>CM051243.1:69304771-69793976 GCA_027917425.1 Gastrophryne carolinensis | reverse complement strand
GGGTGTTGGTCCACTTTAATTATTTGTAATTAAGCAAGGCATAGATTTAAATCGTCATTTTATGTGGTGCATAGCTTTGAATCCTCCTATAGGAGACTTGCTTTACTCCAGCCGCTGTCTGTCATAGCCACTGCCGTACACTGTGGGATACCTACTCCCCGGTGTAGCGGTCCGGTAAGGTGAGTAGGTCATTAATAAGCATGCAGCCGGAATTTTTTATTTTTAACTTTTAAAGTAAAAAAAATAAATAAACTTTTAGACTTTTAGGATTTTGACTATCCCCGGGTTTTGGTCCTTTCCCCAGGGGCACCCCGATGCAGAATGCCCCACTATATGAAACCCTCCAGGCCCCCTTTCCCCCCCCCTCCGGTCCTACAACGTATGCATCTAATCAGTGTGTCTGAGCAGCCGAACCGTGCGGGCAAGCGTCCTGCCAAAGGGATAGCGAGCGGGGATGTGGCTGCTACTCGCCCATGGGCCGTTGGAGCGGGATGGAAGGTGGGTATACCAGGGGACGACCTGGGGGGTTTCACACAGCGGGGCATCCTGAAGGGGGAAGGGAATCTATCGGCCGGCCATGGAATTGTATAGAGTCCAGTTTGTATTCACTCCTGATTTGGGGTGCCTCGCTGTGTGAACCCCGCCCCCCAGTGTCCCGACATGCTTACCTCGCCAATGAGCCCACAGCGCATGCGCAGTTGGCGGTGGCATCGCTGGCATTTTTCTCAGACTGTGCGAGCCAATAGCCAGTGGGCCTGAGGTTCCATTCAGCTTCTCCAGCCACGCATTAGTATGCGTGGCAGGAGAGCCTGATTGGAGGGGAGCCACGCCTGTGCAAGCAGAATGACGGCAAGGTGTGTCATATGGGGCAAATGGTGGGGTGTCATGCAGCAGGGCATCCCAAAGAGTGAAAATCACAGGTTTTGAACCACTTAACTGACACATAAAAATGAAGACGCCGTCCCGAAAATGTCTCACTTTTTTATTGCATACCTGGAATCTGTCTTATGTGGATAAAGGTGGCGCATATCTACGGTTTGTGAAACGTTCTTTAACCCCTTAATGACCCACCTACTTTTAGCCTTGAGGATCAGTACATTTTTGTCCCTCCTTGTGTTCCAGCGGTCAGGCAGGCACACAGGTGGGAGACGTGAATGTGGGTCAGCAGAAGAGTGGATGGAAGATTAGGGGTGACCCCAGGGGTTCCACACAGACCTGGAGTCTTTTGGACTCTAGGGCCAGGTGGCTTGGGTTTTGGTCTGCTTTAAATGCTTAAAGTGGACCAAAACACAGAAGACCAGCTGTAGGAGATCCTTGCCCAAAGCTGCCGGGGATGTGGCGAGTGAGAGCAAGGGGAAAGGCGAGATTTGCAACGAGCCAGAGAGATTCGCACAGAGGGGCATCAGAACTTGGGATGCCTCAGGGAAGGACCCTTTTAAACTCCGGGGCCGGTGGGTTTCAGTCTACTTTAAAGCGGATCAAAATTCATATTGGAGCCCTAAAAAAAAAAAAAAAAATCCGGTCGGCTTATTGCTTCTCCCCGGAGCGTCCCGATTTGGGATGCCCCACTGTGTGCAATCTCCTGGGATGGCTGTAAAATGTAGCATTCTGGCAATTCCAAGCTGATGCATGCTCCTGCACCAGGCCTAAATAAATGGCTAGGGTTGATGTACAGATACATAGGATGCCGATAGGGTTGGGGTACAGATACATAGGATGCAGATAGGGTTGATGTACAGATACATAGGATGCCGATAGGGTTGATGTACAGATACATAGGATGCTGATAGGGTTGGGGTACAGATACATAGGATGCCGATAGGGTTGATGTACAGATACATAGGATGCCGATAGGGTTGATGTACAGATACATAGGATGCTGATAGGGTTGGGGTACAGATACATAGGATGCTGATAGGGTTGGAGTACAGATACATAGGGTGCAGATAGGGTTGGAGTACAGATACATAGGATGCTGATAGGGTTGATGAACAGATACATAGGATGCTGATAGGGTTGGGGTACAGAAACATAGGGTGCAGGTAGGGTTAGAGTACAGATACATAGGGTGCAGATAGGGTTGGGGTACAGATACATAGGGTGCAGATAGGGTTGGGGTACAGATACATAGGGTGCAGATAGGGTTGGGGTACAGATACATAGGGTGCAGATAGGGTTGGGGTACAGATACATAGGATGCTGATAGGGTTGGGGTACAGAAACATAGGATGCTGATAGGGTTGGGGTACAGATACATAGGGTGCAGATAGGGTTGGGGTGTGGGACATAGGTAAATTGGGCAGCAAGGGACAGAGGAGGGGAGATGTACAGGAGCTTTGTCATGTCATGCCTAGCCATTATTTTTTTCCTTGCCTATAGAACAGTGATTGCAGGCTGTGCAGTATATGACATTACTGTAACTACAGGTCCCTCTCCCTGCTCTCACTGACACATGCACAAGTGTATGTAAAACTTCCATACTGCATTCCTGATATCGCTCCTGGAGGGGGTGATCCTGCCGCCTCAGCTCTTCATCCTGGTTGGCTCTTGCCAGCTGCCAATCACCCAGGGAGGGAGGGAAGGAAGGGGCGGGTATTTTCAAAATACTGCCCCAGCCATAGTTCCTCTCAAGCTGACAGCTGTTGCTGCGCGGCTTGAAGTATGCAGTGAGCGGGGAGGCAGAAGCGGCCGCGCTCCGAGCACCTTAAAAGGGAACACTGGCCACCACCAGGTCGCCCCAACTAACTCACCTTTCCCCGCTCCTACAGCGTATTGGCGTCCTCCCAATGCAGCCTGCGCTCGCCCAAAGAGCAGAGTCCAGCGGAGCTCCGCCGAGAGCCAGCTCCCAGAATCCTCTGCAGCAAGCAAACTGATTTGCATATGCAGTTTTGTGGCTAAGCGTTGTAAGGATTTAACGGTCATTCTCGCTTTAACTTAGCGGAGGCTTTTATTTCATGAATATTCCTGGATCGTCCGGTATAGCGGCATTCATTTTAGACGTAGCGAATGAACACTTTACTCGCCATGAACTCACCTTTTGCCCATGTCCGTCACTTAAATGCCAGGGCGATTTACTCATCTTTTGTCCTGAGTGGCACAGGACAAATGTATAAAATCACCCACATGCCACGCGTTTTTTTTTTCCTTTCTACTCCTCCCCCTTTTTTTTTTTTTAGTCACCAGTACTGGAGCGCCAAAGCCGCTCAGAATTATTAGCAATATTATTAGAAACCCCACATAACATTTACTGTCGATAACACCTATACATGTTGATTATATGTAGCATAATAGATTTCTTGATATATGATCAGCTATACCACACAATAACAACAATTATCAAAATTATAAGAGATTTCTTTTTGGTTTTTTTTTATTTTTTTACTATGAGCATATTGGTGAATAATCGTAAAATCAAATCATTACATGGGGCAATAGTTTTGATTACCTGCTGCCATGATTAGCTGATCCCTGATCAAGTTTAAAGGATTTTAATGGTTTTAAAGTGGACCAACACCCAGGATTTTGACTATCCTGGGTTTTGGCCCACTTCGGTGGGGCACCCCGATCGGGGGTGCCCCGCTGTGTGAAACCCCCCAGAAAGCCCCGAAAACTCACCTCGCCTCACCCCGCTCCCACGTGACTCGCTCGTCCAATCACCGGCGACGGACAAGCGAGAGGCAGCGACGGACAAGCAGAGCGCGTCTGCCGCCGCCTCCCGCGCGTCCCTCTTAGAGGGAGCGCACCCGCGCCGGCCATTCACAAGCGGCCAGCGCGGGAGCGCGCCCTGCTAGAGGGACGCGCGGGAGGCGGCGGCGGACGTGGAAAAGCCAGGATTTGTGGGCTTCCTGGGGGGTTCTTATAGATTCCCGGGCCGATCCGCCCTGGGTGTTGGTCCACTTTAATTATTTGTAATTAAGCAAGGCATAGATTTAAATCGTCATTTTATGTGGTGCATAGCTTTGAATCCTCCTATAGGAGACTTGCTTTACTCCAGCCGCTGTCTGTCATAGCCACTGCCGTACACTGTGGGATACCTACTCCCCGGTGTAGCGGTCCGGTAAGGTGAGTAGGTCATTAATAAGCATGCAGCCGGAATTTTTTATTTTTAACTTTTAAAGTAAAAAAAATAAATAAACTTTTAGACTTTTAGGATTTTGACTATCCCCGGGTTTTGGTCCTTTCCCCAGGGGCACCCCGATGCAGAATGCCCCACTATATGAAACCCTCCAGGCCCCCTTTCCCCCCCCCTCCGGTCCTACAACGTATGCATCTAATCAGTGTGTCTGAGCAGCCGAACCGTGCGGGCAAGCGTCCTGCCAAAGGGATAGCGAGCGGGGATGTGGCTGCTACTCGCCCATGGGCCGTTGGAGCGGGATGGAAGGTGGGTATACCAGGGGACGACCTGGGGGGTTTCACACAGCGGGGCATCCTGAAGGGGGAAGGGAATCTATCGGCCGGCCATGGAATTGTATAGAGTCCAGTTTGTATTCACTCCTGATTTGGGGTGCCTCGCTGTGTGAACCCCGCCCCCCAGTGTCCCGACATGCTTACCTCGCCAATGAGCCCACAGCGCATGCGCAGTTGGCGGTGGCATCGCTGGCATTTTTCTCAGACTGTGCGAGCCAATAGCCAGTGGGCCTGAGGTTCCATTCAGCTTCTCCAGCCACGCATTAGTATGCGTGGCAGGAGAGCCTGATTGGAGGGGAGCCACGCCTGTGCAAGCAGAATGACGGCAAGGTGTGTCATATGGGGCAAATGGTGGGGTGTCATGCAGCAGGGCATCCCAAAGAGTGAAAATCACAGGTTTTGAACCACTTAACTGACACATAAAAATGAAGACGCCGTCCCGAAAATGTCTCACTTTTTTATTGCATACCTGGAATCTGTCTTATGTGGATAAAGGTGGCGCATATCTACGGTTTGTGAAACGTTCTTTAACCCCTTAATGACCCACCTACTTTTAGCCTTGAGGATCAGTACATTTTTGTCCCTCCTTGTGTTCCAGCGGTCAGGCAGGCACACAGGTGGGAGACGTGAATGTGGGTCAGCAGAAGAGTGGATGGAAGATTAGGGGTGACCCCAGGGGTTCCACACAGACCTGGAGTCTTTTGGACTCTAGGGCCAGGTGGCTTGGGTTTTGGTCTGCTTTAAATGCTTAAAGTGGACCAAAACACAGAAGACCAGCTGTAGGAGATCCTTGCCCAAAGCTGCCGGGGATGTGGCGAGTGAGAGCAAGGGGAAAGGCGAGATTTGCAACGAGCCAGAGAGATTCGCACAGAGGGGCATCAGAACTTGGGATGCCTCAGGGAAGGACCCTTTTAAACTCCGGGGCCGGTGGGTTTCAGTCTACTTTAAAGCGGATCAAAATTCATATTGGAGCCCTAAAAAAAAAAATAAAAAATCCGGTCGGCTTATTGCTTCTCCCCGGAGCGTCCCGATTTGGGATGCCCCACTGTGTGCAATCTCCTGGGATGGCTGTAAAATGTAGCATTCTGGCAATTCCAAGCTGATGCATGCTCCTGCACCAGGCCTAAATAAATGGCTAGGGTTGATGTACAGATACATAGGATGCCGATAGGGTTGGGGTACAGATACATAGGATGCAGATAGGGTTGATGTACAGATACATAGGATGCCGATAGGGTTGATGTACAGATACATAGGATGCTGATAGGGTTGGGGTACAGATACATAGGATGCCGATAGGGTTGATGTACAGATACATAGGATGCCGATAGGGTTGATGTACAGATACATAGGATGCTGATAGGGTTGGGGTACAGATACATAGGATGCTGATAGGGTTGGAGTACAGATACATAGGGTGCAGATAGGGTTGGAGTACAGATACATAGGATGCTGATAGGGTTGATGAACAGATACATAGGATGCTGATAGGGTTGGGGTACAGAAACATAGGGTGCAGGTAGGGTTAGAGTACAGATACATAGGGTGCAGATAGGGTTGGGGTACAGATACATAGGGTGCAGATAGGGTTGGGGTACAGATACATAGGGTGCAGATAGGGTTGGGGTACAGATACATAGGGTGCAGATAGGGTTGGGGTACAGATACATAGGATGCTGATAGGGTTGGGGTACAGAAACATAGGATGCTGATAGGGTTGGGGTACAGATACATAGGGTGCAGATAGGGTTGGGGTGTGGGACATAGGTAAATTGGGCAGCAAGGGACAGAGGAGGGGAGATGTACAGGAGCTTTGTCATGTCATGCCTAGCCATTATTTTTTTCCTTGCCTATAGAACAGTGATTGCAGGCTGTGCAGTATATGACATTACTGTAACTACAGGTCCCTCTCCCTGCTCTCACTGACACATGCACAAGTGTATGTAAAACTTCCATACTGCATTCCTGATATCGCTCCTGGAGGGGGTGATCCTGCCGCCTCAGCTCTTCATCCTGGTTGGCTCTTGCCAGCTGCCAATCACCCAGGGAGGGAGGGAAGGAAGGGGCGGGTATTTTCAAAATACTGCCCCAGCCATAGTTCCTCTCAAGCTGACAGCTGTTGCTGCGCGGCTTGAAGTATGCAGTGAGCGGGGAGGCAGAAGCGGCCGCGCTCCGAGCACCTTAAAAGGGAACACTGGCCACCACCAGGTCGCCCCAACTAACTCACCTTTCCCCGCTCCTACAGCGTATTGGCGTCCTCCCAATGCAGCCTGCGCTCGCCCAAAGAGCAGAGTCCAGCGGAGCTCCGCCGAGAGCCAGCTCCCAGAATCCTCTGCAGCAAGCAAACTGATTTGCATATGCAGTTTTGTGGCTAAGCGTTGTAAGGATTTAACGGTCATTCTCGCTTTAACTTAGCGGAGGCTTTTATTTCATGAATATTCCTGGATCGTCCGGTATAGCGGCATTCATTTTAGACGTAGCGAATGAACACTTTACTCGCCATGAACTCACCTTTTGCCCATGTCCGTCACTTAAATGCCAGGGCGATTTACTCATCTTTTGTCCTGAGTGGCACAGGACAAATGTATAAAATCACCCACATGCCACGCGTTTTTTTTTTCCTTTCTACTCCTCCCCCTTTTTTTTTTTTTAGTCACCAGTACTGGAGCGCCAAAGCCGCTCAGAATTATTAGCAATATTATTAGAAACCCCACATAACATTTACTGTCGATAACACCTATACATGTTGATTATATGTAGCATAATAGATTTCTTGATATATGATCAGCTATACCACACAATAACAACAATTATCAAAATTATAAGAGATTTCTTTTTGGTTTTTTTTTATTTTTTTACTATGAGCATATTGGTGAATAATCGTAAAATCAAATCATTACATGGGGCAATAGTTTTGATTACCTGCTGCCATGATTAGCTGATCCCTGATCAAGTTTAAAGGATTTTAATGGTTTTAAAGTGGACCAACACCCAGGATTTTGACTATCCTGGGTTTTGGCCCACTTCGGTGGGGCACCCCGATCGGGGGTGCCCCGCTGTGTGAAACCCCCCAGAAAGCCCCGAAAACTCACCTCGCCTCACCCCGCTCCCACGTGACTCGCTCGTCCAATCACCGGCGACGGACAAGCGAGAGGCAGCGACGGACAAGCAGAGCGCGTCTGCCGCCGCCTCCCGCGCGTCCCTCTTAGAGGGAGCGCACCCGCGCCGGCCATTCACAAGCGGCCAGCGCGGGAGCGCGCCCTGCTAGAGGGACGCGCGGGAGGCGGCGGCGGACGTGGAAAAGCCAGGATTTGTGGGCTTCCTGGGGGGTTCTTATAGATTCCCGGGCCGATCCGCCCTGGGTGTTGGTCCACTTTAATTATTTGTAATTAAGCAAGGCATAGATTTAAATCGTCATTTTATGTGGTGCATAGCTTTGAATCCTCCTATAGGAGACTTGCTTTACTCCAGCCGCTGTCTGTCATAGCCACTGCCGTACACTGTGGGATACCTACTCCCCGGTGTAGCGGTCCGGTAAGGTGAGTAGGTCATTAATAAGCATGCAGCCGGAATTTTTTATTTTTAACTTTTAAAGTAAAAAAAATAAATAAACTTTTAGACTTTTAGGATTTTGACTATCCCCGGGTTTTGGTCCTTTCCCCAGGGGCACCCCGATGCAGAATGCCCCACTATATGAAACCCTCCAGGCCCCCTTTCCCCCCCCCTCCGGTCCTACAACGTATGCATCTAATCAGTGTGTCTGAGCAGCCGAACCGTGCGGGCAAGCGTCCTGCCAAAGGGATAGCGAGCGGGGATGTGGCTGCTACTCGCCCATGGGCCGTTGGAGCGGGATGGAAGGTGGGTATACCAGGGGACGACCTGGGGGGTTTCACACAGCGGGGCATCCTGAAGGGGGAAGGGAATCTATCGGCCGGCCATGGAATTGTATAGAGTCCAGTTTGTATTCACTCCTGATTTGGGGTGCCTCGCTGTGTGAACCCCGCCCCCCAGTGTCCCGACATGCTTACCTCGCCAATGAGCCCACAGCGCATGCGCAGTTGGCGGTGGCATCGCTGGCATTTTTCTCAGACTGTGCGAGCCAATAGCCAGTGGGCCTGAGGTTCCATTCAGCTTCTCCAGCCACGCATTAGTATGCGTGGCAGGAGAGCCTGATTGGAGGGGAGCCACGCCTGTGCAAGCAGAATGACGGCAAGGTGTGTCATATGGGGCAAATGGTGGGGTGTCATGCAGCAGGGCATCCCAAAGAGTGAAAATCACAGGTTTTGAACCACTTAACTGACACATAAAAATGAAGACGCCGTCCCGAAAATGTCTCACTTTTTTATTGCATACCTGGAATCTGTCTTATGTGGATAAAGGTGGCGCATATCTACGGTTTGTGAAACGTTCTTTAACCCCTTAATGACCCACCTACTTTTAGCCTTGAGGATCAGTACATTTTTGTCCCTCCTTGTGTTCCAGCGGTCAGGCAGGCACACAGGTGGGAGACGTGAATGTGGGTCAGCAGAAGAGTGGATGGAAGATTAGGGGTGACCCCAGGGGTTCCACACAGACCTGGAGTCTTTTGGACTCTAGGGCCAGGTGGCTTGGGTTTTGGTCTGCTTTAAATGCTTAAAGTGGACCAAAACACAGAAGACCAGCTGTAGGAGATCCTTGCCCAAAGCTGCCGGGGATGTGGCGAGTGAGAGCAAGGGGAAAGGCGAGATTTGCAACGAGCCAGAGAGATTCGCACAGAGGGGCATCAGAACTTGGGATGCCTCAGGGAAGGACCCTTTTAAACTCCGGGGCCGGTGGGTTTCAGTCTACTTTAAAGCGGATCAAAATTCATATTGGAGCCCTAAAAAAAAAAAAAAAAAATCCGGTCGGCTTATTGCTTCTCCCCGGAGCGTCCCGATTTGGGATGCCCCACTGTGTGCAATCTCCTGGGATGGCTGTAAAATGTAGCATTCTGGCAATTCCAAGCTGATGCATGCTCCTGCACCAGGCCTAAATAAATGGCTAGGGTTGATGTACAGATACATAGGATGCCGATAGGGTTGGGGTACAGATACATAGGATGCAGATAGGGTTGATGTACAGATACATAGGATGCCGATAGGGTTGATGTACAGATACATAGGATGCTGATAGGGTTGGGGTACAGATACATAGGATGCCGATAGGGTTGATGTACAGATACATAGGATGCCGATAGGGTTGATGTACAGATACATAGGATGCTGATAGGGTTGGGGTACAGATACATAGGATGCTGATAGGGTTGGAGTACAGATACATAGGGTGCAGATAGGGTTGGAGTACAGATACATAGGATGCTGATAGGGTTGATGAACAGATACATAGGATGCTGATAGGGTTGGGGTACAGAAACATAGGGTGCAGGTAGGGTTAGAGTACAGATACATAGGGTGCAGATAGGGTTGGGGTACAGATACATAGGGTGCAGATAGGGTTGGGGTACAGATACATAGGGTGCAGATAGGGTTGGGGTACAGATACATAGGGTGCAGATAGGGTTGGGGTACAGATACATAGGATGCTGATAGGGTTGGGGTACAGAAACATAGGATGCTGATAGGGTTGGGGTACAGATACATAGGGTGCAGATAGGGTTGGGGTGTGGGACATAGGTAAATTGGGCAGCAAGGGACAGAGGAGGGGAGATGTACAGGAGCTTTGTCATGTCATGCCTAGCCATTATTTTTTTCCTTGCCTATAGAACAGTGATTGCAGGCTGTGCAGTATATGACATTACTGTAACTACAGGTCCCTCTCCCTGCTCTCACTGACACATGCACAAGTGTATGTAAAACTTCCATACTGCATTCCTGATATCGCTCCTGGAGGGGGTGATCCTGCCGCCTCAGCTCTTCATCCTGGTTGGCTCTTGCCAGCTGCCAATCACCCAGGGAGGGAGGGAAGGAAGGGGCGGGTATTTTCAAAATACTGCCCCAGCCATAGTTCCTCTCAAGCTGACAGCTGTTGCTGCGCGGCTTGAAGTATGCAGTGAGCGGGGAGGCAGAAGC
Organism: Gastrophryne carolinensis; assembly: GCA_027917425.1. NCBI lineage: Eukaryota > Metazoa > Chordata > Amphibia > Anura > Microhylidae > Gastrophryne > Gastrophryne carolinensis. The sequence continues at coordinate 69,783,522 of CM051243.1, read as the reverse complement.
GGCCGCGCTCCGAGCACCTTAAAAGGGAACACTGGCCACCACCAGGTCGCCCCAACTAACTCACCTTTCCCCGCTCCTACAGCGTATTGGCGTCCTCCCAATGCAGCCTGCGCTCGCCCAAAGAGCAGAGTCCAGCGGAGCTCCGCCGAGAGCCAGCTCCCAGAATCCTCTGCAGCAAGCAAACTGATTTGCATATGCAGTTTTGTGGCTAAGCGTTGTAAGGATTTAACGGTCATTCTCGCTTTAACTTAGCGGAGGCTTTTATTTCATGAATATTCCTGGATCGTCCGGTATAGCGGCATTCATTTTAGACGTAGCGAATGAACACTTTACTCGCCATGAACTCACCTTTTGCCCATGTCCGTCACTTAAATGCCAGGGCGATTTACTCATCTTTTGTCCTGAGTGGCACAGGACAAATGTATAAAATCACCCACATGCCACGCGTTTTTTTTTTCCTTTCTACTCCTCCCCCTTTTTTTTTTTTTAGTCACCAGTACTGGAGCGCCAAAGCCGCTCAGAATTATTAGCAATATTATTAGAAACCCCACATAACATTTACTGTCGATAACACCTATACATGTTGATTATATGTAGCATAATAGATTTCTTGATATATGATCAGCTATACCACACAATAACAACAATTATCAAAATTATAAGAGATTTCTTTTTGGTTTTTTTTTATTTTTTTACTATGAGCATATTGGTGAATAATCGTAAAATCAAATCATTACATGGGGCAATAGTTTTGATTACCTGCTGCCATGATTAGCTGATCCCTGATCAAGTTTAAAGGATTTTAATGGTTTTAAAGTGGACCAACACCCAGGATTTTGACTATCCTGGGTTTTGGCCCACTTCGGTGGGGCACCCCGATCGGGGGTGCCCCGCTGTGTGAAACCCCCCAGAAAGCCCCGAAAACTCACCTCGCCTCACCCCGCTCCCACGTGACTCGCTCGTCCAATCACCGGCGACGGACAAGCGAGAGGCAGCGACGGACAAGCAGAGCGCGTCTGCCGCCGCCTCCCGCGCGTCCCTCTTAGAGGGAGCGCACCCGCGCCGGCCATTCACAAGCGGCCAGCGCGGGAGCGCGCCCTGCTAGAGGGACGCGCGGGAGGCGGCGGCGGACGTGGAAAAGCCAGGATTTGTGGGCTTCCTGGGGGGTTCTTATAGATTCCCGGGCCGATCCGCCCTGGGTGTTGGTCCACTTTAATTATTTGTAATTAAGCAAGGCATAGATTTAAATCGTCATTTTATGTGGTGCATAGCTTTGAATCCTCCTATAGGAGACTTGCTTTACTCCAGCCGCTGTCTGTCATAGCCACTGCCGTACACTGTGGGATACCTACTCCCCGGTGTAGCGGTCCGGTAAGGTGAGTAGGTCATTAATAAGCATGCAGCCGGAATTTTTTATTTTTAACTTTTAAAGTAAAAAAAATAAATAAACTTTTAGACTTTTAGGATTTTGACTATCCCCGGGTTTTGGTCCTTTCCCCAGGGGCACCCCGATGCAGAATGCCCCACTATATGAAACCCTCCAGGCCCCCTTTCCCCCCCCTCCGGTCCTACAACGTATGCATCTAATCAGTGTGTCTGAGCAGCCGAACCGTGCGGGCAAGCGTCCTGCCAAAGGGATAGCGAGCGGGGATGTGGCTGCTACTCGCCCATGGGCCGTTGGAGCGGGATGGAAGGTGGGTATACCAGGGGACGACCTGGGGGGTTTCACACAGCGGGGCATCCTGAAGGGGGAAGGGAATCTATCGGCCGGCCATGGAATTGTATAGAGTCCAGTTTGTATTCACTCCTGATTTGGGGTGCCTCGCTGTGTGAACCCCGCCCCCCAGTGTCCCGACATGCTTACCTCGCCAATGAGCCCACAGCGCATGCGCAGTTGGCGGTGGCATCGCTGGCATTTTTCTCAGACTGTGCGAGCCAATAGCCAGTGGGCCTGAGGTTCCATTCAGCTTCTCCAGCCACGCATTAGTATGCGTGGCAGGAGAGCCTGATTGGAGGGGAGCCACGCCTGTGCAAGCAGAATGACGGCAAGGTGTGTCATATGGGGCAAATGGTGGGGTGTCATGCAGCAGGGCATCCCAAAGAGTGAAAATCACAGGTTTTGAACCACTTAACTGACACATAAAAATGAAGACGCCGTCCCGAAAATGTCTCACTTTTTTATTGCATACCTGGAATCTGTCTTATGTGGATAAAGGTGGCGCATATCTACGGTTTGTGAAACGTTCTTTAACCCCTTAATGACCCACCTACTTTTAGCCTTGAGGATCAGTACATTTTTGTCCCTCCTTGTGTTCCAGCGGTCAGGCAGGCACACAGGTGGGAGACGTGAATGTGGGTCAGCAGAAGAGTGGATGGAAGATTAGGGGTGACCCCAGGGGTTCCACACAGACCTGGAGTCTTTTGGACTCTAGGGCCAGGTGGCTTGGGTTTTGGTCTGCTTTAAATGCTTAAAGTGGACCAAAACACAGAAGACCAGCTGTAGGAGATCCTTGCCCAAAGCTGCCGGGGATGTGGCGAGTGAGAGCAAGGGGAAAGGCGAGATTTGCAACGAGCCAGAGAGATTCGCACAGAGGGGCATCAGAACTTGGGATGCCTCAGGGAAGGACCCTTTTAAACTCCGGGGCCGGTGGGTTTCAGTCTACTTTAAAGCGGATCAAAATTCATATTGGAGCCCTAAAAAAAAAAAAAAAAAATCCGGTCGGCTTATTGCTTCTCCCCGGAGCGTCCCGATTTGGGATGCCCCACTGTGTGCAATCTCCTGGGATGGCTGTAAAATGTAGCATTCTGGCAATTCCAAGCTGATGCATGCTCCTGCACCAGGCCTAAATAAATGGCTAGGGTTGATGTACAGATACATAGGATGCCGATAGGGTTGGGGTACAGATACATAGGATGCAGATAGGGTTGATGTACAGATACATAGGATGCCGATAGGGTTGATGTACAGATACATAGGATGCTGATAGGGTTGGGGTACAGATACATAGGATGCCGATAGGGTTGATGTACAGATACATAGGATGCCGATAGGGTTGATGTACAGATACATAGGATGCTGATAGGGTTGGGGTACAGATACATAGGATGCTGATAGGGTTGGAGTACAGATACATAGGGTGCAGGTAGGGTTAGAGTACAGATACATAGGGTGCAGATAGGGTTGGGGTACAGATACATAGGGTGCAGATAGGGTTGGGGTACAGATACATAGGGTGCAGATAGGGTTGGGGTACAGATACATAGGATGCTGATAGGGTTGGGGTACAGAAACATAGGATGCTGATAGGGTTGGGGTACAGATACATAGGGTGCAGATAGGGTTGGGGTGTGGGACATAGGTAAATTGGGCAGCAAGGGACAGAGGAGGGGAGATGTACAGGAGCTTTGTCATGTCATGCCTAGCCATTATTTTTTTCCTTGCCTATAGAACAGTGATTGCAGGCTGTGCAGTATATGACATTACTGTAACTACAGGTCCCTCTCCCTGCTCTCACTGACACATGCACAAGTGTATGTAAAACTTCCATACTGCATTCCTGATATCGCTCCTGGAGGGGGTGATCCTGCCGCCTCAGCTCTTCATCCTGGTTGGCTCTTGCCAGCTGCCAATCACCCAGGGAGGGAGGGAAGGAAGGGGCGGGTATTTTCAAAATACTGCCCCAGCCATAGTTCCTCTCAAGCTGACAGCTGTTGCTGCGCGGCTTGAAGTATGCAGTGAGCGGGGAGGCAGAAGCGGCCGCGCTCCGAGCACCTTAAAAGGGAACACTGGCCACCACCAGGTCGCCCCAACTAACTCACCTTTCCCCGCTCCTACAGCGTATTGGCGTCCTCCCAATGCAGCCTGCGCTCGCCCAAAGAGCAGAGTCCAGCGGAGCTCCGCCGAGAGCCAGCTCCCAGAATCCTCTGCAGCAAGCAAACTGATTTGCATATGCAGTTTTGTGGCTAAGCGTTGTAAGGATTTAACGGTCATTCTCGCTTTAACTTAGCGGAGGCTTTTATTTCATGAATATTCCTGGATCGTCCGGTATAGCGGCATTCATTTTAGACGTAGCGAATGAACACTTTACTCGCCATGAACTCACCTTTTGCCCATGTCCGTCACTTAAATGCCAGGGCGATTTACTCATCTTTTGTCCTGAGTGGCACAGGACAAATGTATAAAATCACCCACATGCCACGCGTTTTTTTTTTCCTTTCTACTCCTCCCCCTTTTTTTTTTTTTTAGTCACCAGTACTGGAGCGCCAAAGCCGCTCAGAATTATTAGCGATATTATTAGAAACCCCACATAACATTTACTGTCGATAACACCTATACATGTTGATTATATGTAGCATAATAGATTTCTTGATATATGATCAGCTATACCACACAATAACAACAATTATCAAAATTATAAGAGATTTCTTTTTGGGTTTTTTTTTATTTTTTTACTATGAGCATATTGGTGGATAATCGTAAAATCAAATCATTACATGGGGCAATAGTTTTGATTACCTGCTGCCATGATTAGCTGATCCCTGATCAAGTTTAAAGGATTTTAATGGTTTTAAAGTGGACCAACACCCAGGATTTTGACTATCCTGGGTTTTGGCCCACTTCGGTGGGGCACCCCGATCGGGGGTGCCCCGCTGTGTGAAACCCCCCAGAAAGCCCCGAAAACTCACCTCGCCTCACCCCGCTCCCACGTGACTCGCTCGTCCAATCACCGGCGACGGACAAGCGAGAGGCAGCGACGGACAAGCAGAGCGCGTCTGCCGCCGCCTCCCGCGCGTCCCTCTTAGAGGGAGCGCACCCGCGCCGGCCATTCACAAGCGGCCAGCGCGGGAGCGCGCCCTGCTAGAGGGACGCGCGGGAGGCGGCGGCGGACGTGGAAAAGCCAGGATTTGTGGGCTTCCTGGGGGGTTCTTATAGATTCCCGGGCCGATCCGCCCTGGGTGTTGGTCCACTTTAATTATTTGTAATTAAGCAAGGCATAGATTTAAATCGTCATTTTATGTGGTGCATAGCTTTGAATCCTCCTATAGGAGACTTGCTTTACTCCAGCCGCTGTCTGTCATAGCCACTGCCGTACACTGTGGGATACCTACTCCCCGGTGTAGCGGTCCGGTAAGGTGAGTAGGTCATTAATAAGCATGCAGCCGGAATTTTTTATTTTTAACTTTTAAAGTAAAAAAAATAAATAAACTTTTAGACTTTTAGGATTTTGACTATCCCCGGGTTTTGGTCCTTTCCCCAGGGGCACCCCGATGCAGAATGCCCCACTATATGAAACCCTCCAGGCCCCCTTTCCCCCCCCCCTCCGGTCCTACAACGTATGCATCTAATCAGTGTGTCTGAGCAGCCGAACCGTGCGGGCAAGCGTCCTGCCAAAGGGATAGCGAGCGGGGATGTGGCTGCTACTCGCCCATGGGCCGTTGGAGCGGGATGGAAGGTGGGTATACCAGGGGACGACCTGGGGGGTTTCACACAGCGGGGCATCCTGAAGGGGGAAGGGAATCTATCGGCCGGCCATGGAATTGTATAGAGTCCAGTTTGTATTCACTCCTGATTTGGGGTGCCTCGCTGTGTGAACCCCGCCCCCCAGTGTCCCGACATGCTTACCTCGCCAATGAGCCCACAGCGCATGCGCAGTTGGCAGTGGCATCACTGGCATTTTTCTCAGACTGTGCGAGCCAATAGCCAGTGGGCCTGAGGTTCCATTCAGCTTCTCCAGCCACGCATTAGTATGCGTGGCAGGAGAGCCTGATTGGAGGGGAGCCACGCCTGTGCAAGCAGAATGACGGCAAGGTGTGTCATATGGGGCAAATGGTGGGGTGTCATGCAGCAGGGCATCCCAAAGAGTGAAAATCACAGGTTTTGAACCACTTAACTGACACATAAAAATGAAGACGCCGTCCCGAAAATGTCTCACTTTTTTATTGCATACCTGGAATCTGTCTTATGTGGATAAAGGTGGCGCATATCTACGGTTTGTGAAACGTTCTTTAACCCCTTAATGACCCACCTACTTTTAGCCTTGAGGATCAGTACATTTTTGTCCCTCCTTGTGTTCCAGCGGTCAGGCAGGCACACAGGTGGGAGACGTGAATGTGGGTCAGCAGAAGAGTGGATGGAAGATTAGGGGTGACCCCAGGGGTTCCACACAGACCTGGAGTCTTTTGGACTCTAGGGCCAGGTGGCTTGGGTTTTGGTCTGCTTTAAATGCTTAAAGTGGACCAAAACACAGAAGACCAGCTGTAGGAGATCCTTGCCCAAAGCTGCCGGGGATGTGGCGAGTGAGAGCAAGGGGAAAGGCGAGATTTGCAACGAGCCAGAGAGATTCGCACAGAGGGGCATCAGAACTTGGGATGCCTCAGGGAAGGACCCTTTTAAACTCCGGGGCCGGTGGGTTTCAGTCTACTTTAAAGCGGATCAAAATTCATATTGGAGCCCTAAAAAAAAAAATAAAAAATCCGGTCGGCTTATTGCTTCTCCCCGGAGCGTCCCGATTTGGGATGCCCCACTGTGTGCAATCTCCTGGGATGGCTGTAAAATGTAGCATTCTGGCAATTCCAAGCTGATGCATGCTCCTGCACCAGGCCTAAATAAATGGCTAGGGTTGATGTACAGATACATAGGATGCCGATAGGGTTGGGGTACAGATACATAGGATGCAGATAGGGTTGATGTACAGATACATAGGATGCCGATAGGGTTGATGTACAGATACATAGGATGCTGATAGGGTTGGGGTACAGATACATAGGATGCCGATAGGGTTGATGTACAGATACATAGGATGCCGATAGGGTTGATGTACAGATACATAGGATGCTGATAGGGTTGGGGTACAGATACATAGGATGCTGATAGGGTTGGAGTACAGATACATAGGGTGCAGATAGGGTTGGAGTACAGATACATAGGATGCTGATAGGGTTGATGAACAGATACATAGGATGCTGATAGGGTTGGGGTACAGAAACATAGGGTGCAGGTAGGGTTAGAGTACAGATACATAGGGTGCAGATAGGGTTGGGGTACAGATACATAGGGTGCAGATAGGGTTGGGGTACAGATACATAGGGTGCAGATAGGGTTGGGGTACAGATACATAGGGTGCAGATAGGGTTGGGGTACAGATACATAGGATGCTGATAGGGTTGGGGTACAGAAACATAGGATGCTGATAGGGTTGGGGTACAGATACATAGGGTGCAGATAGGGTTGGGGTGTGGGACATAGGTAAATTGGGCAGCAAGGGACAGAGGAGGGGAGATGTACAGGAGCTTTGTCATGTCATGCCTAGCCATTATTTTTTTCCTTGCCTATAGAACAGTGGTTGCAGGCTGTGCAGTATATGACATTACTGTAACTACAGGTCCCTCTCCCTGCTCTCACTGACACATGCACAAGTGTATGTAAAACTTCCATACTGCATTCCTGATATCGCTCCTGGAGGGGGTGATCCTGCCGCCTCAGCTCTTCATCCTGGTTGGCTCTTGCCAGCTGCCAATCACCCAGGGAGGGAGGGAGGGAAGGAAGGGGCGGGTATTTTCAAAATACTGCCCCAGCCATAGTTCCTCTCAAGCTGACAGCTGTTGCTGCGCGGCTTGAAGTATGCAGTGAGCGGGGAGGCAGAAGCGGCCGCGCTCCGAGCACCTTAAAAGGGAACACTGGCCACCACCAGGTCGCCCCAACTAACTCACCTTTCCCCGCTCCTACAGCGTATTGGCGTCCTCCCAATGCAGCCTGCGCTCGCCCAAAGAGCAGAGTCCAGCGGAGCTCCGCCGAGAGCCAGCTCCCAGAATCCTCTGCAGCAAGCAAACTGATTTGCATATGCAGTTTTGTGGCTAAGCGTTGTAAGGATTTAACGGTCATTCTCGCTTTAACTTAGCGGAGGCTTTTATTTCATGAATATTCCTGGATCGTCCGGTATAGCGGCATTCATTTTAGACGTAGCGAATGAACACTTTACTCGCCATGAACTCACCTTTTGCCCATGTCCGTCACTTAAATGCCAGGGCGATTTACTCATCTTTTGTCCTGAGTGGCACAGGACAAATGTATAAAATCACCCACATGCCACGCGTTTTTTTTTTCCTTTCTACTCCTCCCCCTTTTTTTTTTTTTAGTCACCAGTACTGGAGCGCCAAAGCCGCTCAGAATTATTAGCGATATTATTAGAAACCCCACATAACATTTACTGTCGATAACACCTATACATGTTGATTATATGTAGCATAATAGATTTCTTGATATATGATCAGCTATACCACACAATAACAACAATTATCAAAATTATAAGAGATTTCTTTTTGGTTTTTTTTTATTTTTTTACTATGAGCATATTGGTGAATAATCGTAAAATCAAATCATTACATGGGGCAATAGTTTTGATTACCTGCTGCCATGATTAGCTGATCCCTGATCAAGTTTAAAGGATTTTAATGGTTTTAAAGTGGACCAACACCCAGGATTTTGACTATCCTGGGTTTTGGCCCACTTCGGTGGGGCACCCCGATCGGGGGTGCCCCGCTGTGTGAAACCCCCCAGAAAGCCCCGAAAACTCACCTCGCCTCACCCCGCTCCCACGTGACTCGCTCGTCCAATCACCGGCGACGGACAAGCGAGAGGCAGCGACGGACAAGCAGAGCGCGTCTGCCGCCGCCTCCCGCGCGTCCCTCTTAGAGGGAGCGCACCCGCGCCGGCCATTCACAAGCGGCCAGCGCGGGAGCGCGCCCTGCTAGAGGGACGCGCGGGAGGCGGCGGCGGACGTGGAAAAGCCAGGATTTGTGGGCTTCCTGGGGGGTTCTTATAGATTCCCGGGCCGATCCGCCCTGGGTGTTGGTCCACTTTAATTATTTGTAATTAAGCAAGGCATAGATTTAAATCGTCATTTTATGTGGTGCATAGCTTTGAATCCTCCTATAGGAGACTTGCTTTACTCCAGCCGCTGTCTGTCATAGCCACTGCCGTACACTGTGGGATACCTACTCCCCGGTGTAGCGGTCCGGTAAGGTGAGTAGGTCATTAATAAGCATGCAGCCGGAATTTTTTATTTTTAACTTTTAAAGTAAAAAAAATAAATAAACTTTTAGACTTTTAGGATTTTGACTATCCCCGGGTTTTGGTCCTTTCCCCAGGGGCACCCCGATGCAGAATGCCCCACTATATGAAACCCTCCAGGCCCCCCCCGGTCCTACAACGTATGCATCTAATCAGTGTGTCTGAGCAGCCGAACCGTGCGGGCAAGCGTCCTGCCAAAGGGATAGCGAGCGGGGATGTGGCTGCTACTCGCCCATGGGCCGTTGGAGCGGGATGGAAGGTGGGTATACCAGGGGACGACCTGGGGGGTTTCACACAGCGGGGCATCCTGAAGGGGGAAGGGAATCTATCGGCCGGCCATGGAATTGTATAGAGTCCAGTTTGTATTCACTCCTGATTTGGGGTGCCTCGCTGTGTGAACCCCGCCCCCCAGTGTCCCGACATGCTTACCTCGCCAATGAGCCCACAGCGCATGCGCAGTTGGCAGTGGCATCACTGGCATTTTTCTCAGACTGTGCGAGCCAATAGCCAGTGGGCCTGAGGTTCCATTCAGCTTCTCCAGCCACGCATTAGTATGCGTGGCAGGAGAGCCTGATTGGAGGGGAGCCACGCCTGTGCAAGCAGAATGACGGCAAGGTGTGTCATATGGGGCAAATGGTGGGGTGTCATGCAGCAGGGCATCCCAAAGAGTGAAAATCACAGGTTTTGAACCACTTAACTGACACATAAAAATGAAGACGCCGTCCCGAAAATGTCTCACTTTTTTATTGCATACCTGGAATCTGTCTTATGTGGATAAAGGTGGCGCATATCTACGGTTTGTGAAACGTTCTTTAACCCCTTAATGACCCACCTACTTTTAGCCTTGAGGATCAGTACATTTTTGTCCCTCCTTGTGTTCCAGCGGTCAGGCAGGCACACAGGTGGGAGACGTGAATGTGGGTCAGCAGAAGAGTGGATGGAAGATTAGGGGTGACCCCAGGGGTTCCACACAGACCTGGAGTCTTTTGGACTCTAGGGCCAGGTGGCTTGGGTTTTGGTCTGCTTTAAATGCTTAAAGTGGACCAAAACACAGAAGACCAGCTGTAGGAGATCCTTGCCCAAAGCTGCCGGGGATGTGGCGAGTGAGAGCAAGGGGAAAGGCGAGATTTGCAACGAGCCAGAGAGATTCGCACAGAGGGGCATCAGAACTTGGGATGCCTCAGGGAAGGACCCTTTTAAACTCCGGGGCCGGTGGGTTTCAGTCTACTTTAAAGCGGATCAAAATTCATATTGGAGCCCTAAAAAAAAAAAAAAAAAATCCGGTCGGCTTATTGCTTCTCCCCGGAGCGTCCCGATTTGGGATGCCCCACTGTGTGCAATCTCCTGGGATGGCTGTAAAATGTAGCATTCTGGCAATTCCAAGCTGATGCATGCTCCTGCACCAGGCCTAAATAAATGGCTAGGGTTGATGTACAGATACATAGGATGCCGATAGGGTTGGGGTACAGATACATAGGATGCAGATAGGGTTGATGTACAGATACATAGGATGCCGATAGGGTTGATGTACAGATACATAGGATGCTGATAGGGTTGGGGTACAGATACATAGGATGCCGATAGGGTTGATGTACAGATACATAGGATGCCGATAGGGTTGATGTACAGATACATAGGATGCTGATAGGGTTGGGGTACAGATACATAGGATGCTGATAGGGTTGGAGTACAGATACATAGGGTGCAGATAGGGTTGGAGTACAGATACATAGGATGCTGATAGGGTTGATGAACAGATACATAGGATGCTGATAGGGTTGGGGTACAGAAACATAGGGTGCAGGTAGGGTTAGAGTACAGATACATAGGGTGCAGATAGGGTTGGGGTACAGATACATAGGGTGCAGATAGGGTTGGGGTACAGATACATAGGGTGCAGATAGGGTTGGGGTACAGATACATAGGGTGCAGATAGGGTTGGGGTACAGATACATAGGATGCTGATAGGGTTGGGGTACAGAAACATAGGATGCTGATAGGGTTGGGGTACAGATACATAGGGTGCAGATAGGGTTGGGGTGTGGGACATAGGTAAATTGGGCAGCAAGGGACAGAGGAGGGGAGATGTACAGGAGCTTTGTCATGTCATGCCTAGCCATTATTTTTTTCCTTGCCTATAGAACAGTGGTTGCAGGCTGTGCAGTATATGACATTACTGTAACTACAGGTCCCTCTCCCTGCTCTCACTGACACATGCACAAGTGTATGTAAAACTTCCATACTGCATTCCTGATATCGCTCCTGGAGGGGGTGATCCTGCCGCCTCAGCTCTTCATCCTGGTTGGCTCTTGCCAGCTGCCAATCACCCAGGGAGGGAGGGAGGGAAGGAAGGGGCGGGTATTTTCAAAATACTGCCCCAGCCATAGTTCCTCTCAAGCTGACAGCTGTTGCTGCGCGGCTTGAAGTATGCAGTGAGCGGGGAGGCAGAAGCGGCCGCGCTCCGAGCACCTTAAAAGGGAACACTGGCCACCACCAGGTCGCCCCAACTAACTCACCTTTCCCCGCTCCTACAGCGTATTGGCGTCCTCCCAATGCAGCCTGCGCTCGCCCAAAGAGCAGAGTCCAGCGGAGCTCCGCCGAGAGCCAGCTCCCAGAATCCTCTGCAGCAAGCAAACTGATTTGCATATGCAGTTTTGTGGCTAAGCGTTGTAAGGATTTAACGGTCATTCTCGCTTTAACTTAGCGGAGGCTTTTATTTCATGAATATTCCTGGATCGTCCGGTATAGCGGCATTCATTTTAGACGTAGCGAATGAACACTTTACTCGCCATGAACTCACCTTTTGCCCATGTCCGTCACTTAAATGCCAGGGCGATTTACTCATCTTTTGTCCTGAGTGGCACAGGACAAATGTATAAAATCACCCACATGCCACGCGTTTTTTTTTTCCTTTCTACTCCTCCCCCTTTTTTTTTTTTTTAGTCACCAGTACTGGAGCGCCAAAGCCGCTCAGAATTATTAGCGATATTATTAGAAACCCCACATAACATTTACTGTCGATAACACCTATACATGTTGATTATATGTAGCATAATAGATTTCTTGATATATGATCAGCTATACCACACAATAACAACAATTATCAAAATTATAAGAGATTTCTTTTTGGGTTTTTTTTTATTTTTTTACTATGAGCATATTGGTGGATAATCGTAAAATCAAATCATTACATGGGGCAATAGTTTTGATTACCTGCTGCCATGATTAGCTGATCCCTGATCAAGTTTAAAGGATTTTAATGGTTTTAAAGTGGACCAACACCCAGGATTTTGACTATCCTGGGTTTTGGCCCACTTCGGTGGGGCACCCCGATCGGGGGTGCCCCGCTGTGTGAAACCCCCCAGAAAGCCCCGAAAACTCACCTCGCCTCACCCCGCTCCCACGTGACTCGCTCGTCCAATCACCGGCGACGGACAAGCGAGAGGCAGCGACGGACAAGCAGAGCGCGTCTGCCGCCGCCTCCCGCGCGTCCCTCTTAGAGGGAGCGCACCCGCGCCGGCCATTCACAAGCGGCCAGCGCGGGAGCGCGCCCTGCTAGAGGGACGCGCGGGAGGCGGCGGCGGACGTGGAAAAGCCAGGATTTGTGGGCTTCCTGGGGGGTTCTTATAGATTCCCGGGCCGATCCGCCCTGGGTGTTGGTCCACTTTAATTATTTGTAATTAAGCAAGGCATAGATTTAAATCGTCATTTTATGTGGTGCATAGCTTTGAATCCTCCTATAGGAGACTTGCTTTACTCCAGCCGCTGTCTGTCATAGCCACTGCCGTACACTGTGGGATACCTACTCCCCGGTGTAGCGGTCCGGTAAGGTGAGTAGGTCATTAATAAGCATGCAGCCGGAATTTTTTATTTTTAACTTTTAAAGTAAAAAAAATAAATAAACTTTTAGACTTTTAGGATTTTGACTATCCCCGGGTTTTGGTCCTTTCCCCAGGGGCACCCCGATGCAGAATGCCCCACTATATGAAACCCTCCAGGCCCCCTTTCCCCCCCCCCTCCGGTCCTACAACGTATGCATCTAATCAGTGTGTCTGAGCAGCCGAACCGTGCGGGCAAGCGTCCTGCCAAAGGGATAGCGAGCGGGGATGTGGCTGCTACTCGCCCATGGGCCGTTGGAGCGGGATGGAAGGTGGGTATACCAGGGGACGACCTGGGGGGTTTCACACAGCGGGGCATCCTGAAGGGGGAAGGGAATCTATCGGCCGGCCATGGAATTGTATAGAGTCCAGTTTGTATTCACTCCTGATTTGGGGTGCCTCGCTGTGTGAACCCCGCCCCCCAGTGTCCCGACATGCTTACCTCGCCAATGAGCCCACAGCGCATGCGCAGTTGGCAGTGGCATCACTGGCATTTTTCTCAGACTGTGCGAGCCAATAGCCAGTGGGCCTGAGGTTCCATTCAGCTTCTCCAGCCACGCATTAGTATGCGTGGCAGGAGAGCCTGATTGGAGGGGAGCCACGCCTGTGCAAGCAGAATGACGGCAAGGTGTGTCATATGGGGCAAATGGTGGGGTGTCATGCAGCAGGGCATCCCAAAGAGTGAAAATCACAGGTTTTGAACCACTTAACTGACACATAAAAATGAAGACGCCGTCCCGAAAATGTCTCACTTTTTTATTGCATACCTGGAATCTGTCTTATGTGGATAAAGGTGGCGCATATCTACGGTTTGTGAAACGTTCTTTAACCCCTTAATGACCCACCTACTTTTAGCCTTGAGGATCAGTACATTTTTGTCCCTCCTTGTGTTCCAGCGGTCAGGCAGGCACACAGGTGGGAGACGTGAATGTGGGTCAGCAGAAGAGTGGATGGAAGATTAGGGGTGACCCCAGGGGTTCCACACAGACCTGGAGTCTTTTGGACTCTAGGGCCAGGTGGCTTGGGTTTTGGTCTGCTTTAAATGCTTAAAGTGGACCAAAACACAGAAGACCAGCTGTAGGAGATCCTTGCCCAAAGCTGCCGGGGATGTGGCGAGTGAGAGCAAGGGGAAAGGCGAGATTTGCAACGAGCCAGAGAGATTCGCACAGAGGGGCATCAGAACTTGGGATGCCTCAGGGAAGGACCCTTTTAAACTCCGGGGCCGGTGGGTTTCAGTCTACTTTAAAGCGGATCAAAATTCATATTGGAGCCCTAAAAAAAAAAAAAAAAAATCCGGTCGGCTTATTGCTTCTCCCCGGAGCGTCCCGATTTGGGATGCCCCACTGTGTGCAATCTCCTGGGATGGCTGTAAAATGTAGCATTCTGGCAATTCCAAGCTGATGCATGCTCCTGCACCAGGCCTAAATAAATGGCTAGGGTTGATGTACAGATACATAGGATGCCGATAGGGTTGGGGTACAGATACATAGGATGCAGATAGGGTTGATGTACAGATACATAGGATGCCGATAGGGTTGATGTACAGATACATAGGATGCTGATAGGGTTGGGGTACAGATACATAGGATGCCGATAGGGTTGATGTACAGATACATAGGATGCCGATAGGGTTGATGTACAGATACATAGGATGCTGATAGGGTTGGGGTACAGATACATAGGATGCTGATAGGGTTGGAGTACAGATACATAGGGTGCAGATAGGGTTGGAGTACAGATACATAGGATGCTGATAGGGTTGATGAACAGATACATAGGATGCTGATAGGGTTGGGGTACAGAAACATAGGGTGCAGGTAGGGTTAGAGTACAGATACATAGGGTGCAGATAGGGTTGGGGTACAGATACATAGGGTGCAGATAGGGTTGGGGTACAGATACATAGGGTGCAGATAGGGTTGGGGTACAGATACATAGGGTGCAGATAGGGTTGGGGTACAGATACATAGGATGCTGATAGGGTTGGGGTACAGAAACATAGGATGCTGATAGGGTTGGGGTACAGATACATAGGGTGCAGATAGGGTTGGGGTGTGGGACATAGGTAAATTGGGCAGCAAGGGACAGAGGAGGGGAGATGTACAGGAGCTTTGTCATGTCATGCCTAGCCATTATTTTTTTCCTTGCCTATAGAACAGTGGTTGCAGGCTGTGCAGTATATGACATTACTGTAACTACAGGTCCCTCTCCCTGCTCTCACTGACACATGCACAAGTGTATGTAAAACTTCCATACTGCATTCCTGATATCGCTCCTGGAGGGGGTGATCCTGCCGCCTCAGCTCTTCATCCTGGTTGGCTCTTGCCAGCTGCCAATCACCCAGGGAGGGAGGGAGGGAAGGAAGGGGCGGGTATTTTCAAAATACTGCCCCAGCCATAGTTCCTCTCAAGCTGACAGCTGTTGCTGCGCGGCTTGAAGTATGCAGTGAGCGGGGAGGCAGAAGCGGCCGCGCTCCGAGCACCTTAAAAGGGAACACTGGCCACCACCAGGTCGCCCCAACTAACTCACCTTTCCCCGCTCCTACAGCGTATTGGCGTCCTCCCAATGCAGCCTGCGCTCGCCCAAAGAGCAGAGTCCAGCGGAGCTCCGCCGAGAGCCAGCTCCCAGAATCCTCTGCAGCAAGCAAACTGATTTGCATATGCAGTTTTGTGGCTAAGCGTTGTAAGGATTTAACGGTCATTCTCGCTTTAACTTAGCGGAGGCTTTTATTTCATGAATATTCCTGGATCGTCCGGTATAGCGGCATTCATTTTAGACGTAGCGAATGAACACTTTACTCGCCATGAACTCACCTTTTGCCCATGTCCGTCACTTAAATGCCAGGGCGATTTACTCATCTTTTGTCCTGAGTGGCACAGGACAAATGTATAAAATCACCCACATGCCACGCGTTTTTTTTTTCCTTTCTACTCCTCCCCCTTTTTTTTTTTTTTAGTCACCAGTACTGGAGCGCCAAAGCCGCTCAGAATTATTAGCGATATTATTAGAAACCCCACATAACATTTACTGTCGATAACACCTATACATGTTGATTATATGTAGCATAATAGATTTCTTGATATATGATCAGCTATACCACACAATAACAACAATTATCAAAATTATAAGAGATTTCTTTTTGGGTTTTTTTTTATTTTTTTACTATGAGCATATTGGTGGATAATCGTAAAATCAAATCATTACATGGGGCAATAGTTTTGATTACCTGCTGCCATGATTAGCTGATCCCTGATCAAGTTTAAAGGATTTTAATGGTTTTAAAGTGGACCAACACCCAGGATTTTGACTATCCTGGGTTTTGGCCCACTTCGGTGGGGCACCCCGATCGGGGGTGCCCCGCTGTGTGAAACCCCCCAGAAAGCCCCGAAAACTCACCTCGCCTCACCCCGCTCCCACGTGACTCGCTCGTCCAATCACCGGCGACGGACAAGCGAGAGGCAGCGACGGACAAGCAGAGCGCGTCTGCCGCCGCCTCCCGCGCGTCCCTCTTAGAGGGAGCGCACCCGCGCCGGCCATTCACAAGCGGCCAGCGCGGGAGCGCGCCCTGCTAGAGGGACGCGCGGGAGGCGGCGGCGGACGTGGAAAAGCCAGGATTTGTGGGCTTCCTGGGGGGTTCTTATAGATTCCCGGGCCGATCCGCCCTGGGTGTTGGTCCACTTTAATTATTTGTAATTAAGCAAGGCATAGATTTAAATCGTCATTTTATGTGGTGCATAGCTTTGAATCCTCCTATAGGAGACTTGCTTTACTCCAGCCGCTGTCTGTCATAGCCACTGCCGTACACTGTGGGATACCTACTCCCCGGTGTAGCGGTCCGGTAAGGTGAGTAGGTCATTAATAAGCATGCAGCCGGAATTTTTTATTTTTAACTTTTAAAGTAAAAAAAATAAATAAACTTTTAGACTTTTAGGATTTTGACTATCCCCGGGTTTTGGTCCTTTCCCCAGGGGCACCCCGATGCAGAATGCCCCACTATATGAAACCCTCCAGGCCCCCTTTCCCCCCCCCCTCCGGTCCTACAACGTATGCATCTAATCAGTGTGTCTGAGCAGCCGAACCGTGCGGGCAAGCGTCCTGCCAAAGGGATAGCGAGCGGGGATGTGGCTGCTACTCGCCCATGGGCCGTTGGAGCGGGATGGAAGGTGGGTATACCAGGGGACGACCTGGGGGGTTTCACACAGCGGGGCATCCTGAAGGGGGAAGGGAATCTATCGGCCGGCCATGGAATTGTATAGAGTCCAGTTTGTATTCACTCCTGATTTGGGGTGCCTCGCTGTGTGAACCCCGCCCCCCAGTGTCCCGACATGCTTACCTCGCCAATGAGCCCACAGCGCATGCGCAGTTGGCAGTGGCATCACTGGCATTTTTCTCAGACTGTGCGAGCCAATAGCCAGTGGGCCTGAGGTTCCATTCAGCTTCTCCAGCCACGCATTAGTATGCGTGGCAGGAGAGCCTGATTGGAGGGGAGCCACGCCTGTGCAAGCAGAATGACGGCAAGGTGTGTCATATGGGGCAAATGGTGGGGTGTCATGCAGCAGGGCATCCCAAAGAGTGAAAATCACAGGTTTTGAACCACTTAACTGACACATAAAAATGAAGACGCCGTCCCGAAAATGTCTCACTTTTTTATTGCATACCTGGAATCTGTCTTATGTGGATAAAGGTGGCGCATATCTACGGTTTGTGAAACGTTCTTTAACCCCTTAATGACCCACCTACTTTTAGCCTTGAGGATCAGTACATTTTTGTCCCTCCTTGTGTTCCAGCGGTCAGGCAGGCACACAGGTGGGAGACGTGAATGTGGGTCAGCAGAAGAGTGGATGGAAGATTAGGGGTGACCCCAGGGGTTCCACACAGACCTGGAGTCTTTTGGACTCTAGGGCCAGGTGGCTTGGGTTTTGGTCTGCTTTAAATGCTTAAAGTGGACCAAAACACAGAAGACCAGCTGTAGGAGATCCTTGCCCAAAGCTGCCGGGGATGTGGCGAGTGAGAGCAAGGGGAAAGGCGAGATTTGCAACGAGCCAGAGAGATTCGCACAGAGGGGCATCAGAACTTGGGATGCCTCAGGGAAGGACCCTTTTAAACTCCGGGGCCGGTGGGTTTCAGTCTACTTTAAAGCGGATCAAAATTCATATTGGAGCCCTAAAAAAAAAAATAAAAAATCCGGTCGGCTTATTGCTTCTCCCCGGAGCGTCCCGATTTGGGATGCCCCACTGTGTGCAATCTCCTGGGATGGCTGTAAAATGTAGCATTCTGGCAATTCCAAGCTGATGCATGCTCCTGCACCAGGCCTAAATAAATGGCTAGGGTTGATGTACAGATACATAGGATGCCGATAGGGTTGGGGTACAGATACATAGGATGCAGATAGGGTTGATGTACAGATACATAGGATGCCGATAGGGTTGATGTACAGATACATAGGATGCTGATAGGGTTGGGGTACAGATACATAGGATGCCGATAGGGTTGATGTACAGATACATAGGATGCCGATAGGGTTGATGTACAGATACATAGGATGCTGATAGGGTTGGGGTACAGATACATAGGATGCTGATAGGGTTGGAGTACAGATACATAGGGTGCAGATAGGGTTGGAGTACAGATACATAGGATGCTGATAGGGTTGATGAACAGATACATAGGATGCTGATAGGGTTGGGGTACAGAAACATAGGGTGCAGGTAGGGTTAGAGTACAGATACATAGGGTGCAGATAGGGTTGGGGTACAGATACATAGGGTGCAGATAGGGTTGGGGTACAGATACATAGGGTGCAGATAGGGTTGGGGTACAGATACATAGGGTGCAGATAGGGTTGGGGTACAGATACATAGGATGCTGATAGGGTTGGGGTACAGAAACATAGGATGCTGATAGGGTTGGGGTACAGATACATAGGGTGCAGATAGGGTTGGGGTGTGGGACATAGGTAAATTGGGCAGCAAGGGACAGAGGAGGGGAGATGTACAGGAGCTTTGTCATGTCATGCCTAGCCATTATTTTTTTCCTTGCCTATAGAACAGTGGTTGCAGGCTGTGCAGTATATGACATTACTGTAACTACAGGTCCCTCTCCCTGCTCTCACTGACACATGCACAAGTGTATGTAAAACTTCCATACTGCATTCCTGATATCGCTCCTGGAGGGGGTGATCCTGCCGCCTCAGCTCTTCATCCTGGTTGGCTCTTGCCAGCTGCCAATCACCCAGGGAGGGAGGGAGGGAAGGAAGGGGCGGGTATTTTCAAAATACTGCCCCAGCCATAGTTCCTCTCAAGCTGACAGCTGTTGCTGCGCGGCTTGAAGTATGCAGTGAGCGGGGAGGCAGAAGCGGCCGCGCTCCGAGCACCTTAAAAGGGAACACTGGCCACCACCAGGTCGCCCCAACTAACTCACCTTTCCCCGCTCCTACAGCGTATTGGCGTCCTCCCAATGCAGCCTGCGCTCGCCCAAAGAGCAGAGTCCAGCGGAGCTCCGCCGAGAGCCAGCTCCCAGAATCCTCTGCAGCAAGCAAACTGATTTGCATATGCAGTTTTGTGGCTAAGCGTTGTAAGGATTTAACGGTCATTCTCGCTTTAACTTAGCGGAGGCTTTTATTTCATGAATATTCCTGGATCGTCCGGTATAGCGGCATTCATTTTAGACGTAGCGAATGAACACTTTACTCGCCATGAACTCACCTTTTGCCCATGTCCGTCACTTAAATGCCAGGGCGATTTACTCATCTTTTGTCCTGAGTGGCACAGGACAAATGTATAAAATCACCCACATGCCACGCGTTTTTTTTTTCCTTTCTACTCCTCCCCCTTTTTTTTTTTTTAGTCACCAGTACTGGAGCGCCAAAGCCGCTCAGAATTATTAGCGATATTATTAGAAACCCCACATAACATTTACTGTCGATAACACCTATACATGTTGATTATATGTAGCATAATAGATTTCTTGATATATGATCAGCTATACCACACAATAACAACAATTATCAAAATTATAAGAGATTTCTTTTTGGTTTTTTTTTATTTTTTTACTATGAGCATATTGGTGAATAATCGTAAAATCAAATCATTACATGGGGCAATAGTTTTGATTACCTGCTGCCATGATTAGCTGATCCCTGATCAAGTTTAAAGGATTTTAATGGTTTTAAAGTGGACCAACACCCAGGATTTTGACTATCCTGGGTTTTGGCCCACTTCGGTGGGGCACCCCGATCGGGGGTGCCCCGCTGTGTGAAACCCCCCAGAAAGCCCCGAAAACTCACCTCGCCTCACCCCGCTCCCACGTGACTCGCTCGTCCAATCACCGGCGACGGACAAGCGAGAGGCAGCGACGGACAAGCAGAGCGCGTCTGCCGCCGCCTCCCGCGCGTCCCTCTTAGAGGGAGCGCACCCGCGCCGGCCATTCACAAGCGGCCAGCGCGGGAGCGCGCCCTGCTAGAGGGACGCGCGGGAGGCGGCGGCGGACGTGGAAAAGCCAGGATTTGTGGGCTTCCTGGGGGGTTCTTATAGATTCCCGGGCCGATCCGCCCTGGGTGTTGGTCCACTTTAATTATTTGTAATTAAGCAAGGCATAGATTTAAATCGTCATTTTATGTGGTGCATAGCTTTGAATCCTCCTATAGGAGACTTGCTTTACTCCAGCCGCTGTCTGTCATAGCCACTGCCGTACACTGTGGGATACCTACTCCCCGGTGTAGCGGTCCGGTAAGGTGAGTAGGTCATTAATAAGCATGCAGCCGGAATTTTTTATTTTTAACTTTTAAAGTAAAAAAAATAAATAAACTTTTAGACTTTTAGGATTTTGACTATCCCCGGGTTTTGGTCCTTTCCCCAGGGGCACCCCGATGCAGAATGCCCCACTATATGAAACCCTCCAGGCCCCCCCCGGTCCTACAACGTATGCATCTAATCAGTGTGTCTGAGCAGCCGAACCGTGCGGGCAAGCGTCCTGCCAAAGGGATAGCGAGCGGGGATGTGGCTGCTACTCGCCCATGGGCCGTTGGAGCGGGATGGAAGGTGGGTATACCAGGGGACGACCTGGGGGGTTTCACACAGCGGGGCATCCTGAAGGGGGAAGGGAATCTATCGGCCGGCCATGGAATTGTATAGAGTCCAGTTTGTATTCACTCCTGATTTGGGGTGCCTCGCTGTGTGAACCCCGCCCCCCAGTGTCCCGACATGCTTACCTCGCCAATGAGCCCACAGCGCATGCGCAGTTGGCAGTGGCATCACTGGCATTTTTCTCAGACTGTGCGAGCCAATAGCCAGTGGGCCTGAGGTTCCATTCAGCTTCTCCAGCCACGCATTAGTATGCGTGGCAGGAGAGCCTGATTGGAGGGGAGCCACGCCTGTGCAAGCAGAATGACGGCAAGGTGTGTCATATGGGGCAAATGGTGGGGTGTCATGCAGCAGGGCATCCCAAAGAGTGAAAATCACAGGTTTTGAACCACTTAACTGACACATAAAAATGAAGACGCCGTCCCGAAAATGTCTCACTTTTTTATTGCATACCTGGAATCTGTCTTATGTGGATAAAGGTGGCGCATATCTACGGTTTGTGAAACGTTCTTTAACCCCTTAATGACCCACCTACTTTTAGCCTTGAGGATCAGTACATTTTTGTCCCTCCTTGTGTTCCAGCGGTCAGGCAGGCACACAGGTGGGAGACGTGAATGTGGGTCAGCAGAAGAGTGGATGGAAGATTAGGGGTGACCCCAGGGGTTCCACACAGACCTGGAGTCTTTTGGACTCTAGGGCCAGGTGGCTTGGGTTTTGGTCTGCTTTAAATGCTTAAAGTGGACCAAAACACAGAAGACCAGCTGTAGGAGATCCTTGCCCAAAGCTGCCGGGGATGTGGCGAGTGAGAGCAAGGGGAAAGGCGAGATTTGCAACGAGCCAGAGAGATTCGCACAGAGGGGCATCAGAACTTGGGATGCCTCAGGGAAGGACCCTTTTAAACTCCGGGGCCGGTGGGTTTCAGTCTACTTTAAAGCGGATCAAAATTCATATTGGAGCCCTAAAAAAAAAAAAAAAAAATCCGGTCGGCTTATTGCTTCTCCCCGGAGCGTCCCGATTTGGGATGCCCCACTGTGTGCAATCTCCTGGGATGGCTGTAAAATGTAGCATTCTGGCAATTCCAAGCTGATGCATGCTCCTGCACCAGGCCTAAATAAATGGCTAGGGTTGATGTACAGATACATAGGATGCCGATAGGGTTGGGGTACAGATACATAGGATGCAGATAGGGTTGATGTACAGATACATAGGATGCCGATAGGGTTGATGTACAGATACATAGGATGCTGATAGGGTTGGGGTACAGATACATAGGATGCCGATAGGGTTGATGTACAGATACATAGGATGCCGATAGGGTTGATGTACAGATACATAGGATGCTGATAGGGTTGGGGTACAGATACATAGGATGCTGATAGGGTTGGAGTACAGATACATAGGGTGCAGATAGGGTTGGAGTACAGATACATAGGATGCTGATAGGGTTGATGAACAGATACATAGGATGCTGATAGGGTTGGGGTACAGAAACATAGGGTGCAGGTAGGGTTAGAGTACAGATACATAGGGTGCAGATAGGGTTGGGGTACAGATACATAGGGTGCAGATAGGGTTGGGGTACAGATACATAGGGTGCAGATAGGGTTGGGGTACAGATACATAGGGTGCAGATAGGGTTGGGGTACAGATACATAGGATGCTGATAGGGTTGGGGTACAGAAACATAGGATGCTGATAGGGTTGGGGTACAGATACATAGGGTGCAGATAGGGTTGGGGTGTGGGACATAGGTAAATTGGGCAGCAAGGGACAGAGGAGGGGAGATGTACAGGAGCTTTGTCATGTCATGCCTAGCCATTATTTTTTTCCTTGCCTATAGAACAGTGGTTGCAGGCTGTGCAGTATATGACATTACTGTAACTACAGGTCCCTCTCCCTGCTCTCACTGACACATGCACAAGTGTATGTAAAACTTCCATACTGCATTCCTGATATCGCTCCTGGAGGGGGTGATCCTGCCGCCTCAGCTCTTCATCCTGGTTGGCTCTTGCCAGCTGCCAATCACCCAGGGAGGGAGGGAGGGAAGGAAGGGGCGGGTATTTTCAAAATACTGCCCCAGCCATAGTTCCTCTCAAGCTGACAGCTGTTGCTGCGCGGCTTGAAGTATGCAGTGAGCGGGGAGGCAGAAGCGGCCGCGCTCCGAGCACCTTAAAAGGGAACACTGGCCACCACCAGGTCGCCCCAACTAACTCACCTTTCCCCGCTCCTACAGCGTATTGGCGTCCTCCCAATGCAGCCTGCGCTCGCCCAAAGAGCAGAGTCCAGCGGAGCTCCGCCGAGAGCCAGCTCCCAGAATCCTCTGCAGCAAGCAAACTGATTTGCATATGCAGTTTTGTGGCTAAGCGTTGTAAGGATTTAACGGTCATTCTCGCTTTAACTTAGCGGAGGCTTTTATTTCATGAATATTCCTGGATCGTCCGGTATAGCGGCATTCATTTTAGACGTAGCGAATGAACACTTTACTCGCCATGAACTCACCTTTTGCCCATGTCCGTCACTTAAATGCCAGGGCGATTTACTCATCTTTTGTCCTGAGTGGCACAGGACAAATGTATAAAATCACCCACATGCCACGCGTTTTTTTTTTCCTTTCTACTCCTCCCCCTTTTTTTTTTTTTTAGTCACCAGTACTGGAGCGCCAAAGCCGCTCAGAATTATTAGCGATATTATTAGAAACCCCACATAACATTTACTGTCGATAACACCTATACATGTTGATTATATGTAGCATAATAGATTTCTTGATATATGATCAGCTATACCACACAATAACAACAATTATCAAAATTATAAGAGATTTCTTTTTGGGTTTTTTTTTATTTTTTTACTATGAGCATATTGGTGGATAATCGTAAAATCAAATCATTACATGGGGCAATAGTTTTGATTACCTGCTGCCATGATTAGCTGATCCCTGATCAAGTTTAAAGGATTTTAATGGTTTTAAAGTGGACCAACACCCAGGATTTTGACTATCCTGGGTTTTGGCCCACTTCGGTGGGGCACCCCGATCGGGGGTGCCCCGCTGTGTGAAACCCCCCAGAAAGCCCCGAAAACTCACCTCGCCTCACCCCGCTCCCACGTGACTCGCTCGTCCAATCACCGGCGACGGACAAGCGAGAGGCAGCGACGGACAAGCAGAGCGCG
Source organism: Gastrophryne carolinensis (assembly GCA_027917425.1). Taxonomy (NCBI): domain Eukaryota; kingdom Metazoa; phylum Chordata; class Amphibia; order Anura; family Microhylidae; genus Gastrophryne; species Gastrophryne carolinensis. The sequence continues at coordinate 69,759,325 of CM051243.1, read as the reverse complement.
TCTGCCGCCGCCTCCCGCGCGTCCCTCTTAGAGGGAGCGCACCCGCGCCGGCCATTCACAAGCGGCCAGCGCGGGAGCGCGCCCTGCTAGAGGGACGCGCGGGAGGCGGCGGCGGACGTGGAAAAGCCAGGATTTGTGGGCTTCCTGGGGGGTTCTTATAGATTCCCGGGCCGATCCGCCCTGGGTGTTGGTCCACTTTAATTATTTGTAATTAAGCAAGGCATAGATTTAAATCGTCATTTTATGTGGTGCATAGCTTTGAATCCTCCTATAGGAGACTTGCTTTACTCCAGCCGCTGTCTGTCATAGCCACTGCCGTACACTGTGGGATACCTACTCCCCGGTGTAGCGGTCCGGTAAGGTGAGTAGGTCATTAATAAGCATGCAGCCGGAATTTTTTATTTTTAACTTTTAAAGTAAAAAAAATAAATAAACTTTTAGACTTTTAGGATTTTGACTATCCCCGGGTTTTGGTCCTTTCCCCAGGGGCACCCCGATGCAGAATGCCCCACTATATGAAACCCTCCAGGCCCCCCCCGGTCCTACAACGTATGCATCTAATCAGTGTGTCTGAGCAGCCGAACCGTGCGGGCAAGCGTCCTGCCAAAGGGATAGCGAGCGGGGATGTGGCTGCTACTCGCCCATGGGCCGTTGGAGCGGGATGGAAGGTGGGTATACCAGGGGACGACCTGGGGGGTTTCACACAGCGGGGCATCCTGAAGGGGGAAGGGAATCTATCGGCCGGCCATGGAATTGTATAGAGTCCAGTTTGTATTCACTCCTGATTTGGGGTGCCTCGCTGTGTGAACCCCGCCCCCCAGTGTCCCGACATGCTTACCTCGCCAATGAGCCCACAGCGCATGCGCAGTTGGCAGTGGCATCACTGGCATTTTTCTCAGACTGTGCGAGCCAATAGCCAGTGGGCCTGAGGTTCCATTCAGCTTCTCCAGCCACGCATTAGTATGCGTGGCAGGAGAGCCTGATTGGAGGGGAGCCACGCCTGTGCAAGCAGAATGACGGCAAGGTGTGTCATATCGGGCAAATGGTGGGGTGTCATGCAGCAGGGCATCCCAAAGAGTGAAAATCACAGGTTTTGAACCACTTAACTGACACATAAAAATGAAGACGCCGTCCCGAAAATGTCTCACTTTTTTATTGCATACCTGGAATCTGTCTTATGTGGATAAAGGTGGCGCATATCTACGGTTTGTGAAACGTTCTTTAACCCCTTAATGACCCACCTACTTTTAGCCTTGAGGATCAGTACATTTTTGTCCCTCCTTGTGTTCCAGCGGTCAGGCAGGCACACAGGTGGGAGACGTGAATGTGGGTCAGCAGAAGAGTGGATGGAAGATTAGGGGTGACCCCAGGGGTTCCACACAGACCTGGAGTCTTTTGGACTCTAGGGCCAGGTGGCTTGGGTTTTGGTCTGCTTTAAATGCTTAAAGTGGACCAAAACACAGAAGACCAGCTGTAGGAGATCCTTGCCCAAAGCTGCCGGGGATGTGGCGAGTGAGAGCAAGGGGAAAGGCGAGATTTGCAACGAGCCAGAGAGATTCGCACAGAGGGGCATCAGAACTTGGGATGCCTCAGGGAAGGACCCTTTTAAACTCCGGGGCCGGTGGGTTTCAGTCTACTTTAAAGCGGATCAAAATTCATATTGGAGCCCTAAAAAAAAAAAAAAAAAATCCGGTCGGCTTATTGCTTCTCCCCGGAGCGTCCCGATTTGGGATGCCCCACTGTGTGCAATCTCCTGGGATGGCTGTAAAATGTAGCATTCTGGCAATTCCAAGCTGATGCATGCTCCTGCACCAGGCCTAAATAAATGGCTAGGGTTGATGTACAGATACATAGGATGCCGATAGGGTTGGGGTACAGATACATAGGATGCAGATAGGGTTGATGTACAGATACATAGGATGCCGATAGGGTTGATGTACAGATACATAGGATGCTGATAGGGTTGGGGTACAGATACATAGGATGCCGATAGGGTTGATGTACAGATACATAGGATGCCGATAGGGTTGATGTACAGATACATAGGATGCTGATAGGGTTGGGGTACAGATACATAGGATGCTGATAGGGTTGGAGTACAGATACATAGGGTGCAGATAGGGTTGGAGTACAGATACATAGGATGCTGATAGGGTTGATGAACAGATACATAGGATGCTGATAGGGTTGGGGTACAGAAACATAGGGTGCAGGTAGGGTTAGAGTACAGATACATAGGGTGCAGATAGGGTTGGGGTACAGATACATAGGGTGCAGATAGGGTTGGGGTACAGATACATAGGGTGCAGATAGGGTTGGGGTACAGATACATAGGGTGCAGATAGGGTTGGGGTACAGATACATAGGATGCTGATAGGGTTGGGGTACAGAAACATAGGATGCTGATAGGGTTGGGGTACAGATACATAGGGTGCAGATAGGGTTGGGGTGTGGGACATAGGTAAATTGGGCAGCAAGGGACAGAGGAGGGGAGATGTACAGGAGCTTTGTCATGTCATGCCTAGCCATTATTTTTTTCCTTGCCTATAGAACAGTGGTTGCAGGCTGTGCAGTATATGACATTACTGTAACTACAGGTCCCTCTCCCTGCTCTCACTGACACATGCACAAGTGTATGTAAAACTTCCATACTGCATTCCTGATATCGCTCCTGGAGGGGGTGATCCTGCCGCCTCAGCTCTTCATCCTGGTTGGCTCTTGCCAGCTGCCAATCACCCAGGGAGGGAGGGAAGGAAGGGGCGGGTATTTTCAAAATACTGCCCCAGCCATAGTTCCTCTCAAGCTGACAGCTGTTGCTGCGCGGCTTGAAGTATGCAGTGAGCGGGGAGGCAGAAGCGGCCGCGCTCCGAGCACCTTAAAAGGGAACACTGGCCACCACCAGGTCGCCCCAACTAACTCACCTTTCCCCGCTCCTACAGCGTATTGGCGTCCTCCCAATGCAGCCTGCGCTCGCCCAAAGAGCAGAGTCCAGCGGAGCTCCGCCGAGAGCCAGCTCCCAGAATCCTCTGCAGCAAGCAAACTGATTTGCATATGCAGTTTTGTGGCTAAGCGTTGTAAGGATTTAACGGTCATTCTCGCTTTAACTTAGCGGAGGCTTTTATTTCATGAATATTCCTGGATCGTCCGGTATAGCGGCATTCATTTTAGACGTAGCGAATGAACACTTTACTCGCCATGAACTCACCTTTTGCCCATGTCCGTCACTTAAATGCCAGGGCGATTTACTCATCTTTTGTCCTGAGTGGCACAGGACAAATGTATAAAATCACCCACATGCCACGCGTTTTTTTTTTCCTTTCTACTCCTCCCCCTTTTTTTTTTTTTTAGTCACCAGTACTGGAGCGCCAAAGCCGCTCAGAATTATTAGCGATATTATTAGAAACCCCACATAACATTTACTGTCGATAACACCTATACATGTTGATTATATGTAGCATAATAGATTTCTTGATATATGATCAGCTATACCACACAATAACAACAATTATCAAAATTATAAGAGATTTCTTTTTGGGTTTTTTTTTATTTTTTTACTATGAGCATATTGGTGGATAATCGTAAAATCAAATCATTACATGGGGCAATAGTTTTGATTACCTGCTGCCATGATTAGCTGATCCCTGATCAAGTTTAAAGGATTTTAATGGTTTTAAAGTGGACCAACACCCAGGATTTTGACTATCCTGGGTTTTGGCCCACTTCGGTGGGGCACCCCGATCGGGGGTGCCCCGCTGTGTGAAACCCCCCAGAAAGCCCCGAAAACTCACCTCGCCTCACCCCGCTCCCACGTGACTCGCTCGTCCAATCACCGGCGACGGACAAGCGAGAGGCAGCGACGGACAAGCAGAGCGCGTCTGCCGCCGCCTCCCGCGCGTCCCTCTTAGAGGGAGCGCACCCGCGCCGGCCATTCACAAGCGGCCAGCGCGGGAGCGCGCCCTGCTAGAGGGACGCGCGGGAGGCGGCGGCGGACGTGGAAAAGCCAGGATTTGTGGGCTTCCTGGGGGGTTCTTATAGATTCCCGGGCCGATCCGCCCTGGGTGTTGGTCCACTTTAATTATTTGTAATTAAGCAAGGCATAGATTTAAATCGTCATTTTATGTGGTGCATAGCTTTGAATCCTCCTATAGGAGACTTGCTTTACTCCAGCCGCTGTCTGTCATAGCCACTGCCGTACACTGTGGGATACCTACTCCCCGGTGTAGCGGTCCGGTAAGGTGAGTAGGTCATTAATAAGCATGCAGCCGGAATTTTTTATTTTTAACTTTTAAAGTAAAAAAAATAAATAAACTTTTAGACTTTTAGGATTTTGACTATCCCCGGGTTTTGGTCCTTTCCCCAGGGGCACCCCGATGCAGAATGCCCCACTATATGAAACCCTCCAGGCCCCCCCCGGTCCTACAACGTATGCATCTAATCAGTGTGTCTGAGCAGCCGAACCGTGCGGGCAAGCGTCCTGCCAAAGGGATAGCGAGCGGGGATGTGGCTGCTACTCGCCCATGGGCCGTTGGAGCGGGATGGAAGGTGGGTATACCAGGGGACGACCTGGGGGGTTTCACACAGCGGGGCATCCTGAAGGGGGAAGGGAATCTATCGGCCGGCCATGGAATTGTATAGAGTCCAGTTTGTATTCACTCCTGATTTGGGGTGCCTCGCTGTGTGAACCCCGCCCCCCAGTGTCCCGACATGCTTACCTCGCCAATGAGCCCACAGCGCATGCGCAGTTGGCAGTGGCATCACTGGCATTTTTCTCAGACTGTGCGAGCCAATAGCCAGTGGGCCTGAGGTTCCATTCAGCTTCTCCAGCCACGCATTAGTATGCGTGGCAGGAGAGCCTGATTGGAGGGGAGCCACGCCTGTGCAAGCAGAATGACGGCAAGGTGTGTCATATCGGGCAAATGGTGGGGTGTCATGCAGCAGGGCATCCCAAAGAGTGAAAATCACAGGTTTTGAACCACTTAACTGACACATAAAAATGAAGACGCCGTCCCGAAAATGTCTCACTTTTTTATTGCATACCTGGAATCTGTCTTATGTGGATAAAGGTGGCGCATATCTACGGTTTGTGAAACGTTCTTTAACCCCTTAATGACCCACCTACTTTTAGCCTTGAGGATCAGTACATTTTTGTCCCTCCTTGTGTTCCAGCGGTCAGGCAGGCACACAGGTGGGAGACGTGAATGTGGGTCAGCAGAAGAGTGGATGGAAGATTAGGGGTGACCCCAGGGGTTCCACACAGACCTGGAGTCTTTTGGACTCTAGGGCCAGGTGGCTTGGGTTTTGGTCTGCTTTAAATGCTTAAAGTGGACCAAAACACAGAAGACCAGCTGTAGGAGATCCTTGCCCAAAGCTGCCGGGGATGTGGCGAGTGAGAGCAAGGGGAAAGGCGAGATTTGCAACGAGCCAGAGAGATTCGCACAGAGGGGCATCAGAACTTGGGATGCCTCAGGGAAGGACCCTTTTAAACTCCGGGGCCGGTGGGTTTCAGTCTACTTTAAAGCGGATCAAAATTCATATTGGAGCCCTAAAAAAAAAAAAAAAAAATCCGGTCGGCTTATTGCTTCTCCCCGGAGCGTCCCGATTTGGGATGCCCCACTGTGTGCAATCTCCTGGGATGGCTGTAAAATGTAGCATTCTGGCAATTCCAAGCTGATGCATGCTCCTGCACCAGGCCTAAATAAATGGCTAGGGTTGATGTACAGATACATAGGATGCCGATAGGGTTGGGGTACAGATACATAGGATGCAGATAGGGTTGATGTACAGATACATAGGATGCCGATAGGGTTGATGTACAGATACATAGGATGCTGATAGGGTTGGGGTACAGATACATAGGATGCCGATAGGGTTGATGTACAGATACATAGGATGCCGATAGGGTTGATGTACAGATACATAGGATGCTGATAGGGTTGGGGTACAGATACATAGGATGCTGATAGGGTTGGAGTACAGATACATAGGGTGCAGATAGGGTTGGAGTACAGATACATAGGATGCTGATAGGGTTGATGAACAGATACATAGGATGCTGATAGGGTTGGGGTACAGAAACATAGGGTGCAGGTAGGGTTAGAGTACAGATACATAGGGTGCAGATAGGGTTGGGGTACAGATACATAGGGTGCAGATAGGGTTGGGGTACAGATACATAGGGTGCAGATAGGGTTGGGGTACAGATACATAGGGTGCAGATAGGGTTGGGGTACAGATACATAGGATGCTGATAGGGTTGGGGTACAGAAACATAGGATGCTGATAGGGTTGGGGTACAGATACATAGGGTGCAGATAGGGTTGGGGTGTGGGACATAGGTAAATTGGGCAGCAAGGGACAGAGGAGGGGAGATGTACAGGAGCTTTGTCATGTCATGCCTAGCCATTATTTTTTTCCTTGCCTATAGAACAGTGGTTGCAGGCTGTGCAGTATATGACATTACTGTAACTACAGGTCCCTCTCCCTGCTCTCACTGACACATGCACAAGTGTATGTAAAACTTCCATACTGCATTCCTGATATCGCTCCTGGAGGGGGTGATCCTGCCGCCTCAGCTCTTCATCCTGGTTGGCTCTTGCCAGCTGCCAATCACCCAGGGAGGGAGGGAAGGAAGGGGCGGGTATTTTCAAAATACTGCCCCAGCCATAGTTCCTCTCAAGCTGACAGCTGTTGCTGCGCGGCTTGAAGTATGCAGTGAGCGGGGAGGCAGAAGCGGCCGCGCTCCGAGCACCTTAAAAGGGAACACTGGCCACCACCAGGTCGCCCCAACTAACTCACCTTTCCCCGCTCCTACAGCGTATTGGCGTCCTCCCAATGCAGCCTGCGCTCGCCCAAAGAGCAGAGTCCAGCGGAGCTCCGCCGAGAGCCAGCTCCCAGAATCCTCTGCAGCAAGCAAACTGATTTGCATATGCAGTTTTGTGGCTAAGCGTTGTAAGGATTTAACGGTCATTCTCGCTTTAACTTAGCGGAGGCTTTTATTTCATGAATATTCCTGGATCGTCCGGTATAGCGGCATTCATTTTAGACGTAGCGAATGAACACTTTACTCGCCATGAACTCACCTTTTGCCCATGTCCGTCACTTAAATGCCAGGGCGATTTACTCATCTTTTGTCCTGAGTGGCACAGGACAAATGTATAAAATCACCCACATGCCACGCGTTTTTTTTTTCCTTTCTACTCCTCCCCCTTTTTTTTTTTTTTAGTCACCAGTACTGGAGCGCCAAAGCCGCTCAGAATTATTAGCGATATTATTAGAAACCCCACATAACATTTACTGTCGATAACACCTATACATGTTGATTATATGTAGCATAATAGATTTCTTGATATATGATCAGCTATACCACACAATAACAACAATTATCAAAATTATAAGAGATTTCTTTTTGGGTTTTTTTTTATTTTTTTACTATGAGCATATTGGTGGATAATCGTAAAATCAAATCATTACATGGGGCAATAGTTTTGATTACCTGCTGCCATGATTAGCTGATCCCTGATCAAGTTTAAAGGATTTTAATGGTTTTAAAGTGGACCAACACCCAGGATTTTGACTATCCTGGGTTTTGGCCCACTTCGGTGGGGCACCCCGATCGGGGGTGCCCCGCTGTGTGAAACCCCCCAGAAAGCCCCGAAAACTCACCTCGCCTCACCCCGCTCCCACGTGACTCGCTCGTCCAATCACCGGCGACGGACAAGCGAGAGGCAGCGACGGACAAGCAGAGCGCGTCTGCCGCCGCCTCCCGCGCGTCCCTCTTAGAGGGAGCGCACCCGCGCCGGCCATTCACAAGCGGCCAGCGCGGGAGCGCGCCCTGCTAGAGGGACGCGCGGGAGGCGGCGGCGGACGTGGAAAAGCCAGGATTTGTGGGCTTCCTGGGGGGTTCTTATAGATTCCCGGGCCGATCCGCCCTGGGTGTTGGTCCACTTTAATTATTTGTAATTAAGCAAGGCATAGATTTAAATCGTCATTTTATGTGGTGCATAGCTTTGAATCCTCCTATAGGAGACTTGCTTTACTCCAGCCGCTGTCTGTCATAGCCACTGCCGTACACTGTGGGATACCTACTCCCCGGTGTAGCGGTCCGGTAAGGTGAGTAGGTCATTAATAAGCATGCAGCCGGAATTTTTTATTTTTAACTTTTAAAGTAAAAAAAATAAATAAACTTTTAGACTTTTAGGATTTTGACTATCCCCGGGTTTTGGTCCTTTCCCCAGGGGCACCCCGATGCAGAATGCCCCACTATATGAAACCCTCCAGGCCCCCCCCGGTCCTACAACGTATGCATCTAATCAGTGTGTCTGAGCAGCCGAACCGTGCGGGCAAGCGTCCTGCCAAAGGGATAGCGAGCGGGGATGTGGCTGCTACTCGCCCATGGGCCGTTGGAGCGGGATGGAAGGTGGGTATACCAGGGGACGACCTGGGGGGTTTCACACAGCGGGGCATCCTGAAGGGGGAAGGGAATCTATCGGCCGGCCATGGAATTGTATAGAGTCCAGTTTGTATTCACTCCTGATTTGGGGTGCCTCGCTGTGTGAACCCCGCCCCCCAGTGTCCCGACATGCTTACCTCGCCAATGAGCCCACAGCGCATGCGCAGTTGGCAGTGGCATCACTGGCATTTTTCTCAGACTGTGCGAGCCAATAGCCAGTGGGCCTGAGGTTCCATTCAGCTTCTCCAGCCACGCATTAGTATGCGTGGCAGGAGAGCCTGATTGGAGGGGAGCCACGCCTGTGCAAGCAGAATGACGGCAAGGTGTGTCATATGGGGCAAATGGTGGGGTGTCATGCAGCAGGGCATCCCAAAGAGTGAAAATCACAGGTTTTGAACCACTTAACTGACACATAAAAATGAAGACGCCGTCCCGAAAATGTCTCACTTTTTTATTGCATACCTGGAATCTGTCTTATGTGGATAAAGGTGGCGCATATCTACGGTTTGTGAAACGTTCTTTAACCCCTTAATGACCCACCTACTTTTAGCCTTGAGGATCAGTACATTTTTGTCCCTCCTTGTGTTCCAGCGGTCAGGCAGGCACACAGGTGGGAGACGTGAATGTGGGTCAGCAGAAGAGTGGATGGAAGATTAGGGGTGACCCCAGGGGTTCCACACAGACCTGGAGTCTTTTGGACTCTAGGGCCAGGTGGCTTGGGTTTTGGTCTGCTTTAAATGCTTAAAGTGGACCAAAACACAGAAGACCAGCTGTAGGAGATCCTTGCCCAAAGCTGCCGGGGATGTGGCGAGTGAGAGCAAGGGGAAAGGCGAGATTTGCAACGAGCCAGAGAGATTCGCACAGAGGGGCATCAGAACTTGGGATGCCTCAGGGAAGGACCCTTTTAAACTCCGGGGCCGGTGGGTTTCAGTCTACTTTAAAGCGGATCAAAATTCATATTGGAGCCCTAAAAAAAAAAAAAAAAAATCCGGTCGGCTTATTGCTTCTCCCCGGAGCGTCCCGATTTGGGATGCCCCACTGTGTGCAATCTCCTGGGATGGCTGTAAAATGTAGCATTCTGGCAATTCCAAGCTGATGCATGCTCCTGCACCAGGCCTAAATAAATGGCTAGGGTTGATGTACAGATACATAGGATGCCGATAGGGTTGGGGTACAGATACATAGGATGCAGATAGGGTTGATGTACAGATACATAGGATGCCGATAGGGTTGATGTACAGATACATAGGATGCTGATAGGGTTGGGGTACAGATACATAGGATGCCGATAGGGTTGATGTACAGATACATAGGATGCCGATAGGGTTGATGTACAGATACATAGGATGCTGATAGGGTTGGGGTACAGATACATAGGATGCTGATAGGGTTGGAGTACAGATACATAGGGTGCAGATAGGGTTGGAGTACAGATACATAGGATGCTGATAGGGTTGATGAACAGATACATAGGATGCTGATAGGGTTGGGGTACAGAAACATAGGGTGCAGGTAGGGTTAGAGTACAGATACATAGGGTGCAGATAGGGTTGGGGTACAGATACATAGGGTGCAGATAGGGTTGGGGTACAGATACATAGGGTGCAGATAGGGTTGGGGTACAGATACATAGGGTGCAGATAGGGTTGGGGTACAGATACATAGGATGCTGATAGGGTTGGGGTACAGAAACATAGGATGCTGATAGGGTTGGGGTACAGATACATAGGGTGCAGATAGGGTTGGGGTGTGGGACATAGGTAAATTGGGCAGCAAGGGACAGAGGAGGGGAGATGTACAGGAGCTTTGTCATGTCATGCCTAGCCATTATTTTTTTCCTTGCCTATAGAACAGTGATTGCAGGCTGTGCAGTATATGACATTACTGTAACTACAGGTCCCTCTCCCTGCTCTCACTGACACATGCACAAGTGTATGTAAAACTTCCGTACTGCATTCCTGATATCGCTCCTGGAGGGGGTGATCCTGCCGCCTCAGCTCTTCATCCTGGTTGGCTCTTGCCAGCTGCCAATCACCCAGGGAGGGAGGGAAGGAAGGGGCGGGTATTTTCAAAATACTGCCCCAGCCATAGTTCCTCTCAAGCTGACAGCTGTTGCTGCGCGGCTTGAAGTATGCAGTGAGCGGGGAGGCAGAAGCGGCCGCGCTCCGAGCACCTTAAAAGGGAACACTGGCCACCACCAGGTCGCCCCAACTAACTCACCTTTCCCCGCTCCTACAGCGTATTGGCGTCCTCCCAATGCAGCCTGCGCTCGCCCAAAGAGCAGAGTCCAGCGGAGCTCCGCCGAGAGCCAGCTCCCAGAATCCTCTGCAGCAAGCAAACTGATTTGCATATGCAGTTTTGTGGCTAAGCGTTGTAAGGATTTAACGGTCATTCTCGCTTTAACTTAGCGGAGGCTTTTATTTCATGAATATTCCTGGATCGTCCGGTATAGCGGCATTCATTTTAGACGTAGCGAATGAACACTTTACTCGCCATGAACTCACCTTTTGCCCATGTCCGTCACTTAAATGCCAGGGCGATTTACTCATCTTTTGTCCTGAGTGGCACAGGACAAATGTATAAAATCACCCACATGCCACGCGTTTTTTTTTTCCTTTCTACTCCTCCCCCTTTTTTTTTTTTTAGTCACCAGTACTGGAGCGCCAAAGCCGCTCAGAATTATTAGCAATATTATTAGAAACCCCACATAACATTTACTGTCGATAACACCTATACATGTTGATTATATGTAGCATAATAGATTTCTTGATATATGATCAGCTATACCACACAATAACAACAATTATCAAAATTATAAGAGATTTCTTTTTGGTTTTTTTTTATTTTTTTACTATGAGCATATTGGTGAATAATCGTAAAATCAAATCATTACATGGGGCAATAGTTTTGATTACCTGCTGCCATGATTAGCTGATCCCTGATCAAGTTTAAAGGATTTTAATGGTTTTAAAGTGGACCAACACCCAGGATTTTGACTATCCTGGGTTTTGGCCCACTTCGGTGGGGCACCCCGATCGGGGGTGCCCCGCTGTGTGAAACCCCCCAGAAAGCCCCGAAAACTCACCTCGCCTCACCCCGCTCCCACGTGACTCGCTCGTCCAATCACCGGCGACGGACAAGCGAGAGGCAGCGACGGACAAGCAGAGCGCGTCTGCCGCCGCCTCCCGCGCGTCCCTCTTAGAGGGAGCGCACCCGCGCCGGCCATTCACAAGCGGCCAGCGCGGGAGCGCGCCCTGCTAGAGGGACGCGCGGGAGGCGGCGGCGGACGTGGAAAAGCCAGGATTTGTGGGCTTCCTGGGGGGTTCTTATAGATTCCCGGGCCGATCCGCCCTGGGTGTTGGTCCACTTTAATTATTTGTAATTAAGCAAGGCATAGATTTAAATCGTCATTTTATGTGGTGCATAGCTTTGAATCCTCCTATAGGAGACTTGCTTTACTCCAGCCGCTGTCTGTCATAGCCACTGCCGTACACTGTGGGATACCTACTCCCCGGTGTAGCGGTCCGGTAAGGTGAGTAGGTCATTAATAAGCATGCAGCCGGAATTTTTTATTTTTAACTTTTAAAGTAAAAAAAATAAATAAACTTTTAGACTTTTAGGATTTTGACTATCCCCGGGTTTTGGTCCTTTCCCCAGGGGCACCCCGATGCAGAATGCCCCACTATATGAAACCCTCCAGGCCCCCTTTCCCCCCCCCTCCGGTCCTACAACGTATGCATCTAATCAGTGTGTCTGAGCAGCCGAACCGTGCGGGCAAGCGTCCTGCCAAAGGGATAGCGAGCGGGGATGTGGCTGCTACTCGCCCATGGGCCGTTGGAGCGGGATGGAAGGTGGGTATACCAGGGGACGACCTGGGGGGTTTCACACAGCGGGGCATCCTGAAGGGGGAAGGGAATCTATCGGCCGGCCATGGAATTGTATAGAGTCCAGTTTGTATTCACTCCTGATTTGGGGTGCCTCGCTGTGTGAACCCCGCCCCCCAGTGTCCCGACATGCTTACCTCGCCAATGAGCCCACAGCGCATGTGCAGTTGGCAGTGGCATCACTGGCATTTTTCTCAGACTGTGCGAGCCAATAGCCAGTGGGCCTGAGGTTCCATTCAGCTTCTCCAGCCAGGCATTAGTATGCGTGGCAGGAGAGCCTGATTGGAGGGGAGCCACGCCTGTGCAAGCAGAATGGCGGCAAGGTGTGTCATATGGGGCAAATGGTGGGGTGTCATGCAGCAGGGCATCCCAAAGAGTGAAAATCACAGGTTTTGAACCACTTAACTGACACATAAAAATGAAGACGCCGTCCCGAAAATGTCTCACTTTTTTATTGCATACCTGGAATCTGTCTTATGTGGATAAAGGTGGCGCATATCTACGGTTTGTGAAACGTTCTTTAACCCCTTAATGACCCACCTACTTTTAGCCTTGAGGATCAGTACATTTTTGTCCCTCCTTGTGTTCCAGCGGTCAGGCAGGCACACAGGTGGGAGACGTGAATGTGGGTCAGCAGAAGAGTGGATGGAAGATTAGGGGTGACCCCAGGGGTTCCACACAGACCTGGAGTCTTTTGGACTCTAGGGCCAGGTGGCTTGGGTTTTGGTCTGCTTTAAATGCTTAAAGTGGACCAAAACACAGAAGACCAGCTGTAGGAGATCCTTGCCCAAAGCTGCCGGGGATGTGGCGAGTGAGAGCAAGGGGAAAGGCGAGATTTGCAACGAGCCAGAGAGATTCGCACAGAGGGGCATCAGAACTTGGGATGCCTCAGGGAAGGACCCTTTTAAACTCCGGGGCCGGTGGGTTTCAGTCTACTTTAAAGCGGATCAAAATTCATATTGGAGCCCTAAAAAAAAAAAAAAAAAATCCGGTCGGCTTATTGCTTCTCCCCGGAGCGTCCCGATTTGGGATGCCCCACTGTGTGCAATCTCCTGGGATGGCTGTAAAATGTAGCATTCTGGCAATTCCAAGCTGATGCATGCTCCTGCACCAGGCCTAAATAAATGGCTAGGGTTGATGTACAGATACATAGGATGCCGATAGGGTTGGGGTACAGATACATAGGATGCAGATAGGGTTGATGTACAGATACATAGGATGCCGATAGGGTTGATGTACAGATACATAGGATGCTGATAGGGTTGGGGTACAGATACATAGGATGCCGATAGGGTTGATGTACAGATACATAGGATGCCGATAGGGTTGATGTACAGATACATAGGATGCTGATAGGGTTGGGGTACAGATACATAGGATGCTGATAGGGTTGGAGTACAGATACATAGGGTGCAGATAGGGTTGGAGTACAGATACATAGGATGCTGATAGGGTTGGAGTACAGATACATAGGGTGCAGATAGGGTTGGAGTACAGATACATAGGATGCTGATAGGGTTGGGGTACAGATACATAGGATGCTGATAGGGTTGGAGTACAGATACATAGGGTGCAGATAGGGTTGGAGTACAGATACATAGGATGCTGATAGGGTTGATGAACAGATACATAGGATGCTGATAGGGTTGGAGTACAGATACATAGGATGCCAATAGGGTTGATGTACAGAAACATAGGGTGCAGGTAGGGTTAGAGTACAGATACATAGGGTGCAGATAGGGTTGGGGTACAGATACATAGGGTGCAGATAGGGTTGGGGTACAGATACATAGGGTGCAGATAGGGTTGGGGTACAGATACATAGGGTGCAGATAGGGTTGGGGTACAGATACATAGGATGCTGATAGGGTTGGGGTACAGAAACATAGGATGCTGATAGGGTTGGGGTACAGATACATAGGGTGCAGATAGGGTTGGGGTGTGGGACATAGGTAAATTGGGCAGCAAGGGACAGAGGAGGGGAGATGTACAGGAGCTTTGTCATGTCATGCCTAGCCATTATTTTTTTCCTTGCCTATAGAACAGTGATTGCAGGCTGTGCAGTATATGACATTACTGTAACTACAGGTCCCTCTCCCTGCTCTCACTGACACATGCACAAGTGTATGTAAAACTTCCATACTGCATTCCTGATATCGCTCCTGGAGGGGGTGATCCTGCCGCCTCAGCTCTTCATCCTGGTTGGCTCTTGCCAGCTGCCAATCACCCAGGGAGGGAGGGAAGGAAGGGGCGGGTATTTTCAAAATACTGCCCCAGCCATAGTTCCTCTCAAGCTGACAGCTGTTGCTGCGCGGCTTGAAGTATGCAGTGAGCGGGGAGGCAGAAGCGGCCGCGCTCCGAGCACCTTAAAAGGGAACACTGGCCACCACCAGGTCGCCCCAACTAACTCACCTTTCCCCGCTCCTACAGCGTATTGGCGTCCTCCCAATGCAGCCTGCGCTCGCCCAAAGAGCAGAGTCCAGCGGAGCTCCGCCGAGAGCCAGCTCCCAGAATCCTCTGCAGCAAGCAAACTGATTTGCATATGCAGTTTTGTGGCTAAGCGTTGTAAGGATTTAACGGTCATTCTCGCTTTAACTTAGCGGAGGCTTTTATTTCATGAATATTCCTGGATCGTCCGGTATAGCGGCATTCATTTTAGACGTAGCGAATGAACACTTTACTCGCCATGAACTCACCTTTTGCCCATGTCCGTCACTTAAATGCCAGGGCGATTTACTCATCTTTTGTCCTGAGTGGCACAGGACAAATGTATAAAATCACCCACATGCCACGCGTTTTTTTTTTCCTTTCTACTCCTCCCCCTTTTTTTTTTTTTAGTCACCAGTACTGGAGCGCCAAAGCCGCTCAGAATTATTAGCAATATTATTAGAAACCCCACATAACATTTACTGTCGATAACACCTATACATGTTGATTATATGTAGCATAATAGATTTCTTGATATATGATCAGCTATACCACACAATAACAACAATTATCAAAATTATAAGAGATTTCTTTTTGGTTTTTTTTTATTTTTTTACTATGAGCATATTGGTGAATAATCGTAAAATCAAATCATTACATGGGGCAATAGTTTTGATTACCTGCTGCCATGATTAGCTGATCCCTGATCAAGTTTAAAGGATTTTAATGGTTTTAAAGTGGACCAACACCCAGGATTTTGACTATCCTGGGTTTTGGCCCACTTCGGTGGGGCACCCCGATCGGGGGTGCCCCGCTGTGTGAAACCCCCCAGAAAGCCCCGAAAACTCACCTCGCCTCACCCCGCTCCCACGTGACTCGCTCGTCCAATCACCGGCGACGGACAAGCGAGAGGCAGCGACGGACAAGCAGAGCGCGTCTGCCGCCGCCTCCCGCGCGTCCCTCTTAGAGGGAGCGCACCCGCGCCGGCCATTCACAAGCGGCCAGCGCGGGAGCGCGCCCTGCTAGAGGGACGCGCGGGAGGCGGCGGCGGACGTGGAAAAGCCAGGATTTGTGGGCTTCCTGGGGGGTTCTTATAGATTCCCGGGCCGATCCGCCCTGGGTGTTGGTCCACTTTAATTATTTGTAATTAAGCAAGGCATAGATTTAAATCGTCATTTTATGTGGTGCATAGCTTTGAATCCTCCTATAGGAGACTTGCTTTACTCCAGCCGCTGTCTGTCATAGCCACTGCCGTACACTGTGGGATACCTACTCCCCGGTGTAGCGGTCCGGTAAGGTGAGTAGGTCATTAATAAGCATGCAGCCGGAATTTTTTATTTTTAACTTTTAAAGTAAAAAAAATAAATAAACTTTTAGACTTTTAGGATTTTGACTATCCCCGGGTTTTGGTCCTTTCCCCAGGGGCACCCCGATGCAGAATGCCCCACTATATGAAACCCTCCAGGCCCCCTTTCCCCCCCCCTCCGGTCCTACAACGTATGCATCTAATCAGTGTGTCTGAGCAGCCGAACCGTGCGGGCAAGCGTCCTGCCAAAGGGATAGCGAGCGGGGATGTGGCTGCTACTCGCCCATGGGCCGTTGGAGCGGGATGGAAGGTGGGTATACCAGGGGACGGCCTGGGGGGGTTTCACACAGCGGGGCATCCTGAAGGGGGAAGGGAATCTATCGGCCGGCCATGGAATTGTATAGAGTCCAGTTTGTATTCACTCCTGATTTGGGGTGCCTCGCTGTGTGAACCCCGCCCCCCAGTGTCCCGACATGCTTACCTCGCCAATGAGCCCACAGCGCATGTGCAGTTGGCAGTGGCATCACTGGCATTTTTCTCAGACTGTGCGAGCCAATAGCCAGTGGGCCTGAGGTTCCATTCAGCTTCTCCAGCCAGGCATTAGTATGCGTGGCAGGAGAGCCTGATTGGAGGGGAGCCACGCCTGTGCAAGCAGAATGGCGGCAAGGTGTGTCATATGGGGCAAATGGTGGGGTGTCATGCAGCAGGGCATCCCAAAGAGTGAAAATCACAGGTTTTGAACCACTTAACTGACACATAAAAATGAAGACGCCGTCCCGAAAATGTCTCACTTTTTTATTGCATACCTGGAATCTGTCTTATGTGGATAAAGGTGGCGCATATCTACGGTTTGTGAAACGTTCTTTAACCCCTTAATGACCCACCTACTTTTAGCCTTGAGGATCAGTACATTTTTGTCCCTCCTTGTGTTCCAGCGGTCAGGCAGGCACACAGGTGGGAGACGTGAATGTGGGTCAGCAGAAGAGTGGATGGAAGATTAGGGGTGACCCCAGGGGTTCCACACAGACCTGGAGTCTTTTGGACTCTAGGGCCAGGTGGCTTGGGTTTTGGTCTGCTTTAAATGCTTAAAGTGGACCAAAACACAGAAGACCAGCTGTAGGAGATCCTTGCCCAAAGCTGCCGGGGATGTGGCGAGTGAGAGCAAGGGGAAAGGCGAGATTTGCAACGAGCCAGAGAGATTCGCACAGAGGGGCATCAGAACTTGGGATGCCTCAGGGAAGGACCCTTTTAAACTCCGGGGCCGGTGGGTTTCAGTCTACTTTAAAGCGGATCAAAATTCATATTGGAGCCCTAAAAAAAAAAAAAAAAAATCCGGTCGGCTTATTGCTTCTCCCCGGAGCGTCCCGATTTGGGATGCCCCACTGTGTGCAATCTCCTGGGATGGCTGTAAAATGTAGCATTCTGGCAATTCCAAGCTGATGCATGCTCCTGCACCAGGCCTAAATAAATGGCTAGGGTTGATGTACAGATACATAGGATGCCGATAGGGTTGATGTACAGATACATAGGATGCCGATAGGGTTGATGTACAGATACATAGGATGCTGATAGGGTTGGGGTACAGATACATAGGATGCCGATAGGGTTGATGTACAGATACATAGGATGCCGATAGGGTTGATGTACAGATACATAGGATGCTGATAGGGTTGGGGTACAGATACATAGGATGCTGATAGGGTTGGAGTACAGATACATAGGGTGCAGATAGGGTTGGAGTACAGATACATAGGATGCTGATAGGGTTGGAGTACAGATACATAGGGTGCAGATAGGGTTGGAGTACAGATACATAGGATGCTGATAGGGTTGGGGTACAGATACATAGGATGCTGATAGGGTTGGAGTACAGATACATAGGGTGCAGATAGGGTTGGAGTACAGATACATAGGATGCTGATAGGGTTGATGAACAGATACATAGGATGCTGATAGGGTTGGAGTACAGATACATAGGATGCTGATAGGGTTGGGGTACAGAAACATAGGGTGCAGGTAGGGTTAGAGTACAGATACATAGGGTGCAGATAGGGTTGGGGTACAGATACATAGGGTGCAGATAGGGTTGGGGTACAGATACATAGGATGCAGATAGGGTTGATGTACAGATACATAGGATGCCGATAGGGTTGATGTACAGATACATAGGATGCTGATAGGGTTGGGGTACAGATACATAGGATGCCGATAGGGTTGATGTACAGATACATAGGATGCCGATAGGGTTGATGTACAGATACATAGGATGCTGATAGGGTTGGGGTACAGATACATAGGATGCTGATAGGGTTGGAGTACAGATACATAGGGTGCAGATAGGGTTGGAGTACAGATACATAGGATGCTGATAGGGTTGGAGTACAGATACATAGGGTGCAGATAGGGTTGGAGTACAGATACATAGGATGCTGATAGGGTTGGGGTACAGATACATAGGATGCTGATAGGGTTGGAGTACAGATACATAGGGTGCAGATAGGGTTGGAGTACAGATACATAGGATGCTGATAGGGTTGATGAACAGATACATAGGATGCTGATAGGGTTGGAGTACAGATACATAGGATGCCAATAGGGTTGATGTACAGAAACATAGGGTGCAGGTAGGGTTAGAGTACAGATACATAGGGTGCAGATAGGGTTGGGGTACAGATACATAGGATGCTGATAGGGTTGGGGTACAGAAACATAGGATGCTGATAGGGTTGGGGTACAGATACATAGGGTGCAGATAGGGTTGGGGTGTGGGACATAGGTAAATTGGGCAGCAAGGGACAGAGGAGGGGAGATGTACAGGAGCTTTGTCATGTCATGCCTAGCCATTATTTTTTTCCTTGCCTATAGAACAGTGGTTGCAGGCTGTGCAGTATATGACATTACTGTAACTACAGGTCCCTCTCCCTGCTCTCACTGACACATGCACAAGTGTATGTAAAACTTCCATACTGCATTCCTGATATCGCTCCTGGAGGGGGTGATCCTGCCGCCTCAGCTCTTCATCCTGGTTGGCTCTTGCCAGCTGCCAATCACCCAGGGAGGGAGGGAGGGAAGGAAGGGGCGGGTATTTTCAAAATACTGCCCCAGCCATAGTTCCTCTCAAGCTGACAGCTGTTGCTGCGCGGCTTGAAGTATGCAGTGAGCGGGGAGGCAGAAGCGGCCGCGCTCCGAGCACCTTAAAAGGGAACACTGGCCACCACCAGGTCGCCCCAACTAACTCACCTTTCCCCGCTCCTACAGCGTATTGGCGTCCTCCCAATGCAGCCTGCGCTCGCCCAAAGAGCAGAGTCCAGCGGAGCTCCGCCGAGAGCCAGCTCCCAGAATCCTCTGCAGCAAGCAAACTGATTTGCATATGCAGTTTTGTGGCTAAGCGTTGTAAGGATTTAACGGTCATTCTCGCTTTAACTTAGCGGAGGCTTTTATTTCATGAATATTCCTGGATCGTCCGGTATAGCGGCATTCATTTTAGACGTAGCGAATGAACACTTTACTCGCCATGAACTCACCTTTTGCCCATGTCCGTCACTTAAATGCCAGGGCGATTTACTCATCTTTTGTCCTGAGTGGCACAGGACAAATGTATAAAATCACCCACATGCCACGCGTTTTTTTTTTCCTTTCTACTCCTCCCCCTTTTTTTTTTTTTAGTCACCAGTACTGGAGCGCCAAAGCCGCTCAGAATTATTAGCAATATTATTAGAAACCCCACATAACATTTACTGTCGATAACACCTATACATGTTGATTATATGTAGCATAATAGATTTCTTGATATATGATCAGCTATACCACACAATAACAACAATTATCAAAATTATAAGAGATTTCTTTTTGGTTTTTTTTTATTTTTTTACTATGAGCATATTGGTGAATAATCGTAAAATCAAATCATTACATGGGGCAATAGTTTTGATTACCTGCTGCCATGATTAGCTGATCCCTGATCAAGTTTAAAGGATTTTAATGGTTTTAAAGTGGACCAACACCCAGGATTTTGACTATCCTGGGTTTTGGCCCACTTCGGTGGGGCACCCCGATCGGGGGTGCCCCGCTGTGTGAAACCCCCCAGAAAGCCCCGAAAACTCACCTCGCCTCACCCCGCTCCCACGTGACTCGCTCGTCCAATCACCGGCGACGGACAAGCGAGAGGCAGCGACGGACAAGCAGAGCGCGTCTGCCGCCGCCTCCCGCGCGTCCCTCTTAGAGGGAGCGCACCCGCGCCGGCCATTCACAAGCGGCCAGCGCGGGAGCGCGCCCTGCTAGAGGGACGCGCGGGAGGCGGCGGCGGACGTGGAAAAGCCAGGATTTGTGGGCTTCCTGGGGGGTTCTTATAGATTCCCGGGCCGATCCGCCCTGGGTGTTGGTCCACTTTAATTATTTGTAATTAAGCAAGGCATAGATTTAAATCGTCATTTTATGTGGTGCATAGCTTTGAATCCTCCTATAGGAGACTTGCTTTACTCCAGCCGCTGTCTGTCATAGCCACTGCCGTACACTGTGGGATACCTACTCCCCGGTGTAGCGGTCCGGTAAGGTGAGTAGGTCATTAATAAGCATGCAGCCGGAATTTTTTATTTTTAACTTTTAAAGTAAAAAAAATAAATAAACTTTTAGACTTTTAGGATTTTGACTATCCCCGGGTTTTGGTCCTTTCCCCAGGGGCACCCCGATGCAGAATGCCCCACTATATGAAACCCTCCAGGCCCCCTTTCCCCCCCCCTCCGGTCCTACAACGTATGCATCTAATCAGTGTGTCTGAGCAGCCGAACCGTGCGGGCAAGCGTCCTGCCAAAGGGATAGCGAGCGGGGATGTGGCTGCTACTCGCCCATGGGCCGTTGGAGCGGGATGGAAGGTGGGTATACCAGGGGACGACCTGGGGGGTTTCACACAGCGGGGCATCCTGAAGGGGGAAGGGAATCTATCGGCCGGCCATGGAATTGTATAGAGTCCAGTTTGTATTCACTCCTGATTTGGGGTGCCTCGCTGTGTGAACCCCGCCCCCCAGTGTCCCGACATGCTTACCTCGCCAATGAGCCCACAGCGCATGTGCAGTTGGCAGTGGCATCACTGGCATTTTTCTCAGACTGTGCGAGCCAATAGCCAGTGGGCCTGAGGTTCCATTCAGCTTCTCCAGCCAGGCATTAGTATGCGTGGCAGGAGAGCCTGATTGGAGGGGAGCCACGCCTGTGCAAGCAGAATGGCGGCAAGGTGTGTCATATGGGGCAAATGGTGGGGTGTCATGCAGCAGGGCATCCCAAAGAGTGAAAATCACAGGTTTTGAACCACTTAACTGACACATAAAAATGAAGACGCCGTCCCGAAAATGTCTCACTTTTTTATTGCATACCTGGAATCTGTCTTATGTGGATAAAGGTGGCGCATATCTACGGTTTGTGAAACGTTCTTTAACCCCTTAATGACCCACCTACTTTTAGCCTTGAGGATCAGTACATTTTTGTCCCTCCTTGTGTTCCAGCGGTCAGGCAGGCACACAGGTGGGAGACGTGAATGTGGGTCAGCAGAAGAGTGGATGGAAGATTAGGGGTGACCCCAGGGGTTCCACACAGACCTGGAGTCTTTTGGACTCTAGGGCCAGGTGGCTTGGGTTTTGGTCTGCTTTAAATGCTTAAAGTGGACCAAAACACAGAAGACCAGCTGTAGGAGATCCTTGCCCAAAGCTGCCGGGGATGTGGCGAGTGAGAGCAAGGGGAAAGGCGAGATTTGCAACGAGCCAGAGAGATTCGCACAGAGGGGCATCAGAACTTGGGATGCCTCAGGGAAGGACCCTTTTAAACTCCGGGGCCGGTGGGTTTCAGTCTACTTTAAAGCGGATCAAAATTCATATTGGAGCCCTAAAAAAAAAAAAAAAAAATCCGGTCGGCTTATTGCTTCTCCCCGGAGCGTCCCGATTTGGGATGCCCCACTGTGTGCAATCTCCTGGGATGGCTGTAAAATGTAGCATTCTGGCAATTCCAAGCTGATGCATGCTCCTGCACCAGGCCTAAATAAATGGCTAGGGTTGATGTACAGATACATAGGATGCCGATAGGGTTGATGTACAGATACATAGGATGCCGATAGGGTTGATGTACAGATACATAGGATGCTGATAGGGTTGGGGTACAGATACATAGGATGCCGATAGGGTTGATGTACAGATACATAGGATGCCGATAGGGTTGATGTACAGATACATAGGATGCTGATAGGGTTGGGGTACAGATACATAGGATGCTGATAGGGTTGGAGTACAGATACATAGGGTGCAGATAGGGTTGGAGTACAGATACATAGGATGCTGATAGGGTTGGAGTACAGATACATAGGGTGCAGATAGGGTTGGAGTACAGATACATAGGATGCTGATAGGGTTGGGGTACAGATACATAGGATGCTGATAGGGTTGGAGTACAGATACATAGGGTGCAGATAGGGTTGGAGTACAGATACATAGGATGCTGATAGGGTTGATGAACAGATACATAGGATGCTGATAGGGTTGGAGTACAGATACATAGGATGCTGATAGGGTTGGGGTACAGAAACATAGGGTGCAGGTAGGGTTAGAGTACAGATACATAGGGTGCAGATAGGGTTGGGGTACAGATACATAGGGTGCAGATAGGGTTGGGGTACAGATACATAGGATGCAGATAGGGTTGATGTACAGATACATAGGATGCCGATAGGGTTGATGTACAGATACATAGGATGCTGATAGGGTTGGGGTACAGATACATAGGATGCCGATAGGGTTGATGTACAGATACATAGGATGCCGATAGGGTTGATGTACAGATACATAGGATGCTGATAGGGTTGGGGTACAGATACATAGGATGCTGATAGGGTTGGAGTACAGATACATAGGGTGCAGATAGGGTTGGAGTACAGATACATAGGATGCTGATAGGGTTGGAGTACAGATACATAGGGTGCAGATAGGGTTGGAGTACAGATACATAGGATGCTGATAGGGTTGGGGTACAGATACATAGGATGCTGATAGGGTTGGAGTACAGATACATAGGGTGCAGATAGGGTTGGAGTACAGATACATAGGATGCTGATAGGGTTGATGAACAGATACATAGGATGCTGATAGGGTTGGAGTACAGATACATAGGATGCCAATAGGGTTGATGTACAGAAACATAGGGTGCAGGTAGGGTTAGAGTACAGATACATAGGGTGCAGATAGGGTTGGGGTACAGATACATAGGGTGCAGATAGGGTTGGGGTACAGATACATAGGGTGCAGATAGGGTTGGGGTACAGATACATAGGGTGCAGATAGGGTTGGGGTACAGATACATAGGATGCTGATAGGGTTGGGGTACAGAAACATAGGATGCTGATAGGGTTGGGGTACAGATACATAGGGTGCAGATAGGGTTGGGGTGTGGGACATAGGTAAATTGGGCAGCAAGGGACAGAGGAGGGGAGATGTACAGGAGCTTTGTCATGTCATGCCTAGCCATTATTTTTTTCCTTGCCTATAGAACAGTGGTTGCAGGCTGTGCAGTATATGACATTACTGTAACTACAGGTCCCTCTCCCTGCTCTCACTGACACATGCACAAGTGTATGTAAAACTTCCATACTGCATTCCTGATATCGCTCCTGGAGGGGGTGATCCTGCCGCCTCAGCTCTTCATCCTGGTTGGCTCTTGCCAGCT
The DNA here is from genome assembly GCA_027917425.1 of Gastrophryne carolinensis. Lineage (NCBI taxonomy): Eukaryota > Metazoa > Chordata > Amphibia > Anura > Microhylidae > Gastrophryne > Gastrophryne carolinensis. The sequence goes on along the minus strand of CM051243.1, from coordinate 69,735,561 downwards.
GCCAATCACCCAGGGAGGGAGGGAAGGAAGGGGCGGGTATTTTCAAAATACTGCCCCAGCCATAGTTCCTCTCAAGCTGACAGCTGTTGCTGCGCGGCTTGAAGTATGCAGTGAGCGGGGAGGCAGAAGCGGCCGCGCTCCGAGCACCTTAAAAGGGAACACTGGCCACCACCAGGTCGCCCCAACTAACTCACCTTTCCCCGCTCCTACAGCGTATTGGCGTCCTCCCAATGCAGCCTGCGCTCGCCCAAAGAGCAGAGTCCAGCGGAGCTCCGCCGAGAGCCAGCTCCCAGAATCCTCTGCAGCAAGCAAACTGATTTGCATATGCAGTTTTGTGGCTAAGCGTTGTAAGGATTTAACGGTCATTCTCGCTTTAACTTAGCGGAGGCTTTTATTTCATGAATATTCCTGGATCGTCCGGTATAGCGGCATTCATTTTAGACGTAGCGAATGAACACTTTACTCGCCATGAACTCACCTTTTGCCCATGTCCGTCACTTAAATGCCAGGGCGATTTACTCATCTTTTGTCCTGAGTGGCACAGGACAAATGTATAAAATCACCCACATGCCACGCGTTTTTTTTTTCCTTTCTACTCCTCCCCCTTTTTTTTTTTTTAGTCACCAGTACTGGAGCGCCAAAGCCGCTCAGAATTATTAGCAATATTATTAGAAACCCCACATAACATTTACTGTCGATAACACCTATACATGTTGATTATATGTAGCATAATAGATTTCTTGATATATGATCAGCTATACCACACAATAACAACAATTATCAAAATTATAAGAGATTTCTTTTTGGTTTTTTTTTATTTTTTTACTATGAGCATATTGGTGAATAATCGTAAAATCAAATCATTACATGGGGCAATAGTTTTGATTACCTGCTGCCATGATTAGCTGATCCCTGATCAAGTTTAAAGGATTTTAATGGTTTTAAAGTGGACCAACACCCAGGATTTTGACTATCCTGGGTTTTGGCCCACTTCGGTGGGGCACCCCGATCGGGGGTGCCCCGCTGTGTGAAACCCCCCAGAAAGCCCCGAAAACTCACCTCGCCTCACCCCGCTCCCACGTGACTCGCTCGTCCAATCACCGGCGACGGACAAGCGAGAGGCAGCGACGGACAAGCAGAGCGCGTCTGCCGCCGCCTCCCGCGCGTCCCTCTTAGAGGGAGCGCACCCGCGCCGGCCATTCACAAGCGGCCAGCGCGGGAGCGCGCCCTGCTAGAGGGACGCGCGGGAGGCGGCGGCGGACGTGGAAAAGCCAGGATTTGTGGGCTTCCTGGGGGGTTCTTATAGATTCCCGGGCCGATCCGCCCTGGGTGTTGGTCCACTTTAATTATTTGTAATTAAGCAAGGCATAGATTTAAATCGTCATTTTATGTGGTGCATAGCTTTGAATCCTCCTATAGGAGACTTGCTTTACTCCAGCCGCTGTCTGTCATAGCCACTGCCGTACACTGTGGGATACCTACTCCCCGGTGTAGCGGTCCGGTAAGGTGAGTAGGTCATTAATAAGCATGCAGCCGGAATTTTTTATTTTTAACTTTTAAAGTAAAAAAAATAAATAAACTTTTAGACTTTTAGGATTTTGACTATCCCCGGGTTTTGGTCCTTTCCCCAGGGGCACCCCGATGCAGAATGCCCCACTATATGAAACCCTCCAGGCCCCCTTTCCCCCCCCCTCCGGTCCTACAACGTATGCATCTAATCAGTGTGTCTGAGCAGCCGAACCGTGCGGGCAAGCGTCCTGCCAAAGGGATAGCGAGCGGGGATGTGGCTGCTACTCGCCCATGGGCCGTTGGAGCGGGATGGAAGGTGGGTATACCAGGGGACGACCTGGGGGGTTTCACACAGCGGGGCATCCTGAAGGGGGAAGGGAATCTATCGGCCGGCCATGGAATTGTATAGAGTCCAGTTTGTATTCACTCCTGATTTGGGGTGCCTCGCTGTGTGAACCCCGCCCCCCAGTGTCCCGACATGCTTACCTCGCCAATGAGCCCACAGCGCATGCGCAGTTGGCAGTGGCATCACTGGCATTTTTCTCAGACTGTGCGAGCCAATAGCCAGTGGGCCTGAGGTTCCATTCAGCTTCTCCAGCCAGGCATTAGTATGCGTGGCAGGAGAGCCTGATTGGAGGGGAGCCACGCCTGTGCAAGCAGAATGGCGGCAAGGTGTGTCATATGGGGCAAATGGTGGGGTGTCATGCAGCAGGGCATCCCAAAGAGTGAAAATCACAGGTTTTGAACCACTTAACTGACACATAAAAATGAAGACGCCGTCCCGAAAATGTCTCACTTTTTTATTGCATACCTGGAATCTGTCTTATGTGGATAAAGGTGGCGCATATCTACGGTTTGTGAAACGTTCTTTAACCCCTTAATGACCCACCTACTTTTAGCCTTGAGGATCAGTACATTTTTGTCCCTCCTTGTGTTCCAGCGGTCAGGCAGGCACACAGGTGGGAGACGTGAATGTGGGTCAGCAGAAGAGTGGATGGAAGATTAGGGGTGACCCCAGGGGTTCCACACAGACCTGGAGTCTTTTGGACTCTAGGGCCAGGTGGCTTGGGTTTTGGTCTGCTTTAAATGCTTAAAGTGGACCAAAACACAGAAGACCAGCTGTAGGAGATCCTTGCCCAAAGCTGCCGGGGATGTGGCGAGTGAGAGCAAGGGGAAAGGCGAGATTTGCAACGAGCCAGAGAGATTCGCACAGAGGGGCATCAGAACTTGGGATGCCTCAGGGAAGGACCCTTTTAAACTCCGGGGCCGGTGGGTTTCAGTCTACTTTAAAGCGGATCAAAATTCATATTGGAGCCCTAAAAAAAAAAAAAAAAAATCCGGTCGGCTTATTGCTTCTCCCCGGAGCGTCCCGATTTGGGATGCCCCACTGTGTGCAATCTCCTGGGATGGCTGTAAAATGTAGCATTCTGGCAATTCCAAGCTGATGCATGCTCCTGCACCAGGCCTAAATAAATGGCTAGGGTTGATGTACAGATACATAGGATGCCGATAGGGTTGGGGTACAGATACATAGGATGCAGATAGGGTTGATGTACAGATACATAGGATGCCGATAGGGTTGATGTACAGATACATAGGATGCTGATAGGGTTGGGGTACAGATACATAGGATGCCGATAGGGTTGATGTACAGATACATAGGATGCCGATAGGGTTGATGTACAGATACATAGGATGCTGATAGGGTTGGGGTACAGATACATAGGATGCTGATAGGGTTGGAGTACAGATACATAGGGTGCAGATAGGGTTGGAGTACAGATACATAGGATGCTGATAGGGTTGGAGTACAGATACATAGGGTGCAGATAGGGTTGGAGTACAGATACATAGGATGCTGATAGGGTTGGGGTACAGATACATAGGATGCTGATAGGGTTGGAGTACAGATACATAGGGTGCAGATAGGGTTGGAGTACAGATACATAGGATGCTGATAGGGTTGATGAACAGATACATAGGATGCTGATAGGGTTGGAGTACAGATACATAGGATGCCAATAGGGTTGATGTACAGAAACATAGGGTGCAGGTAGGGTTAGAGTACAGATACATAGGGTGCAGATAGGGTTGGGGTACAGATACATAGGGTGCAGATAGGGTTGGGGTACAGATACATAGGGTGCAGATAGGGTTGGGGTACAGATACATAGGGTGCAGATAGGGTTGGGGTACAGATACATAGGATGCTGATAGGGTTGGGGTACAGAAACATAGGATGCTGATAGGGTTGGGGTACAGATACATAGGGTGCAGATAGGGTTGGGGTGTGGGACATAGGTAAATTGGGCAGCAAGGGACAGAGGAGGGGAGATGTACAGGAGCTTTGTCATGTCATGCCTAGCCATTATTTTTTTCCTTGCCTATAGAACAGTGATTGCAGGCTGTGCAGTATATGACATTACTGTAACTACAGGTCCCTCTCCCTGCTCTCACTGACACATGCACAAGTGTATGTAAAACTTCCATACTGCATTCCTGATATCGCTCCTGGAGGGGGTGATCCTGCCGCCTCAGCTCTTCATCCTGGTTGGCTCTTGCCAGCTGCCAATCACCCAGGGAGGGAGGGAAGGAAGGGGCGGGTATTTTCAAAATACTGCCCCAGCCATAGTTCCTCTCAAGCTGACAGCTGTTGCTGCGCGGCTTGAAGTATGCAGTGAGCGGGGAGGCAGAAGCGGCCGCGCTCCGAGCACCTTAAAAGGGAACACTGGCCACCACCAGGTCGCCCCAACTAACTCACCTTTCCCCGCTCCTACAGCGTATTGGCGTCCTCCCAATGCAGCCTGCGCTCGCCCAAAGAGCAGAGTCCAGCGGAGCTCCGCCGAGAGCCAGCTCCCAGAATCCTCTGCAGCAAGCAAACTGATTTGCATATGCAGTTTTGTGGCTAAGCGTTGTAAGGATTTAACGGTCATTCTCGCTTTAACTTAGCGGAGGCTTTTATTTCATGAATATTCCTGGATCGTCCGGTATAGCGGCATTCATTTTAGACGTAGCGAATGAACACTTTACTCGCCATGAACTCACCTTTTGCCCATGTCCGTCACTTAAATGCCAGGGCGATTTACTCATCTTTTGTCCTGAGTGGCACAGGACAAATGTATAAAATCACCCACATGCCACGCGTTTTTTTTTTCCTTTCTACTCCTCCCCTTTTTTTTTTTTTAGTCACCAGTACTGGAGCGCCAAAGCCGCTCAGAATTATTAGCAATATTATTAGAAACCCCACATAACATTTACTGTCGATAACACCTATACATGTTGATTATATGTAGCATAATAGATTTCTTGATATATGATCAGCTATACCACACAATAACAACAATTATCAAAATTATAAGAGATTTCTTTTTGGTTTTTTTTTATTTTTTTACTATGAGCATATTGGTGAATAATCGTAAAATCAAATCATTACATGGGGCAATAGTTTTGATTACCTGCTGCCATGATTAGCTGATCCCTGATCAAGTTTAAAGGATTTTAATGGTTTTAAAGTGGACCAACACCCAGGATTTTGACTATCCTGGGTTTTGGCCCACTTCGGTGGGGCACCCCGATCGGGGGTGCCCCGCTGTGTGAAACCCCCCAGAAAGCCCCGAAAACTCACCTCGCCTCACCCCGCTCCCACGTGACTCGCTCGTCCAATCACCGGCGACGGACAAGCGAGAGGCAGCGACGGACAAGCAGAGCGCGTCTGCCGCCGCCTCCCGCGCGTCCCTCTTAGAGGGAGCGCACCCGCGCCGGCCATTCACAAGCGGCCAGCGCGGGAGCGCGCCCTGCTAGAGGGACGCGCGGGAGGCGGCGGCGGACGTGGAAAAGCCAGGATTTGTGGGCTTCCTGGGGGGTTCTTATAGATTCCCGGGCCGATCCGCCCTGGGTGTTGGTCCACTTTAATTATTTGTAATTAAGCAAGGCATAGATTTAAATCGTCATTTTATGTGGTGCATAGCTTTGAATCCTCCTATAGGAGACTTGCTTTACTCCAGCCGCTGTCTGTCATAGCCACTGCCGTACACTGTGGGATACCTACTCCCCGGTGTAGCGGTCCGGTAAGGTGAGTAGGTCATTAATAAGCATGCAGCCGGAATTTTTTATTTTTAACTTTTAAAGTAAAAAAAATAAATAAACTTTTAGACTTTTAGGATTTTGACTATCCCCGGGTTTTGGTCCTTTCCCCAGGGGCACCCCGATGCAGAATGCCCCACTATATGAAACCCTCCAGGCCCCCTTTCCCCCCCCCCTCCGGTCCTACAACGTATGCATCTAATCAGTGTGTCTGAGCAGCCGAACCGTGCGGGCAAGCGTCCTGCCAAAGGGATAGCGAGCGGGGATGTGGCTGCTACTCGCCCATGGGCCGTTGGAGCGGGATGGAAGGTGGGTATACCAGGGGACGACCTGGGGGGTTTCACACAGCGGGGCATCCTGAAGGGGGAAGGGAATCTATCGGCCGGCCATGGAATTGTATAGAGTCCAGTTTGTATTCACTCCTGATTTGGGGTGCCTCGCTGTGTGAACCCCGCCCCCCAGTGTCCCGACATGCTTACCTCGCCAATGAGCCCACAGCGCATGCGCAGTTGGCAGTGGCATCACTGGCATTTTTCTCAGACTGTGCGAGCCAATAGCCAGTGGGCCTGAGGTTCCATTCAGCTTCTCCAGCCAGGCATTAGTATGCGTGGCAGGAGAGCCTGATTGGAGGGGAGCCACGCCTGTGCAAGCAGAATGGCGGCAAGGTGTGTCATATGGGGCAAATGGTGGGGTGTCATGCAGCAGGGCATCCCAAAGAGTGAAAATCACAGGTTTTGAACCACTTAACTGACACATAAAAATGAAGACGCCGTCCCGAAAATGTCTCACTTTTTTATTGCATACCTGGAATCTGTCTTATGTGGATAAAGGTGGCGCATATCTACGGTTTGTGAAACGTTCTTTAACCCCTTAATGACCCACCTACTTTTAGCCTTGAGGATCAGTACATTTTTGTCCCTCCTTGTGTTCCAGCGGTCAGGCAGGCACACAGGTGGGAGACGTGAATGTGGGTCGGCAGAAGAGTGGATGGAAGATTAGGGGTGACCCCAGGGGTTCCACACAGACCTGGAGTCTTTTGGACTCTAGGGCCAGGTGGCTTGGGTTTTGGTCTGCTTTAAATGCTTAAAGTGGACCAAAACACAGAAGACCAGCTGTAGGAGATCCTTGCCCAAAGCTGCCGGGGATGTGGCGAGTGAGAGCAAGGGGAAAGGCGAGATTTGCAACGAGCCAGAGAGATTCGCACAGAGGGGCATCAGAACTTGGGATGCCTCAGGGAAGGACCCTTTTAAACTCCGGGGCCGGTGGGTTTCAGTCTACTTTAAAGCGGATCAAAATTCATATTGGAGCCCTAAAAAAAAAAAAAAAAAATCCGGTCGGCTTATTGCTTCTCCCCGGAGCGTCCCGATTTGGGATGCCCCACTGTGTGCAATCTCCTGGGATGGCTGTAAAATGTAGCATTCTGGCAATTCCAAGCTGATGCATGCTCCTGCACCAGGCCTAAATAAATGGCTAGGGTTGATGTACAGATACATAGGATGCCGATAGGGTTGGGGTACAGATACATAGGATGCAGATAGGGTTGATGTACAGATACATAGGATGCCGATAGGGTTGATGTACAGATACATAGGATGCTGATAGGGTTGGGGTACAGATACATAGGATGCCGATAGGGTTGATGTACAGATACATAGGATGCCGATAGGGTTGATGTACAGATACATAGGATGCTGATAGGGTTGGGGTACAGATACATAGGATGCTGATAGGGTTGGAGTACAGATACATAGGGTGCAGATAGGGTTGGAGTACAGATACATAGGATGCTGATAGGGTTGGAGTACAGATACATAGGGTGCAGATAGGGTTGGAGTACAGATACATAGGATGCTGATAGGGTTGGGGTACAGATACATAGGATGCTGATAGGGTTGGAGTACAGATACATAGGGTGCAGATAGGGTTGGAGTACAGATACATAGGATGCTGATAGGGTTGATGAACAGATACATAGGATGCTGATAGGGTTGGAGTACAGATACATAGGATGCCAATAGGGTTGATGTACAGAAACATAGGGTGCAGGTAGGGTTAGAGTACAGATACATAGGGTGCAGATAGGGTTGGGGTACAGATACATAGGGTGCAGATAGGGTTGGGGTACAGATACATAGGGTGCAGATAGGGTTGGGGTACAGATACATAGGGTGCAGATAGGGTTGGGGTACAGATACATAGGATGCTGATAGGGTTGGGGTACAGAAACATAGGATGCTGATAGGGTTGGGGTACAGATACATAGGGTGCAGATAGGGTTGGGGTGTGGGACATAGGTAAATTGGGCAGCAAGGGACAGAGGAGGGGAGATGTACAGGAGCTTTGTCATGTCATGCCTAGCCATTATTTTTTTCCTTGCCTATAGAACAGTGATTGCAGGCTGTGCAGTATATGACATTACTGTAACTACAGGTCCCTCTCCCTGCTCTCACTGACACATGCACAAGTGTATGTAAAACTTCCATACTGCATTCCTGATATCGCTCCTGGAGGGGGTGATCCTGCCGCCTCAGCTCTTCATCCTGGTTGGCTCTTGCCAGCTGCCAATCACCCAGGGAGGGAGGGAAGGAAGGGGCGGGTATTTTCAAAATACTGCCCCAGCCATAGTTCCTCTCAAGCTGACAGCTGTTGCTGCGCGGCTTGAAGTATGCAGTGAGCGGGGAGGCAGAAGCGGCCGCGCTCCGAGCACCTTAAAAGGGAACACTGGCCACCACCAGGTCGCCCCAACTAACTCACCTTTCCCCGCTCCTACAGCGTATTGGCGTCCTCCCAATGCAGCCTGCGCTCGCCCAAAGAGCAGAGTCCAGCGGAGCTCCGCCGAGAGCCAGCTCCCAGAATCCTCTGCAGCAAGCAAACTGATTTGCATATGCAGTTTTGTGGCTAAGCGTTGTAAGGATTTAACGGTCATTCTCGCTTTAACTTAGCGGAGGCTTTTATTTCATGAATATTCCTGGATCGTCCGGTATAGCGGCATTCATTTTAGACGTAGCGAATGAACACTTTACTCGCCATGAACTCACCTTTTGCCCATGTCCGTCACTTAAATGCCAGGGCGATTTACTCATCTTTTGTCCTGAGTGGCACAGGACAAATGTATAAAATCACCCACATGCCACGCGTTTTTTTTTTCCTTTCTACTCCTCCCCTTTTTTTTTTTTTAGTCACCAGTACTGGAGCGCCAAAGCCGCTCAGAATTATTAGCAATATTATTAGAAACCCCACATAACATTTACTGTCGATAACACCTATACATGTTGATTATATGTAGCATAATAGATTTCTTGATATATGATCAGCTATACCACACAATAACAACAATTATCAAAATTATAAGAGATTTCTTTTTGGTTTTTTTTTATTTTTTTACTATGAGCATATTGGTGAATAATCGTAAAATCAAATCATTACATGGGGCAATAGTTTTGATTACCTGCTGCCATGATTAGCTGATCCCTGATCAAGTTTAAAGGATTTTAATGGTTTTAAAGTGGACCAACACCCAGGATTTTGACTATCCTGGGTTTTGGCCCACTTCGGTGGGGCACCCCGATCGGGGGTGCCCCGCTGTGTGAAACCCCCCAGAAAGCCCCGAAAACTCACCTCGCCTCACCCCGCTCCCACGTGACTCGCTCGTCCAATCACCGGCGACGGACAAGCGAGAGGCAGCGACGGACAAGCAGAGCGCGTCTGCCGCCGCCTCCCGCGCGTCCCTCTTAGAGGGAGCGCACCCGCGCCGGCCATTCACAAGCGGCCAGCGCGGGAGCGCGCCCTGCTAGAGGGACGCGCGGGAGGCGGCGGCGGACGTGGAAAAGCCAGGATTTGTGGGCTTCCTGGGGGGTTCTTATAGATTCCCGGGCCGATCCGCCCTGGGTGTTGGTCCACTTTAATTATTTGTAATTAAGCAAGGCATAGATTTAAATCGTCATTTTATGTGGTGCATAGCTTTGAATCCTCCTATAGGAGACTTGCTTTACTCCAGCCGCTGTCTGTCATAGCCACTGCCGTACACTGTGGGATACCTACTCCCCGGTGTAGCGGTCCGGTAAGGTGAGTAGGTCATTAATAAGCATGCAGCCGGAATTTTTTATTTTTAACTTTTAAAGTAAAAAAAATAAATAAACTTTTAGACTTTTAGGATTTTGACTATCCCCGGGTTTTGGTCCTTTCCCCAGGGGCACCCCGATGCAGAATGCCCCACTATATGAAACCCTCCAGGCCCCCTTTCCCCCCCCCCTCCGGTCCTACAACGTATGCATCTAATCAGTGTGTCTGAGCAGCCGAACCGTGCGGGCAAGCGTCCTGCCAAAGGGATAGCGAGCGGGGATGTGGCTGCTACTCGCCCATGGGCCGTTGGAGCGGGATGGAAGGTGGGTATACCAGGGGACGACCTGGGGGGTTTCACACAGCGGGGCATCCTGAAGGGGGAAGGGAATCTATCGGCCGGCCATGGAATTGTATAGAGTCCAGTTTGTATTCACTCCTGATTTGGGGTGCCTCGCTGTGTGAACCCCGCCCCCCAGTGTCCCGACATGCTTACCTCGCCAATGAGCCCACAGCGCATGCGCAGTTGGCAGTGGCATCACTGGCATTTTTCTCAGACTGTGCGAGCCAATAGCCAGTGGGCCTGAGGTTCCATTCAGCTTCTCCAGCCAGGCATTAGTATGCGTGGCAGGAGAGCCTGATTGGAGGGGAGCCACGCCTGTGCAAGCAGAATGGCGGCAAGGTGTGTCATATCGGGCAAATGGTGGGGTGTCATGCAGCAGGGCATCCCAAAGAGTGAAAATCACAGGTTTTGAACCACTTAACTGACACATAAAAATGAAGACGCCGTCCCGAAAATGTCTCACTTTTTTATTGCATACCTGGAATCTGTCTTATGTGGATAAAGGTGGCGCATATCTACGGTTTGTGAAACGTTCTTTAACCCCTTAATGACCCACCTACTTTTAGCCTTGAGGATCAGTACATTTTTGTCCCTCCTTGTGTTCCAGCGGTCAGGCAGGCACACAGGTGGGAGACGTGAATGTGGGTCGGCAGAAGAGTGGATGGAAGATTAGGGGTGACCCCAGGGGTTCCACACAGACCTGGAGTCTTTTGGACTCTAGGGCCAGGTGGCTTGGGTTTTGGTCTGCTTTAAATGCTTAAAGTGGACCAAAACACAGAAGACCAGCTGTAGGAGATCCTTGCCCAAAGCTGCCGGGGATGTGGCGAGTGAGAGCAAGGGGAAAGGCGAGATTTGCAACGAGCCAGAGAGATTCGCACAGAGGGGCATCAGAACTTGGGATGCCTCAGGGAAGGACCCTTTTAAACTCCGGGGCCGGTGGGTTTCAGTCTACTTTAAAGCGGATCAAAATTCATATTGGAGCCCTAAAAAAAAAAAAAAAAAATCCGGTCGGCTTATTGCTTCTCCCCGGAGCGTCCCGATTTGGGATGCCCCACTGTGTGCAATCTCCTGGGATGGCTGTAAAATGTAGCATTCTGGCAATTCCAAGCTGATGCATGCTCCTGCACCAGGCCTAAATAAATGGCTAGGGTTGATGTACAGATACATAGGATGCAGATAGGGTTGGGGTACAGATACATAGGATGCAGATAGGGTTGATGTACAGATACATAGGATGCCGATAGGGTTGATGTACAGATACATAGGATGCTGATAGGGTTGGGGTACAGATACATAGGATGCCGATAGGGTTGATGTACAGATACATAGGATGCCGATAGGGTTGATGTACAGATACATAGGATGCTGATAGGGTTGGGGTACAGATACATAGGATGCTGATAGGGTTGGAGTACAGATACATAGGATGCCAATAGGGTTGATGTACAGATACATAGGATGCCGATAGGGTTGATGTACAGATACATAGGATGCCGATAGGGTTGGGGTACAGATACATAGGATGCTGATAGGGTTGGAGTACAGATACATAGGGTGCAGATAGGGTTGGAGTACAGATACATAGGATGCTGATAGGGTTGATGAACAGATACATAGGATGCTGATAGGGTTGGGGTACAGAAACATAGGGTGCAGGTAGGGTTAGAGTACAGATACATAGGGTGCAGATAGGGTTGGGGTGTGGGACATAGGTAAATTGGGCAGCAAGGGACAGAGGAGGGGAGATGTACAGGAGCTTTGTCATGTCATGCCTAGCCATTATTTTTTTCCTTGCCTATAGAACAGTGATTGCAGGCTGTGCAGTATATGACATTACTGTAACTACAGGTCCCTCTCCCTGCTCTCACTGACACATGCACAAGTGTATGTAAAACTTCCATACTGCATTCCTGATATCGCTCCTGGAGGGGGTGATCCTGCCGCCTCAGCTCTTCATCCTGGTTGGCTCTTGCCAGCTGCCAATCACCCAGGGAGGGAGGGAAGGAAGGGGCGGGTATTTTCAAAATACTGCCCCAGCCATAGTTCCTCTCAAGCTGACAGCTGTTGCTGCGCGGCTTGAAGTATGCAGTGAGCGGGGAGGCAGAAGCGGCCGCGCTCCGAGCACCTTAAAAGGGAACACTGGCCACCACCAGGTCGCCCCAACTAACTCACCTTTCCCCGCTCCTACAGCGTATTGGCGTCCTCCCAATGCAGCCTGCGCTCGCCCAAAGAGCAGAGTCCAGCGGAGCTCCGCCGAGAGCCAGCTCCCAGAATCCTCTGCAGCAAGCAAACTGATTTGCATATGCAGTTTTGTGGCTAAGCGTTGTAAGGATTTAACGGTCATTCTCGCTTTAACTTAGCGGAGGCTTTTATTTCATGAATATTCCTGGATCGTCCGGTATAGCGGCATTCATTTTAGACGTAGCGAATGAACACTTTACTCGCCATGAACTCACCTTTTGCCCATGTCCGTCACTTAAATGCCAGGGCGATTTACTCATCTTTTGTCCTGAGTGGCACAGGACAAATGTATAAAATCACCCACATGCCACGCGTTTTTTTTTTCCTTTCTACTCCTCCCCTTTTTTTTTTTTTAGTCACCAGTACTGGAGCGCCAAAGCCGCTCAGAATTATTAGCAATATTATTAGAAACCCCACATAACATTTACTGTCGATAACACCTATACATGTTGATTATATGTAGCATAATAGATTTCTTGATATATGATCAGCTATACCACACAATAACAACAATTATCAAAATTATAAGAGATTTCTTTTTGGTTTTTTTTTATTTTTTTACTATGAGCATATTGGTGAATAATCGTAAAATCAAATCATTACATGGGGCAATAGTTTTGATTACCTGCTGCCATGATTAGCTGATCCCTGATCAAGTTTAAAGGATTTTAATGGTTTTAAAGTGGACCAACACCCAGGATTTTGACTATCCTGGGTTTTGGCCCACTTCGGTGGGGCACCCCGATCGGGGGTGCCCCGCTGTGTGAAACCCCCCAGAAAGCCCCGAAAACTCACCTCGCCTCACCCCGCTCCCACGTGACTCGCTCGTCCAATCACCGGCGACGGACAAGCGAGAGGCAGCGACGGACAAGCAGAGCGCGTCTGCCGCCGCCTCCCGCGCGTCCCTCTTAGAGGGAGCGCACCCGCGCCGGCCATTCACAAGCGGCCAGCGCGGGAGCGCGCCCTGCTAGAGGGACGCGCGGGAGGCGGCGGCGGACGTGGAAAAGCCAGGATTTGTGGGCTTCCTGGGGGGTTCTTATAGATTCCCGGGCCGATCCGCCCTGGGTGTTGGTCCACTTTAATTATTTGTAATTAAGCAAGGCATAGATTTAAATCGTCATTTTATGTGGTGCATAGCTTTGAATCCTCCTATAGGAGACTTGCTTTACTCCAGCCGCTGTCTGTCATAGCCACTGCCGTACACTGTGGGATACCTACTCCCCGGTGTAGCGGTCCGGTAAGGTGAGTAGGTCATTAATAAGCATGCAGCCGGAATTTTTTATTTTTAACTTTTAAAGTAAAAAAAATAAATAAACTTTTAGACTTTTAGGATTTTGACTATCCCCGGGTTTTGGTCCTTTCCCCAGGGGCACCCCGATGCAGAATGCCCCACTATATGAAACCCTCCAGGCCCCCTTTCCCCCCCCCCTCCGGTCCTACAACGTATGCATCTAATCAGTGTGTCTGAGCAGCCGAACCGTGCGGGCAAGCGTCCTGCCAAAGGGATAGCGAGCGGGGATGTGGCTGCTACTCGCCCATGGGCCGTTGGAGCGGGATGGAAGGTGGGTATACCAGGGGACGACCTGGGGGGTTTCACACAGCGGGGCATCCTGAAGGGGGAAGGGAATCTATCGGCCGGCCATGGAATTGTATAGAGTCCAGTTTGTATTCACTCCTGATTTGGGGTGCCTCGCTGTGTGAACCCCGCCCCCCAGTGTCCCGACATGCTTACCTCGCCAATGAGCCCACAGCGCATGCGCAGTTGGCAGTGGCATCACTGGCATTTTTCTCAGACTGTGCGAGCCAATAGCCAGTGGGCCTGAGGTTCCATTCAGCTTCTCCAGCCAGGCATTAGTATGCGTGGCAGGAGAGCCTGATTGGAGGGGAGCCACGCCTGTGCAAGCAGAATGGCGGCAAGGTGTGTCATATGGGGCAAATGGTGGGGTGTCATGCAGCAGGGCATCCCAAAGAGTGAAAATCACAGGTTTTGAACCACTTAACTGACACATAAAAATGAAGACGCCGTCCCGAAAATGTCTCACTTTTTTATTGCATACCTGGAATCTGTCTTATGTGGATAAAGGTGGCGCATATCTACGGTTTGTGAAACGTTCTTTAACCCCTTAATGACCCACCTACTTTTAGCCTTGAGGATCAGTACATTTTTGTCCCTCCTTGTGTTCCAGCGGTCAGGCAGGCACACAGGTGGGAGACGTGAATGTGGGTCGGCAGAAGAGTGGATGGAAGATTAGGGGTGACCCCAGGGGTTCCACACAGACCTGGAGTCTTTTGGACTCTAGGGCCAGGTGGCTTGGGTTTTGGTCTGCTTTAAATGCTTAAAGTGGACCAAAACACAGAAGACCAGCTGTAGGAGATCCTTGCCCAAAGCTGCCGGGGATGTGGCGAGTGAGAGCAAGGGGAAAGGCGAGATTTGCAACGAGCCAGAGAGATTCGCACAGAGGGGCATCAGAACTTGGGATGCCTCAGGGAAGGACCCTTTTAAACTCCGGGGCCGGTGGGTTTCAGTCTACTTTAAAGCGGATCAAAATTCATATTGGAGCCCTAAAAAAAAAAAAAAAAAATCCGGTCGGCTTATTGCTTCTCCCCGGAGCGTCCCGATTTGGGATGCCCCACTGTGTGCAATCTCCTGGGATGGCTGTAAAATGTAGCATTCTGGCAATTCCAAGCTGATGCATGCTCCTGCACCAGGCCTAAATAAATGGCTAGGGTTGATGTACAGATACATAGGATGCCGATAGGGTTGGGGTACAGATACATAGGATGCAGATAGGGTTGATGTACAGATACATAGGATGCCGATAGGGTTGATGTACAGATACATAGGATGCTGATAGGGTTGGGGTACAGATACATAGGATGCCGATAGGGTTGATGTACAGATACATAGGATGCCGATAGGGTTGATGTACAGATACATAGGATGCTGATAGGGTTGGGGTACAGATACATAGGATGCTGATAGGGTTGGAGTACAGATACATAGGGTGCAGATAGGGTTGGAGTACAGATACATAGGATGCTGATAGGGTTGGAGTACAGATACATAGGGTGCAGATAGGGTTGGAGTACAGATACATAGGATGCTGATAGGGTTGGGGTACAGATACATAGGATGCTGATAGGGTTGGAGTACAGATACATAGGGTGCAGATAGGGTTGGAGTACAGATACATAGGATGCTGATAGGGTTGATGAACAGATACATAGGATGCTGATAGGGTTGGAGTACAGATACATAGGATGCCAATAGGGTTGATGTACAGAAACATAGGGTGCAGGTAGGGTTAGAGTACAGATACATAGGGTGCAGATAGGGTTGGGGTACAGATACATAGGGTGCAGATAGGGTTGGGGTACAGATACATAGGGTGCAGATAGGGTTGGGGTACAGATACATAGGGTGCAGATAGGGTTGGGGTACAGATACATAGGATGCTGATAGGGTTGGGGTACAGAAACATAGGATGCTGATAGGGTTGGGGTACAGATACATAGGGTGCAGATAGGGTTGGGGTGTGGGACATAGGTAAATTGGGCAGCAAGGGACAGAGGAGGGGAGATGTACAGGAGCTTTGTCATGTCATGCCTAGCCATTATTTTTTTCCTTGCCTATAGAACAGTGATTGCAGGCTGTGCAGTATATGACATTACTGTAACTACAGGTCCCTCTCCCTGCTCTCACTGACACATGCACAAGTGTATGTAAAACTTCCATACTGCATTCCTGATATCGCTCCTGGAGGGGGTGATCCTGCCGCCTCAGCTCTTCATCCTGGTTGGCTCTTGCCAGCTGCCAATCACCCAGGGAGGGAGGGAAGGAAGGGGCGGGTATTTTCAAAATACTGCCCCAGCCATAGTTCCTCTCAAGCTGACAGCTGTTGCTGCGCGGCTTGAAGTATGCAGTGAGCGGGGAGGCAGAAGCGGCCGCGCTCCGAGCACCTTAAAAGGGAACACTGGCCACCACCAGGTCGCCCCAACTAACTCACCTTTCCCCGCTCCTACAGCGTATTGGCGTCCTCCCAATGCAGCCTGCGCTCGCCCAAAGAGCAGAGTCCAGCGGAGCTCCGCCGAGAGCCAGCTCCCAGAATCCTCTGCAGCAAGCAAACTGATTTGCATATGCAGTTTTGTGGCTAAGCGTTGTAAGGATTTAACGGTCATTCTCGCTTTAACTTAGCGGAGGCTTTTATTTCATGAATATTCCTGGATCGTCCGGTATAGCGGCATTCATTTTAGACGTAGCGAATGAACACTTTACTCGCCATGAACTCACCTTTTGCCCATGTCCGTCACTTAAATGCCAGGGCGATTTACTCATCTTTTGTCCTGAGTGGCACAGGACAAATGTATAAAATCACCCACATGCCACGCGTTTTTTTTTTCCTTTCTACTCCTCCCCTTTTTTTTTTTTTAGTCACCAGTACTGGAGCGCCAAAGCCGCTCAGAATTATTAGCAATATTATTAGAAACCCCACATAACATTTACTGTCGATAACACCTATACATGTTGATTATATGTAGCATAATAGATTTCTTGATATATGATCAGCTATACCACACAATAACAACAATTATCAAAATTATAAGAGATTTCTTTTTGGTTTTTTTTTATTTTTTTACTATGAGCATATTGGTGAATAATCGTAAAATCAAATCATTACATGGGGCAATAGTTTTGATTACCTGCTGCCATGATTAGCTGATCCCTGATCAAGTTTAAAGGATTTTAATGGTTTTAAAGTGGACCAACACCCAGGATTTTGACTATCCTGGGTTTTGGCCCACTTCGGTGGGGCACCCCGATCGGGGGTGCCCCGCTGTGTGAAACCCCCCAGAAAGCCCCGAAAACTCACCTCGCCTCACCCCGCTCCCACGTGACTCGCTCGTCCAATCACCGGCGACGGACAAGCGAGAGGCAGCGACGGACAAGCAGAGCGCGTCTGCCGCCGCCTCCCGCGCGTCCCTCTTAGAGGGAGCGCACCCGCGCCGGCCATTCACAAGCGGCCAGCGCGGGAGCGCGCCCTGCTAGAGGGACGCGCGGGAGGCGGCGGCGGACGTGGAAAAGCCAGGATTTGTGGGCTTCCTGGGGGGTTCTTATAGATTCCCGGGCCGATCCGCCCTGGGTGTTGGTCCACTTTAATTATTTGTAATTAAGCAAGGCATAGATTTAAATCGTCATTTTATGTGGTGCATAGCTTTGAATCCTCCTATAGGAGACTTGCTTTACTCCAGCCGCTGTCTGTCATAGCCACTGCCGTACACTGTGGGATACCTACTCCCCGGTGTAGCGGTCCGGTAAGGTGAGTAGGTCATTAATAAGCATGCAGCCGGAATTTTTTATTTTTAACTTTTAAAGTAAAAAAAATAAATAAACTTTTAGACTTTTAGGATTTTGACTATCCCCGGGTTTTGGTCCTTTCCCCAGGGGCACCCCGATGCAGAATGCCCCACTATATGAAACCCTCCAGGCCCCCTTTCCCCCCCCCCTCCGGTCCTACAACGTATGCATCTAATCAGTGTGTCTGAGCAGCCGAACCGTGCGGGCAAGCGTCCTGCCAAAGGGATAGCGAGCGGGGATGTGGCTGCTACTCGCCCATGGGCCGTTGGAGCGGGATGGAAGGTGGGTATACCAGGGGACGACCTGGGGGGTTTCACACAGCGGGGCATCCTGAAGGGGGAAGGGAATCTATCGGCCGGCCATGGAATTGTATAGAGTCCAGTTTGTATTCACTCCTGATTTGGGGTGCCTCGCTGTGTGAACCCCGCCCCCCAGTGTCCCGACATGCTTACCTCGCCAATGAGCCCACAGCGCATGCGCAGTTGGCAGTGGCATCACTGGCATTTTTCTCAGACTGTGCGAGCCAATAGCCAGTGGGCCTGAGGTTCCATTCAGCTTCTCCAGCCAGGCATTAGTATGCGTGGCAGGAGAGCCTGATTGGAGGGGAGCCACGCCTGTGCAAGCAGAATGGCGGCAAGGTGTGTCATATCGGGCAAATGGTGGGGTGTCATGCAGCAGGGCATCCCAAAGAGTGAAAATCACAGGTTTTGAACCACTTAACTGACACATAAAAATGAAGACGCCGTCCCGAAAATGTCTCACTTTTTTATTGCATACCTGGAATCTGTCTTATGTGGATAAAGGTGGCGCATATCTACGGTTTGTGAAACGTTCTTTAACCCCTTAATGACCCACCTACTTTTAGCCTTGAGGATCAGTACATTTTTGTCCCTCCTTGTGTTCCAGCGGTCAGGCAGGCACACAGGTGGGAGACGTGAATGTGGGTCGGCAGAAGAGTGGATGGAAGATTAGGGGTGACCCCAGGGGTTCCACACAGACCTGGAGTCTTTTGGACTCTAGGGCCAGGTGGCTTGGGTTTTGGTCTGCTTTAAATGCTTAAAGTGGACCAAAACACAGAAGACCAGCTGTAGGAGATCCTTGCCCAAAGCTGCCGGGGATGTGGCGAGTGAGAGCAAGGGGAAAGGCGAGATTTGCAACGAGCCAGAGAGATTCGCACAGAGGGGCATCAGAACTTGGGATGCCTCAGGGAAGGACCCTTTTAAACTCCGGGGCCGGTGGGTTTCAGTCTACTTTAAAGCGGATCAAAATTCATATTGGAGCCCTAAAAAAAAAAAAAAAAAATCCGGTCGGCTTATTGCTTCTCCCCGGAGCGTCCCGATTTGGGATGCCCCACTGTGTGCAATCTCCTGGGATGGCTGTAAAATGTAGCATTCTGGCAATTCCAAGCTGATGCATGCTCCTGCACCAGGCCTAAATAAATGGCTAGGGTTGATGTACAGATACATAGGATGCAGATAGGGTTGGGGTACAGATACATAGGATGCAGATAGGGTTGATGTACAGATACATAGGATGCCGATAGGGTTGATGTACAGATACATAGGATGCTGATAGGGTTGGGGTACAGATACATAGGATGCCGATAGGGTTGATGTACAGATACATAGGATGCCGATAGGGTTGATGTACAGATACATAGGATGCTGATAGGGTTGGGGTACAGATACATAGGATGCTGATAGGGTTGGAGTACAGATACATAGGATGCCAATAGGGTTGATGTACAGATACATAGGATGCCGATAGGGTTGATGTACAGATACATAGGATGCCGATAGGGTTGGGGTACAGATACATAGGATGCTGATAGGGTTGGAGTACAGATACATAGGGTGCAGATAGGGTTGGAGTACAGATACATAGGATGCTGATAGGGTTGATGAACAGATACATAGGATGCTGATAGGGTTGGGGTACAGAAACATAGGGTGCAGGTAGGGTTAGAGTACAGATACATAGGGTGCAGATAGGGTTGGGGTGTGGGACATAGGTAAATTGGGCAGCAAGGGACAGAGGAGGGGAGATGTACAGGAGCTTTGTCATGTCATGCCTAGCCATTATTTTTTTCCTTGCCTATAGAACAGTGATTGCAGGCTGTGCAGTATATGACATTACTGTAACTACAGGTCCCTCTCCCTGCTCTCACTGACACATGCACAAGTGTATGTAAAACTTCCATACTGCATTCCTGATATCGCTCCTGGAGGGGGTGATCCTGCCGCCTCAGCTCTTCATCCTGGTTGGCTCTTGCCAGCTGCCAATCACCCAGGGAGGGAGGGAAGGAAGGGGCGGGTATTTTCAAAATACTGCCCCAGCCATAGTTCCTCTCAAGCTGACAGCTGTTGCTGCGCGGCTTGAAGTATGCAGTGAGCGGGGAGGCAGAAGCGGCCGCGCTCCGAGCACCTTAAAAGGGAACACTGGCCACCACCAGGTCGCCCCAACTAACTCACCTTTCCCCGCTCCTACAGCGTATTGGCGTCCTCCCAATGCAGCCTGCGCTCGCCCAAAGAGCAGAGTCCAGCGGAGCTCCGCCGAGAGCCAGCTCCCAGAATCCTCTGCAGCAAGCAAACTGATTTGCATATGCAGTTTTGTGGCTAAGCGTTGTAAGGATTTAACGGTCATTCTCGCTTTAACTTAGCGGAGGCTTTTATTTCATGAATATTCCTGGATCGTCCGGTATAGCGGCATTCATTTTAGACGTAGCGAATGAACACTTTACTCGCCATGAACTCACCTTTTGCCCATATCCGTCACTTAAATGCCAGGAGGGCGATATACTCATCTTTTGTCCTGAGTGGCACAGGACAAATGTATAAAATCACCCACACGCCACGCTTTTTTTTTTTGCCTTGCTACTCCTCCCCTTTTTTTTTTTTTAGTCACCAGTACTGGAGCGCCAAAGCCGCTCAGAATTATTAGCAATATTATTAGAAACCCCACATAGCATTTACTGTCGATAACACCTATACATGTTGATTATATGTAGCATAATAGATTTCTTGATATATGATCAGCTATACCACACAATAACAACAATTATCAAAATTATAAGAGATTTCTTTTTGGTTTTTTTTTATTTTTTTACTATGAGCATATTGGTGGATAATCGTCAAATCAAATCATTACATGGGGCAATAGTTTTGATTACCTGCTGCCATGATTAGCTGATCCCTGATCAAGTTTAAAGGATTTTAATGGTTTTAAAGTGGACCAACACCCAGGATTTTGACTATCCTGGGTTTTGGCCCACTTCGGTGGGGCACCCCGATCGGACGTGGAAAAGGTAGGATTTGTGGGCTTCCTGGGGGGTTCTTATAGATTCCCGGGCCGATCCGCCCTGGGTGTTGGTCCACTTTAATTATTTGTAATTAAGCAAGGCATAGATTTAAATCGTCATTTTATGTGGTGCATAGCTTTGAATCCTCCTATAGGAGACTTGCTTTACTCCAGCCGCTGTCTGTCATAGCCACTGCCGTACACTGTGGGATACCTACTCCCCGGTGTAGCGGTCCGGTAAGGTGAGTAGGTCATTAATAAGCATGCAGCCGGAATTTTTTATTTTTAACTTTTAAAGTAAAAAAAAAATAAATAAACTTTTAGACTTTTAGGATTTTGACTATCCCGGGTTTTGGTCCTTTCCCCAGGGGCACCCCTATGCAGAATGCCCCACTATATGTAACCCTCCAGGCCCCCCCCGGTCCTACAACGTATGCATCTAATCAGTGTGTCTGAGCAGCCGAACCGTGCGGGCAAGCGTCCTGCCAAAGGGATAGCGAGCGGGGATGTGGCTGCTACTCGCCCATGGGCCGTTGGAGCGGGATGGAAGGTGGGTATACCAGGGGACGACCTGGGGGGTTTCACACAGCGGGGCATCCTGAAGGGGGAAGGGAATCTATCGGCCGGCCATGGAATTGTATAGAGTCCAGTTTGTATTCACTCCTGATTTGGGGTGCCTCGCTGTGTGAACCCCGCCCCCCAGTGTCCCGACATGCTTACCTCGCCAATGAGCCCACAGCGCATGCGCAGTTGGCAGTGGCATCACTGGCATTTTTCTCAGACTGTGCGAGCCAATAGCCAGTGGGCCTGAGGTTCCATTCAGCTTCTCCAGCCAGGCATTAGTATGCGTGGCAGGAGAGCCTGATTGGAGGGGAGCCACGCCTGTGCAAGCAGAATGGCGGCAAGGTGTGTCATATGGGGCAAATGGTGGGGTGTCATGCAGCAGGGCATCCCAAAGAGTGAAAATCACAGGTTTTGAACCACTTAACTGACACATAAAAATGAAGACGCCGTCCCGAAAATGTCTCACTTTTTTATTGCATACCTGGAATCTGTCTTATGTGGATAAAGGTGGCGCATATCTACGGTTTGTGAAACGTTCTTTAACCCCTTAATGACCCACCTACTTTTAGCCTTGAGGATCAGTACATTTTTGTCCCTCCTTGTGTTCCAGCGGTCAGGCAGGCACACAGGTGGGAGACGTGAATGTGGGTCAGCAGAAGAGTGGATGGAAGATTAGGGGTGACCCCAGGGGTTCCACACAGACCTGGAGTCTTTTGGACTCTAGGGCCAGGTGGCTTGGGTTTTGGTCTGCTTTAAATGCTTAAAGTGGACCAAAACACAGAAGACCAGCTGTAGGAGATCCTTGCCCAAAGCTGCCGGGGATGTGGCGAGTGAGAGCAAGGGGAAAGGCGAGATTTGCAACGAGCCAGAGAGATTCGCACAGAGGGGCATCAGAATTTGGGATGCCCCAGGGAAGGACCCTTTTAAACTCCGGGGCCGGTGGGTTTCAGTCTACTTTAAAGCGGATCAAAACTCATATTGGAGCCCCCCCCCCCAAAAAAAAAAAAACCCCGGTCGGCTTATTGCTTCTCCCCGGAGCGTCCCGATTTGGGATGCCCCACTGTGTGCAATCTCCTGGGATGGCTGTAAAATGTAGCATTCTGGCAATTCCAAGCTGATGCATGCTTCTGCACCAGGCCTAAATAAATGGCTAGGGTTGATGTACAGATACATAGGATGCAGATAGGATTGGGGTACAGATACATAGGATGCAGATAGGGTTGGGGTACAGATACATAGGATGCAGATAGGATTGGGGTACAGATACATAGGATGCAGATAGGGTTGGGGTACAGATACATAGGATGCAGATAGGGTTGATGTACAGATACATAGGATGCAGATAGGATTGATGTACAGATACATAGGATGCAGATAGGGTTGGAGTACAGATACATAGGATGCAGATAGCGTTGGGGTACAGATACATAGGGTGGAGATAGGGTTGGGGTACAGAAACTTAGGGTGCAGGTAGGGTTAGAGTACAGATACATAGGGTGCAGGTAGGGTTAGAGTACAGATACATAGCGTGCAGATAGGGTTGTAGTACAGATACATAGGGTGGAGATATGGTTGGGGTACAGAAACATAGGGTGCAGGTTGGGTTAGAGTACAGATACATAGGATGCAGATAGGGTTGGAGTTCAGATACATAGGATGCAGATAGGGTTGATATACAGATACATAGGATGCAGATAGGGTTGGAGTACAGATACATAGGATGCAGATAGGGTTGATGTACAGATACATAGGATGCAGATAGGGTTGGAGTACAGATACATAGGATGCAGATAGGGTTGGGGTACAGATACATAGGGTGGAGATAGGGTTGGGGTACAGAAACTTAGGGTGCAGATAGGGTTGGAGTACAGATACATAGGATGCTGATAGGGTTGATGAACAGATACATAGGATGCAGATAGGGTAGGGGTACAGAAACATAGGGTGCAGGTAGGGTTAGAGTACAGATACATAGGGTGCTGATATGGTTGGGGTGTTGGACATAGGTAAATTGGGCAGCAAGGGACAGAGGAGGGGAGATGTACAGGAGCTTTGTCATGTCATGCCTAGCCATTATTTTTTTCCTTGCCTTTAGAACAGTGGTTGCAGGCTGTGCAGTATATGACATTACTGTAACTACAGGTCCCTCCCCCTGCTCTCACTGACACATGCACAAGTGTATGTAAAACTTCCATACTGCATTGCTGATATATCGCTCCTGGAGGGGGTGATCCTGCCGCCTCAGCTCTTCATCCTGGTTGGCTCTTGCCAGCTGCCAATCACCCAGGGAGGGAGGGAAGGAAGGGGCGGGTATTTTCAAAATACTGCCCCAGCCATAGTTCCTCTCAAGCTGACAGCTGTTGCTGCGCGGCTTGAAGTATGCAGTGAGCGGGGAGGCAGAAGCGGCCGCGCTCCGAGCACCTTAAAAGGGAACACTGGCCATCACCAGGTCGCCCCAACTAACTCACCTTTCCCCGCTCCTACAGCGTATTGGCGTCCTCCCAATGCAGCCTGCGCTCGCCCAAAGAGCAGAGTCCAGCGGAGCTCCGCCGAGAGCCAGCTCCCAGAATCCTCTGCAGCAAGCAAACTGATTTGCATATGCAGTTTTGTGGCTAAGCGTTGTGAGGATTTAACGGTCATTCTCGCTTTAAAGTGGACCAACACCCAGGATTTTGACTATCCTGGGTGTTGGTCCACTTAGGTGGGGCACCCCGATCGGGGGTGCCCCGCTTTGTGAAACCCCCCCCGATCGCCACAAAAACTCACCTCTCCCCGCTCCCACGTGACCTCGTCCGGCCAATGACAGCGCTCAGAGCTGCTCTGGTATGCGCGTCCAAGCGGCTTTGGACGCGCATACCAGAGCGCTGTCATTGGCTGCGTCTCTCGCTGCCCTCTAACAGGGAGCGAGAGACGCGTCTCGTGCATGCGCCGTTGGATCGCCGGTAAGGTAAGGATTGTGGGCCTCCTGGGGGGTTCCTCCCCGCGGGACATCCCGATTTCGGATTCCCCGCGGGGAGGGATCTGATCGGTCCGGGAATCTTATAGATTTCCCGGCCGATCCCCCCTGGGTGTTGGTCCACTTTGACTTAGCGGAAGCTTTTATTTCATGAATATTCCTGGATAGTCCGGTATAGCGGCATTCATTTTAGACGTAGCGAATGAACACTTTACTCGCCATGAACTCACCTTTTGCCCATATCCGTCACTTAAATGCCAGGGCGATATACTCATCTTTTGTCCTGAGTGGCACAGGACAAATGTATAAAATCATCCACACGCCGCGTGTTTTTTTTTTTTACTTTCTACTCCTCCCCTTTTTTTTTTTTTTAGTCACCAGTACTGGAGCGCCAAAGCCACTCAGAATTATTAGCAATATCATTATAAACCCCAGATAACATTTACTGTTGATAACACCTATACATGTTAATTATATGTAGCATAATATATTTCTTGATATATGATCAGCTATACCACACAATAACACCAATTATCAAAATTATAAGAGATTTCTTTTTGGTTTTTTTTTATTTTTTTACTATGAGCATATTGGTGGATAATCGTAAAATCAAATCATTACATGGGGCAATAGTTTTGATTACCTGCTGCCATGATTAGCTGATCCCTGATCAAGTTTAAAGGATTTTAATGGTTTAAAGTGGACCAACACCCAGGATTTTGACTATCCTGGGTTTTGGTCCACTTCGGTGGGGCACCCCGATCGGGGGTGCCCCGCTGTGTGAAACCCCCCAGAAAGCCCCCGAAAACTCGCCTCACCCCGCTCCCACGTGACTCGCTCGTCCAATCACCGGCGACGGACAAGCGAGAGGCAGCGACGGACAAGCAGAGCGCGTCTGCCGCCGCCGCCTCCCGCGCGTCCCTCTTAGAGGGAGCGCACCCGCGCCGGCCATTCACAAACGGCCAGCGCGGGAGCGCGCCCTGCTAGAGGGACGCGCGGGAGGCGGCGGCGGACGCGCATGCGCCGCTGGAACGTGGAAAAGGTAGGATTTGTGGGCTTCCTGGGGGGTTTCTTATAGATTCCCGGGCCGATCCCCCCTGGGTGTTGGTCCACTTTAATTATTTGAATTAAGCAAGGCATAGATTTAAATCGTCATTTTATGTGGTGCATAGCTTTGAATCCTCCTATAGGAGACTTGCTTTACTCCAGCCGCTGTCTGTCATAGCCACTGCCGTACACTGTGGGATACCTACTCCCCGGTGTAGCGGTCCTGTAAGGTGAGTAGGTCAGGAATTTTTTATTTGTAACTTTTAAAGTAAAAAAAAAGAAATAAACTTTTAGACTTTTAGGATTTTGACTATCCCGGGTTTTGGTCCTTTCCCCAGGGGCACCCCGATGCAGAATGCCCCACTATATGAAACCCTCCAGGCCCCCCCCCCGGTCCTACAACGTATGCAGTGTGTCTGAGCAGCCGAACAATTTTTGGGCTCCTGTTGATGCCAACTTCAGGGTGTGCCTTTCAGCCAAAATTTGGCCTCCTGCTGCTGCTGCTGCTGCTGCTGCTGCCAACTGCAGTGTGTCTTTAGGCCAATTTTTGGGCTCCTGCTGCCAACTCCAGTGTCTCTTTCAAGCTATGTTTGGGGTCCTGCTGCTGCTGCTTGCAACTCCAGGGTGTCATTCAGCCAATTTTGGGCTCCTGCTGCCAACTCCAGTGTCTCTTTCAAGCTATGTTTGGGCTGCTGCAGCTGCTGCTGCTTGCAACTCCAGGGTGTCATTCAGCCAATTTTTGGGCTCCTACTGCCAACTCCAGTGTCTTTTTCAAGCTATGTTTGGGCTGCTGCTGCTGATTGCAACTCCAGGGTGTCATTCAGCCAATTTTTGGGCTCCCCCTGCCAACTCCAGTGTCTCTTTCAAGCTATGTTTGGGCTCCTGCTGCTGCTGCTTGCCACTCCAGGGTGTCATGCAGCCAATTTTTGGGCTCCTGCTGCCAACTCCAGGATGTCTTTCAGCCAATATTTGGGCTCCTGCTGCTGCCAGATTCAGGGTGTGTTTTTCAGGCAATATAGGGGCCCCTCATAGTGATGCCACCTCAACTCTCTGCAGTTGTTCTGCTTTGCGATTCTAATAGCGATGCCTCTGATCTGCATGTCATAATTATTTACAGTATTATTTCACTAACACAGCACGCATCCTATGCTTGTTACAGCAAGGCAGAATGGTTTACAACCCTATTGAGGCTCCAAATAGCCGTTTTTAATAGCGATTCGTCGCGAATAAATTCGGACCGAAACGAATTTTGTCAGAGAATTCGGTGACTCAGCCGAATCAAATTTTTCAAAAGTTCGCTCATCCCTACTTACCTTAACCCTTTCGCTGCCAGGCTACCTGGAGTTTTTGTCACCCTTTGTTGCCAGACCATTTTGCACTATTTTGTGCTCCACATGTTCAACTGTGATTTTTTAAGGGATTTCCAGGGATTTCCCAGGGAATTATATATTCTTTTTTTCAGCAGAATCTGGGTTTTTTTTGTCATTTTTTTAGGTGTATTCTCAATATTTTGGGGTGAAATATGTGCAGAAAAATTAAAAAAAATCTATTTTTTTACAATTTGTAGTGTTTTTTGTAATAAAAAAAAAGTAATTTAGTCAATAAAATCTTATTGCATGTGAAATCCTAATTTCTCCTGGTCACAGCGTTACCACATATGTCGGTAGACACCCTTTCCTGCCCAGGAGACTCCCCCAAACTGAAACAGCGCTTTAGGATATTTTCAGATATAATACAAATATGCTAAGCGCTAGGCGCACCTTGCAGTTTTTCAAGAAAAACAACCCTTTGAAATACCCCCCACAAACTATATATTCCCTGAAAGTATACACCTCAGGCTTTCTAGGTGTACCAGGCTTGTTTACATAGGTGCTGTTTTCTGGAAGTAATTCCTCAATGAATTCTTTGGTAGCACAGAGTTTCACTAAAAAAGAATAAAAAGCAAAATCAAACTCATGTTTTCCGAAAAAAAATTTGCAAACAAAAAAAAACAAGCCCAATCTGAAAAAGCAACATGCCCCGAACAGAACAATACCCAACCTGCCCCTCTGCTCCTGTGGCCAGCATAATCGCATCTGAAATAACAGCAGCAGGGAGCCTGGACGACAAAGGGGCGGGGCTTAACGGCAAGATGGCGGCGCCCGTCGGGAGAGGAGGGGGAGAGCCCTTTCAGGCTCTCCCCTGAAGCTGAAGAGCCGGGGGGGGCGCTCGGAGGCCCTCCCAGTGAAGAGAAGACCCGGCAGGAGGCAGCGCGGCCACAGGTAAGTAAATGTCATTTTTATTTTTTATTTTTTTTACAGTTAGCAGCTGCTGCTGCCGAAGCGGGGGGCGGCCTATTCCGGGGGCTCTCCTGGAGCCATCTGAGCCCCCACGGGGGATCGGATGGCACCAAATTAAAGAGAAGACCCAGCCGGATCCAACGAGGGGTCAGGTGAGTATTTTTTATTTTTTTTACTAGCAGCGGGGAAAGTCAAGCACATAACACCTACGGGCTTGGCACTTAAGGCCCAGCCAAGCCAGCACGTAGGTGTTACGTGCTTGGCACTTAAAGGATTAATCACTTCGCCGTCTCATTCTTCTTCCATTTCCCACACCTAGTGCTTACCTTAATCACTTTGCGGTCTGTATATTCTTCCATTTCCCGCACCTAATGCTTACCTTAATCACTTCGCGGTTTAATTCTTCTTCCATTTCCCGCACCTAATGCTTACCTTAATCATTTTGTGGTCTGTATATTCTTCCATTTCATGCACCTAAAGCTTACCTTAAAGTGGACCAACACCCAGGATTTTGACTATCCTGGGTTTTGGTCCACTTCGGTGGGGCACCCCGATCGGGGGTGCCCCGCTGTGTGAAACCCCCCAGAAAACCCCAAAAACTCACCTGTCCCCGCTCCCACGTGACCGCTGCAGCCAATCCCCGCCGACGGACAAGCGAGGTCCGTCGACGTACAAGCAACCGCGCCCGCCGCCGCCTCCCGCGTGTCACTCTTACAGGGAGCACGCCCGCGCCGGCCGTTTGTGAATGTGCTCTCCCTGCTAGAGGGATGAGCGAGCGGCGGATCGAGGAGCAGGTTGGGATTTCTGAGCTTTCTGGGGGGTTTCACACAGCGGGGCACCCCCGATCGGGGTGCCCCGCAGGCCCAATGCTGATCGGCCAGGGAATCTTATAGATTCCCGGGCCGATCAGCATCGGGTGTTGGCCCACTTTAATCACTTTGCGGTCTCATTCTTCTTCCATTTCCCGCACCTAATGCTTACCTTAATCACTTTGCGGTCTCATTCTTCTTCCATTTCCTGCACCTAATGCTTACCTAAATCACATCACGGTCTCATTCTTCTTCCATTTCCCGCACCTAAAGCTTACCTTAATCACTTTGCGGTCTCATTCTTCTTCCATTTCCCGCACCTAATACTTACCTTAATCACTTCGCGGTCTCATTCTTCTTCCATTTCCTGCACCTAATGCTTACCTAAATCACATCACGGTCTGGCGATTCCTCATATCTAAATTTTGGGTTTTGCATTTGTTTGGTTGTAACCAACCCTTAATGAATGTATGTAGAAAAGAAAATGACACAGAATAAGTTTTTTGGTTTGTTGTTTTTACTAATAAATGGCATTTTTTAGTGCCTTTTTTTAAAGTTTTTTTTTTAAATTAACAACTACTAACAACTGTTTTGTATTTTTGTAAAAAAATTAAAATTTTAAAAATATTTACATTTTTTTTAAAACTAGAACATATATAAAACTATAAACAAAGCAATGGCAGGCCCCAGATAATTAATCTTCATTTGTTGTCCCCAATGAATCGCGCAGCTTCTGCATCTCGCCCACCAACCGAAACACCGTGGCACTGAATTGTGCCAATCTGGCACGTGCGGTGTCTGTTAAAAACAGGAAAAAAAATTATTGTTCTGCAAATACATGCTTAACAGCTGTGCATGGAATGATTATTAGGTTGCAAGCTAACTCATGAGGCCATATGTCAATATGCTAAGGCAATTCTTAAAGGAAGAGGCCATATGTCATTGTGCTAAGGACATTCTTAAAGGAAGAGGCCATATGTCAATATGCCAAGGCCGTTCTTAAAGGAAGAGGCCATATGTCATTATGCTAAGGACATTCTTAAAGGAAGAGGCCATATGACATAATGCTATGGACATTCTTAAAGGAAGAGACCATATGTCATTATGCTAAGGACATTCTTAAAGGAAAAGGCCATATGTCATTATGCTAAGGACATTCTTAAAGGAAGAGGTCATATGTCATTATGCTAAGAACATTCTTAAAGGAAAAGGCCATGTGTCATTATGCTAAGGACATTCTTAAAGGAAGAGGCCATATGTCATTATGCTAAGGACATTCTTAAAGGAAAAGTCCATATGTCATTATGCTAAGGACATTGCCAATGGATGTAGGGTGATTGGTGATGATGTCATTGTCAACATACTCAAACTATTTACATTACTACTTACTTCCGCGGTGGGCGACCTCTGCTTCGGGGACCACCCTACGGTCTGGGGCCTGCCACTGATGGGAATGTGAGGCTGTAGAGACATTCAAAGTAGGCTCACTTCTAATGTCTGATTCAACAGTGAGCAAATGACACTTAGAATGTGTGTGTGACATCACCCACCTTCTCCATGTTCCTCCTGGGCATGATCTGCTGCAGTCTCTGCTCCAGATCCTTCACCCGCTACATATTCATATAGAAAAAGAGATTAAGGGAATCAGCTTTGCTTTTAATAGCATGTATGTATGTGGGCTTACATTAAGAGTCACATACCAGAGGCTAATGGCTCCGTAGTTTGGGCCGACTCCCTGCCCACGCCGTGACGCTCCTCCTCTGTGGATAGGTCCAGGGGCTGGTCGGACGCAGCTACAGAAGAGGGGTAGGAACTTGGCCCTGGAGATCCACCACCTTCACTTGCTGCTGCAGATTCATGCCGCACTGGCCGGCCTGTGCGCCTCCAGGTGCGTCTGATACGATACTCAATTTACAACACTAGAAAAGAAAAGCATTTATAAATAAATGCCTACCTTCTGTATTAGTTACATCTAGCATGCAATCGCTATGTACTTAATGGAGACCAAATAATCGCCGCACCCGGGGCATGTGTAGTCGTTTCAGGTCCGACCAGTGCTGCATGATCTGCATATGGGTGAAGGTGGTGTCCGTCTCCTGTTGGATCCGGGCCACGATCTCCAGGGCCACGTTCCTCTTCTCGAATGCATTGGGCAGGTAGTCGTACCTGCGCTGAAGCGTCGTCTAAAAAACAAAATAATAGTTGTTAGATCAAACTGCATACAAATATCTGTCACAATTAGATCAGTTGACTAAATGACATTGGCAAACACATTTCTAGGCTGAAACTATCCTTCTAGATGCGAGTGAGTTGGTTCGTACATGTGCGCACTAACTTCTGTTTTCCACAGAGCTTAAAAATGTTTCTTTCTGCGCTTCCTTAAGGCCTAGGCGTGCATTTAGATGGCAAATCAATGTCTTTACATAATGTCAGGTCCCGTGGGACACCTGCCTTCTAATTAAGTCCGCAACCACCAATCTCCGCTGCTAGCTTCAACTATAGTCAAGCCCCGTCTGCCGGGACGCTTTATACGCCTCAACGGGCACGGTTGCCCCCAGGACTTGGTAGCACAAAGGATGCGGACTTACGGGGCGGAAAGCTGATAAACCAGGAACGAGACTGGCCGAGGTCGGGAAAGCAGGGGTCATACACGGGAGATCAGTCCAGACAAGTGCGGCACAAAAGGATGAGACGGAAGAGTAGTCAAAGTCGAGCCGAGGGTCAAGCCGGGAGGTCACGGGTACGCAGTACGAGGGAGCAGGCAAAATCATAGTCAGAAATAGGCAATGGGCGGTCCAGGTGGCCATCACGGAATGGGCATACACAGCAAGATCAAACGGAAAGTATCAATACGGATAATCACACCCAGCAGCACGCTATCACGGGCAATAATACACTGGAAGGGACTACCTTTATAGGGCTAAAGTGAACCGGATTGGTGTTTACTGTCTTTGGGCTGATTGCCCCGTTTAAACTGAAAAGGGCGTATTCGCCCAGGACTCTCTGGGCTCATTGGCCCTCACAACATTTAGGGCTCATTGGCCCTTCACATAGGCAGGGCTCATTGGCCCTTCACACAGGCAGAGCTCATTGGCCCTTTACTGGAGCCTCCGGTGGGCGCGCTGAGCACAGCGCTGCCGGAGGTTATACAAGGAACATGCTCGCACGGGGAACGGAGGACGCATCCCGGCCAGCCTCCTCGAGACAGCGCAGGACCGCTGCCCAGGTGAGTTGATCATGACACAATACACTTACGAGCATAATGAGCTCTTGTTGTTAGCGGGTGAAGATCGTGGGCGCCATCTTGTTTCTTGTCCGCAGCAGATAAGTAATGCCCCAGCGGTTTCCGGGTTTTGCACGGACGGGCGCACAGCCGTATGCACACGTACGCGAACGCGTAAGCGTCATACCCAGTTCTTTGAATTTAAAGGGTAATGGACACACAGCTCATTTACTTTGTGATTGTCATCATGGCACCAAAAAATGCTAGCGCAAAAGGCCAGAGCCGCATGAGGACACTTCATCCTCCAGACCGAGCACTCGGTTGCACAAATCTACTACAAAGGTGCCTGCAACGCGGAGCACAAGGCTACATTGGCCACAACTCCAGGCACAGCAAAAACATCAAGCACCCGCAAGGAAGTATCCTCCAAGAAGAAGGCTCCCTGCGCAACCACATCAAAACAGCAAGGTACCACAACGTCCAAGGGGAAAAGTAAGCAGAGGGTGAGAAGCCCAAGCCCACCAAGAACACCCTCTCCTACTCCCCGCTCAACCACATCCAAAGAGAAAGGGAGCCCAAATTCCAAGGGCCAAAAGAAGAAAAGGCCCAGAAGCCCCACCCCACCAAGCACACCCTCTCCTACTCATCGCGCAACTACATCCAAAGAGAAAGGGAGCTCAAGTTCCAAGGGGAAAAGTAAGCAGAAGCCCCAGCCCAAAAAGCACACCCTCTTCTACTCACCGCGCAACTACATCCAAAGAGAAAGGGAGCACAAGTTCCAAGGGGAAAAGTAAGCAGAGGCCCAGAAGCCCCAGCCCAACAAGCACACCCTCTCCTACTTGCCCACATTTGGCACCGGAACAGGGGGAAACAAGCAAGACCTATGTCACATCCACACCTGCTAGTTCTGTGGCCACCCAGCCAAGGACCCCCAGTCCTAATGCCAGTCCAGTCCAGTCTTTTTCAAGCCACGTGACGGACAATTCATCACCACACAGCCAGCCAATAATGTCCCCTGAATTGCCACCAAACACAGATGAGCCAGAAGAACAACCATTAGGCCGAACATTGCGAGGCCAGTTGAGCGGGCAGTTTGGAGAGACACAAACCCTAGCCTTGGCAAGTGGCCTCACACTTCATTATGATGAGCTATTTGGGTGACATTCCAAAGCAACCAGCAAAATGCGAAAAAAACTAATCTGGGAAGAGCTCACCAGACAGGTGAATGCAGCGGGAGACGAGAGGAAAGATGTGGAGCAGATCCAGAGAAAAATATCTGACCTAAAGTATGCAGTACGGAAGAAGCAGAATCACAGGTACATATTTGAGTTTTGCATTTGGCTGCTGGTTGTAGTGACCACAATGCCAAACAATTTTTAACCTCTATTTTTCAGCTTCCAAACTGGCGGAGGCTTCCCCACCAAATTACAATACACGAGAGCTGAAGAAATGGTCCTGTCTCTAACTGCCAGCCTACCTTGAGATTTTGTCACCCTTTGTTGCCAGACCATTTTGCACTATTTTGCGCTCCCGTTGTTCAACTGTGATTTTTGAAGCGATTTCCAGGGATTTCCCAGGAAAGTGATATTGTTTTTTTCAGCAGAGTCTGGGCTTTAACATGAAATGTCTTGTTTGTCATTTTTTAGGTGTATTCTCAATATTTTTGGATGAAATATGTGCAAAAAAAAAAACAAAAAACAATTTTTTACAATTTGTAGTGTTTTTTTGTAATAAAAAATGTAAGTTTGTCAATAAAATCTTATTGCGCGTGAAACCCCAATTTCTCCCGGTTACAGCGATACCACATATGTATAGGTAGACACCCTTTCCTGCCCAGGAGACTCCCCCAAACTGAAACAACGCTTTAGGAGATTTTCAGATAAAATACAACTATGCTACGTGCGCACCTTGCAGTTTTTTAAGAAAAACAACGCTTTACATTTGAAATACCCCCAACAAAGATTCTCTGGAAGTACACACCTCAGGCTTTCTAGGCGTACCAGGCTTGTTGACATGGGTGCAGTTTTCTGGAAGTAATCACCCAATATATTCTTTGGTTGCACAGGGTTTCCATAAAAAAAGTATAAAAAAGCAGAATCAAAACCACATTTTCCTAAAAAAAACTATATGCAAACAAGAAAAAAACTGAAAATCTGAAAAAGCAACATGCTCCGAACAGAACAATACTCAGGATGCATAGCTACTGTCAAGGGAAGAGTTGCCAAACACACCAAAGTAAAGCATGTGCGTAACGGTAATTTTACTTCAAAATTTCAGCTCTGCAGACAAAGTGCACACCTTGTGCTTTTTCTACCAGAACAACCATTTACATTTGGAATATCCCCCATAAACCATATATTCCCTGAAAGTACACATTGTAAGCTTTCTAAGCATACCCAGCTTGTTGTCGTGGGCTCATCTTTCTGGAAGTAATCCCTTGAAGAATTCTTAGGTTGCACAGGATTTCACAAAAAAATGTATAAAAAAGCAGAATAAAAAACACCTTTTCCTAAAATATCAATATGCAAATAAGAAAAAACAAGCTAAATCTGAAAGCACAAGGTCCCCCGAGCAGAACAATACCCAACATGCATAGGTACTATTAACCGTTTTAATTGCCAGCCTACTTGAACTTTTGTCACCCTCAGTTGGGCATTTTTCCCTATTTTGCGGCATGTTTAACCATGATTTTTGTCGGAATTTCTTGGAATATATATATATATATTTTTTTTTGCAGCAGAATTTTGTTTGTAATTTTTCTAATGTTTTTTAAATATTTTTGCGTAAAAAAACAAAAAAATAAATAAAATAATATTTTTTTAAAAAATTGTCTCCTTTATTTTAAATAAAACATTTTTTAGTAATAAAAACCATATTGCATGTGATAGCCCCATTTCTCCCGATTACAACGGTACCACATATGTATCGATAGCCCCTCATTCTTGCCCAGGAGACCCCCCAAACTGAAAAGAGCATTTTATTACATTTACAAATAAAATACTACTATCCACACTATAAACATAAGGGGTTAATTTAAAATGACATAGGGATCCCAATTTTTGGGGGGAATTTTTGGCTAAGCCTAACCCTAAAAATAAAAATAGTGCCCCCCCCCCCCCTGGTCCCTATGTCCTTTTCTTATTAATTATAATTCTTCAAAATGTTTATTTTTTTTAATTTTTATCTTTTTAATCCCAGGGGGACCCATTTTTTGGGGAGAATTTTAAGGGTTAGGGTTAGCCTAACCCTAACCCGTAAAGTGGACCAACACCCAGGATTTTCACTATCCTGGGTTTTGATCCACTTCCGCGGGGGTGCCCCGCTGCGTAAAACCCCAGAGAAAGGTATAAAAAACTCACCTCAGCCCGCTCCTACGGCGCATGCGCGAGCGCTCGTCCAATCAGAGCGCTCAGAGCCGCTGTGGTATGTGGAAGAGGAGGGCCGGCGAGATCGAGCGCACATGGAGGTGAGTAAATGTCATTTTTATTTATTTAATTTTTTTACAGGAAAAGCCAGCGGCCGCAAAAACGGGGGGGTGGCCTACTTCGGGCTCTCCCCTTCCTCCGGAGGATCGGAGCCCCCCAGGGTGAAGAGGAGACCCGGCCGGTTCAAATGAGGGGTCAGGTAAGTGTTTTTTTTTTTTTTTAATCTTGCAGGCGCTAGCAGGGGGGGCAAAGCCAGGCACGTAAATTTTACATGGCTGGCGTTTAACGGTTGGAGAGGCAGCCACGTAAAATTTACGTGGCTGGCAATAGAAGGGTTAATACACCCCGTAGCATTAGAGGGCCTCTCTGGCAGACACGACATGGACATCCATAACATTTCTGCAGGTTAGTAATGTTTTTTGGAATGTAAACTATTGTAAACGTGTGAAATGTGGCTCACAGGCAGATATGAACACATGCCCCTAGGGAGTGGCTTTGAGGGTAGGTTAATGTTTTAGGCGGGTGTTTAATGTCTGAGGAATAGCCTTCATGAAGGACACTCTCCCAAGGTGCAGGAGTTAAAGTGGACCAACACCCTGAGGTGATCGGCCCGGGAATCTATAAGATTCCCGGGCCGATCACCTCACACACCGCGGGACATCCAAGATCGGGATGTCCCGCGGGGTGTAAACCCCCCACAACCCCCGAAAAACCTTACCTCTCCAGCCGCTGCCGCCGCCTCACTCGCGCTCCTCTAGACGTGCGCGCGCCTGCGCCGGCTGTCTCTGAATGGCCGGCGCGGGCGCGCACACATCAAGAGTGACGCACGGGAGGCGCCGACGGGCAAGCTGCTTGTACATCGCTGTCAATCAGCTTGTCCGTCGGCACCGATTGGACGGCGCGGCCACGTGGGAGCGGGGAGAGGTGAGTTTTGGGGGCTTTCTGGGGGGTTTCACACAGCGGGGCACCTCCGATCGGGGTGCCCCGGGGAAGTGGACCAATACCCAGGATAGTCAAAATCCTGGGTGTTGGTCCACTTTAATGGTAATTATAAAGGTTTGCAGCCCGTACACAACCTTTGACAGTATTTCTGCTCACTATTAAACTATTTATCTTACCAAAGCACTGCATGTGATGGGAATATAGTCAATAATAGACCACACTTACTTCTTTGTCTTTCTACCACTGGGGTTGTAGGTGTGCTTTGGTCAGACAAAATTGAGCTGGGGTCAGGGAAAGGTCAGCATTGAAAGAATGCACAGCAGCATACTATGAAGCCAAATGCTATTTGCAAGCTGACTGTTGGCCCCTAAGGCTCAATTTTGGATATGTAAAGCCTCAGAACATGCAGTACATGCATATTTGTATTATTAAGGTGACCAAGCTCTATGTACAGGGTGAGGCATACATAGAAGGTAGACTCAGATTCATTGTAAAGGTCAACTTTGACCGTTGTGGGAGTTGGGATTCCTGCTTGGCCAGGTGTTTTATAAATCATATGTACTCATCAGGCTCATCAAGGGATGTTTGTGTGTTTATGTGCCTTTTACTTTTTACCACAGCCCAGCATCCAGCCTCTGGAAGTGTAGAAGCCTCCTCCAGTTTGAGCACGCCGTCTACTTCCCTGCTGCCTAGGACACCGGACCAGATATCTAGAGTAAGTGGACTTTGGTGAAACTGGTGATGCATGTGAATGCACATGACTAATGTTGTTCTCAAATATATTTAGGCCCCAATCTGCCACACTTTTTTACATGTCACAACAGACTCCCACACTAATGGATGTCATCCATGAGATGGAGGAGGAGGAGGATGGCACCCGTATTGGACCTCCGCAAATTACCCCCCTGGAACTAAATCTGCCACTGCCCCAGCATCCTACTGCACCAAATCCTCTGCAGCAGAGTGAAGCTGGACGCATGCTGCCAGCCCATCGTGGGCAGCAGGCTGAGATTGAGCCTACAGGCCCCAGAGCTAGCTCTGCTGCAGAGGTTTGCCAAGCACATCTGATACTGTTGCTCGCCATAGAACTCTAGCATCTGCAGGTGCACAGACGCGGGGAAGTGGAAGACGCAGTCAACAACGTCGACCAGTTTCACAGAGGAGGCGCGTGCCAATCCTGGAGTCAGCATGGCGCCATGACAGCCGTTACTTTAGGCAGGTGACTCAACGAACAACAGAGCAGATTACTGGACAATTAGAGACCTTCAATACTACATTCACCACCATGCTGAATGAATTTAGGACGAGCAACAGCCAGATGGCTGAACAAATGGCCACCTTAAACAGCCAGATGGCAGAACAAAGGGCCACCTTAAATGCTAACTTCACTGCCATGCTAGATGCGGGTTATGGCTTTGCTGGTTTGTTTTGGAATTTGCCCATATAGCTCATGTGAGCGCTCACATACCCCACTAGCCAATGGCTGAGCTTAAGCCTCACTAAAGCGGCTGCTAAAGTTCCCACGCAGCAGGCTTGGGCCTAAGTAAATGCTGGGTGCCTCATCCTGTTTGTTGCCAATATTGGTGGACATTCTTGGCTGCTACAAAAAAACATTTGGCCATGTCAAAGATGGGACTGGACTGGCATGGGGTCTGGCTGTCATAGGCAGGGAAATTAAAAAGCAGGAGAGGGTGTGTATGTGGCCCTATGTATTCCTGGCCAACAATTCCCCATGAAATTTGTGCTCCCTATGGATCCTGATGTTGGTGGGCGGGGAAACTTCGGCACAAACATGGGAAAATAAACTGCATGACGCTCAAATAAGGTGTCAAATTTTTAGTAATTAAGTCATTACTTTTTTTTTTAGGAAAAAGAAAAAGGCCTTCACAAACGCAAATCATAGTCAAGACAAAAAATTACATAAACAAACAAACAAAACAAATTTTAAGAAAAATAGCCAGAAATCAAATGTGCCCGCACTGCTTGGCCAGAGGCACTAGGTGTGCCATCGTAATGGTCATCTGCCTCCTGGCTGGGTGGAGAGGGGGGCAGATCCACATACCGGAGGACACGCTGCATGAACGCAAAATTACGCAGCATGCAATTATGATGTTGATGACCTTGTTGGGGTCATATTGCAGTGCCCCCCCCCGGTATGGTCCAAACAGCGGAATCTTGTTTTCAGCAGTCCAAAGGCCCTCTCTACTACGGCCCGGGTCTTCCTGTGGGCACGATTGTATGCCTCCTGTGCCTCATTCTGCAGCCGAAGTACGGGCGTCAGGAGCCAGGGCAGAAGCGGATAGCCTGAATCCCCTGAAAGAATAACAAAATACTTACATAAATTACACATTCGAACCAACATTATTGTTTAAAGTGGTCGTTCACTCTGAATAAGAGCCTATCTTATATGTTTCCCACACCCTGTACATACAGATTGCTCACATTAAAATTCATCCTACCTGCATCTACTGCATGTTATGAGCCTTTAAACATCCAAGATGGCGGCTCATGGAATATCAGGCAGCCTGCAAACAGGAAATGCCTTCTGACTGTGCTGCTCTGCATTCTGGGATTTCTGACCTTTTCCTGACCCCAGCTCTGCTCTGTCTGAGCAAAGCACAGCTATAACCCGCCCCTGCACTTTATCCCGCTCTCCTCTCCTCAGTAAGTGTGATGCATCTGAGCAAAGATGGCGGCGCCTGTATCCTAAAGTCCTAAAGTTGCAGCCCAGTGGGGTAAAGAATAATACGTAAGTGACTAAAAACTTTAAATATATTAGCCTGAAATGCTGGGGAATCATTTTTTAAGGGTTTGGGCTTTTCTACAAATCATGGTGAAGGTCCGGTTTAACATGTCATCAAGGGGAAAAAAACAGCCATAGGTTAAGACATGGGTCTTCAACTATATTCATAGGCATACCGTGAAAAGGGAATGACGTAATTTGAGGAAACTTACCAAGAAGCCATCCACCTGATAATTCTCCAGACTCAAACCGACGGAATAATCCTGAGCTACGCAAGATATACATTGTAAAGTGGTTCACAGGGACACTTTAGAAGGAGGGATTAAGGTATACATTGTAAAGTGGTTCACAGGGACACATTAGATGGAGGGATTAAGGTATACATTGTAAAGTGGTTCACAGGGACACTTTAGAAGGAGGGATTAAGGTATACATTGTAAAGTGGTTCACAGGGACACTTTAGAAGGAGGGATTAAGGTATGCATTGTAAACTGGTTCACAGGGACACTTTAGAAGGAGGGTTTAAGGTAAACATTGTAAACTGGTTCACAGGGACACTTTAGAAGGAAGGACTAAGGTATACATTGTAAACTGGTTCACAGGGACACTTTAGAAGGAGGGTTTAAGGTAAACATTGTAAACTGGTTCACAGGGACACTTTAGAAGGAAGGACTAAGGTATACATTGTAAACTGGTTCACAGGTACACTTTAGAAGGAGGGATTAAGGTATACATTGTAAACTGGTTCACATGGACACTTTAGAAGCAGTGAATAATAGATAGTTACAATACAGTTTGGCAAATCAATATAACAAAATGACCTAATTAACTTACCTATAGATGTACTCGTCGGCTGCAGGAGGGACTAATGCAACATGGGTGCAATCGATCGTAACCATGACGTTGGGCATGACGCCGATATTAAAAAAACCCAACTTAAGTGCGTTCCAGGCTACCATGTCGTCCGGAAAGGAAATATATTTTGGACTAATGGTAGCCATGCCATCCAAAAACTTGGATAGCGCGCGTCTCAGCGTAGGCTGAGACATCCCCACAGAGAGGGCACCCAGCTTCTGGAACGAGCCGTTCGCCAAAAATTGCAGGCAGCCAAGCATCTTGGTCATACCTGAAATTGCTTGCCCCTTCCTTCTGGTGCGGACTAACCATGGCCGCAGCTCACTATACAACTTATGGAGGGAAGCGCGGTTAAGTCGGGTCAGCTCGAACAACTCAACATCATGCATGCGATCGATATTCATGCGTCGCCGGGGCAATCTGGCTTCGGCCCTGCTGACACATGCACTTGGAGCTGAAGGCGCTTATATTCCTCAACAAAGCCGCAATACATGTTCAAGCAATCTGAGGCAAAAATGGTCCCGTAAGTGGTGCACAAATGATACCGTTTTATAGGGCGGTGGTCCCTCGGCAATCAGGTCTCAGAATCAGACGCAAGCCCATCCCAATAACGTAACTTATCTGAACTAACGCAAATGATCAGATTTAGATCCGAAAATGATGCGAACTAACGCAAATTATCAGATTTCAATCCGTCCCTTGAAAACGCATATACGCATTAGCGGGAATGAACACACGTATGGAAATAGTAACGTAAAAACCAAAAAACATGCCAAACACACACAAAAACATACACAGACACATGCGAAAGTCCATACGTATCTGTCTCTAAATCGAGGCTATTGTTGCTATTGAGAATTGGTTTTTTTTATAACATGGAGTTGCAAAAACATAGAACAGTAAAAATTAATAGATAAACTCAGCACCTTGAGCAAATCATATTGGCAAAAGATTGGAAACTTTTCAAAATGTTAACACCCTTTAAAATCATATAAAATTAAAAGAAGCTGGAAAATGCAATAATATTTTCCAATTAGAAGATTTGGGAACTGGGAAGGTTCACCATAGTGGTCCAGTAGAACTATACAATTAGTGTTGGGAGAAATCTGTCAGGGAAACCCAGATCCTATAATTGATGATGTAACAGGATCAACTTAAAAATTGTTATTTCTTTGTTTATCTTGATGTGATAAAATTAAATATTCAATTTTCAATTAAAATAATGAAACACAGAAAGGCCTGATGCAGGTATAGATAAAGATATGCCGTACATGCGGCTGTGCCGTCGAGAAGCGGAATGGTTCCGGGTAAGAGGTGAGTATACCGGGGGTTTCACAAAACGATTCCTGTATTCATTGGATTCATTAAGAGGTAAAGTAACTTCCCCAATGGTCCAATAGACTTGAGGGGGTCCCCCTGCTGGCAAAGTTTGTGAAAACATGTGAACACTCACTGCACAGGTGGGGTAAATGCAGAGGAAAGAAGCCTATGTGTGTGCAAGCATACAGTGGCTATCTATGCCCCAAAATGCTGTAATGTAAGCATCAGAACTGTGCAAGGACAGGTAAGTGGCAGCAAGTGGAAATAAGAAATAAGACAGACTGAAGAAAGCGTCTAATAAAGGGCTGTGTTTCTAATACGGGGTGGTGGCATCACTGTATTAAGGAGTGGCTTTTTACACAGCAGAGATATTCACTGAATGGCAGTGGATATCGTGCTGAGGACTTACTACAGCCAACTTTGGATTTGCACGGCCTGAGTGACAAGTACCTGGGCTGCAGTAGCGGTGAGTTCTTTTTATGCTATTTAATCTGGTTGCATTATTATAGTATTTACACTATAAGCGGGACACACTATACATGGGTTTAGTTGACTCACCCATGATGTGGCATGTGGCATCTATACGTACCTGTCACAGTTTGGTGGGGAAAATCATCTTTTCCCACTCATGTCATGGCTCTGGTAAGGTCTTTTTGCAGGGGAATCCTTCCAGCTTCAAGGGAGAAATCATTTACATAGAAGGTTTGGGAGGGCAGACAACACTAGCCATCCAGACAAGAGTAAAATTGGCAATTAGTAAAGGACCGGGTTTCTGGGTAAATGTGGCGATTTCTGACCTGGAGGAGAACATCCTTGGAATAGATGTACCGTATATACTCGAGTATAGGCCGACCCGAATATAAGCCGAGGCCCCTAATTTTACCACAAAAAAATGGGAAAAGTTATTGACTCGAGTATAAGCCGAGGCGGCTTTTTTAAGCCCAAAAAGTGGGCTGAAAAACTTGGCTTATACTCGAGTATATACGGTATATATATATATATATATATATATATATATATATACATATGCACACACAATGTACACACACTGACCGTATGTACACATATATACACACACATAAATGATATACATACATATGCACACTATACACACAAATACACACAATGTACACACACTGACTGTCTTGTCTATGTCCAGCTTGAGGCGCTTCTGGCTGATGTTCTTCTGCACCCGCTTTCTGAACTAGGCATTTCCGGCGGCAGGAGGCAGCAGGTCTGGCCGAGGAATGGCGCGGAGGGGGGCGGCGGCCCATCCCGGCTGTCCTCCGTGCTGAAGCCGTTCATGGCCGCCTCTCCTTCACCCTCCAGCGGGCTCCGGACATGCCGGGCCTTACCCGGACACACTGCAGCAACCGAGGAATGGCGCGGAGGGGGGGGGGCGGCGGCCCATCCCGGCTGTCCTCCTCCGTGCTGAAGCCATTCATGGCCGCCTCTCCGTCACCCGCCAGCGCGCTCCGGACACACTGCAGCAACCGAGCCGCCGCTAC
This sequence comes from Gastrophryne carolinensis, assembly GCA_027917425.1. NCBI lineage: Eukaryota > Metazoa > Chordata > Amphibia > Anura > Microhylidae > Gastrophryne > Gastrophryne carolinensis. Next base: position 69,693,002 of record CM051243.1, on the reverse strand, counting down.
CCTGACAACGGAAGTCCCGCCCCTAACCTGCTACACGTCCAGTGGCCGTCGAGTCAGGTGGGCTGGGTTCACCTGTGGTAAGGCGAGTGAGGATTGGCTGGCACTGGCGTCAGTCGCGATGGATGGAGTCACGCCTTTTCCGACGAGTTTGTGCAGCTCAGCTCCTCAGTTAGGTCACCGACATTAGTGATTGACTCGAGTATAAGCCGAGGCGGCTTTTTTCAGCCCAAAAAGTGGGTTGAAAAACTCGGCTTATACTCGAGTATATACGGTACTTTTAGGCAAGTCTGTTGAAACTGAATTGGGCAAAATAACATTTGGCTATCAAAACAAATCCTATCTGATGAGAGCAGAAAAAGCTTTAGTAAGGGGGCATGCAAAATGGACCCATCTCTACATCTCTCCACCCTAGAAACCTGTATGCCTTAAGCAGTACAAGCTACCAAGGCCACACAGAGATTGGAGAAACTATCTAAGAACCGTTATGCATAGGAATCATTAAACAAGCTGTAAGTCCTTGCAATGCCCCACCGTGCCAGTGAAGATACCAGATGAGGATAAATGTTGACTACAGGGGTTTAAACAAGATGGCTCCTCCTTTAGCAGTGGCTGTATCTGATATGATCTCCATTGTCAAAAGAATTGCTAAACAGGCAGGAAAATATTATGCCACAGTCGAGTTTTTCTCTATCCCAGTAGACTCAGAAAGTCAAGACCATTTTGCGTTCTGCTGGGATGTCTTTTAGGACACCTTCCAAGTTATCCCTCAAGGTTACAAGTACTCTGCTACCATCTGCCATGGATTAGTTGACCAAGATCTGAAAATGTTGGATATGAAAGATGCAGTGTTTCACTACATTGACGATATTATGATCTCTGGAACAAAGAAAGATGTGGCAGCTGCTTTGCCTTTGCTAATGCAGCATATGGAAACCTGAAGATGGCATATTAACAAGAAAAAAACAAGTATCCGCCACTGAGGTTAAATTTCTAGGGATGATGAAGACTGGGTCAACATGAAGAATTCCTGAGAAAGTTGTGCAGACTATTCAAGGACTGTCACCCCCTAGCACCAAGAATAAGGCACTGAAGTTTATCGGAGTGGTGGGTTTCTGTAGTGCTCGTGAGGTCCTGAACAGTAAGCTACCTTTCTCACTGCTAAAGAAGCCTTTTTGCAGCACCAAGGGCTAAGACCTGTGAGACCAGGAGTGCTACATGATTGGGCTTACATGGCACTTTGCTGATGCAGCCCATGGAAGCCTGTGGATAGGCTATTAACAAGGACAACATTCAGGGATCAGCCACTGAGGTTAAATTTCCAGGGATGATATGGACTGGGCCAACATGAAGAATTCCTGAGAAAGTTGTGCAAACTATCAAGAGCTGTCACCCCCGAGCACCAAGAATGAGGCCCAAATGTTTATTGGAGTGGTGGGTTTCTGGAGTTCAATTATCCCACACATTCCCACACTGATTCTGTGACCCAACTACTGTGATGACGGGGTTCTGAACAACAAGTTGTGAAAGAAGCCATTTTGCAGTACCAAGGACTAGAACCTGTGAGACTAGGAGTTCCATTCCACAGAGAAGACATATGTCTATGGAAAAGTACTTGTTTGGGATTTGCATGGCACTTGTGCATGTAGAGACCATTAATGGTGGAGAAACCACACTGCACTGTTCATCGCAGGGTGGGTGTGAGAAAATAGACTGGCCACAAGGAAACTGTAACCCAAAACCAGACATTGATGAAGTGGAAATGGTATATTCAGAGCTGCAGCTGGGGATGTCAGACTTTTTCCAGCACCAAGTTACAAGCAGAAGTTCCTGTTCTAAAGACCTATCCAAGAGGCTCCACCCTCACTGTCAAAGGGAGTCATGGTTCACTGATGGTTCCGCCACCTCATCCCTAGGACATAGCTGCATAGAATCCAAGTTCTGACACAGTCCTTGAGGAGGCATTGGAGGAGCAAGCCAGTATGCAGAGATAAAATCAGTGTTAATGACTTTGCAAGCATCAGCATTAACATCTATACCGGCAGATGGGCAGTTTTTAAGGGACTCATGGCATGTTAACCCACATGGAAGTCCAATGACTGGAAAATCCGTAGAAAAGTAGTGTGGGGAGGCCAAAAGCTTTTTGGTGTATATTTGAGAACAGCTCACTCCTGCACCATAAGTGTGGCCATGTTGATGCACGCAAGCCTTTAGTACCAGACTTTAACAATTTTAATCGAGTTGTTGATGGGATTTCGAAGGTGGTCTGGTTAAAGAGACTGATTCTGTTATGTAACTTAGCTAGGTGGGCCCACAAACAGTCAGGGCATTTGAGCCAGAAACCACATAAAAATTGGGCTCAACAGAGAAGCCTGACAATAAACATGGACATTATAAAGACTGGCTGTGGAGACGTGGACTGCGGAGACATTCAACAGTGGCCATTGCAAAAGCATTCCAACTGATCCATTAAAAGAGGAACTAGACCTGCGGAGATTTGACAGGTGCAGTGGACTGCAATTGCACTGTTGCGATGCAATGGACACCTTCTAAGGACTTTTACTCATCCATTCCTGCAAGAGAGCAGATCAAGCCTCAACCTTTCAGATGCTCCAGAAACTTAAATTAGTCTATGGGTTTCCAAAGGAGGTTCAGCGTGATCAAGGAACGCACTTCACTGAAAGACCTGTTCAAGAATGGGCCAAAGATTCGGGGGTGTACTGGATGTGCCATGTCCCATTCCATCGGTAGATGACTGGTTTGATTGAAAGATACAATGGGATATTAAAGGATCAGATACGCAAACTCACACCCACATTGAGGGGGTGGAATTGGGTCCTTAAACAGGCTGTGTGGGCCAATAGCCAAAAGTATGATTGGATGGTGGGAGCAGGTCTGTGGGTTCCGAATTTGGGGTGCAGACTCCAGTACATAAATTAAGTTCCCCAAAAGTTAGGACCTAATAAGTTCATGGTCATGATGACTTTTGGGGCAATCTAGGTGGAAATTTTGAAGTTGTTTTCGCCCTAGAACCTATTCTGGAAGATGAAGACTGGGAGGCTGACTGGTTAATTGATACTTCCCAGACATGACTAAAGGCACAGGAAGCACTTGAAATGCAAATGTTTTCTGATTGCTATCAAGTCAGTATTTTAAATTTGATGGATGCTGCATATGATGCTTTTTAAAAGATTCAATATAAATGTTGAATTTTTATCTCTCTCATGGTGACCTGGCATTTCTCCTTCTCATAACATTTTTTTCCAATGTGTATTTTAGCACAAACCACATTTGGGTCCAGCACATTTAAAAGATTGCTATATGGGATATATTTACCCACTATACCTCTTCTATACCAATTCTACTGTACTCCTCCAAGTACATTGTTACCAATGCAACAGGTTCTGTTCGCGGATTACTGTGATCCCTATTTTTTTCCAAAGAGTGTTTCACGTGATCTAGACTTAGCTTTTCTTTTGGCACTCTCTATTAATGATTCAATATAACCCATCTGTAACAGTTGTCGAGAAATGACATCCATTTCACATTCAAATGCAAATGCTGCATGGCGGAAACATCTCACTACACATATTGTATATTTAGGGTGGCAACTTTCTGCTCAAAATATGCGGTTACCTGCCACCTGCTACCTATAGGTTTTAGTGATGATAGCACTTCGACCTTTCGCCCACCAAAAGCCACGTATGCAGGAAGGTATCTTTTCAGACTGAATTACCGTATATACTCGAGTATAAGCCGAGTTTTTCAACCCACTTTTTGGGCTGAAAAAAGCCGCCTCGGCTTATACTCGAGTCAATCACTAATGTCGGTGACCTAACTGAGGAGCTGAGCTGCACAAACTCGTCGGAAAAGGCGTGACTCCATCCATCGCGACTGACGCCAGTGCCAGCCAATCCTCACTCGCCTTACCACAGGTGAACCCAGCCCACCTGACTCGACGGCCACTGGACGTGTAGCAGGTTAGGGGCGGGACTTCCGTTGTCAGGGTAGCGGCGGCTCGGTTGCTGCAGTGTGTCCGGAGCGCGCTGGCGGGTGACGGAGAGGCGGCCATGAATGGCTTCAGCACGGAGGAGGACAGCCGGGATGGGACGCCCCCCCCCCCCCTCCGCGCCATTCCTCGGTTGCTGCAGTGTGTCCGGGTAAGGCCCGGCATGTCCGGAGCCCGCTGGAGGGTGAAGGAGAGGCGGCCATGAACGGCTTCAGCACGGAGGACAGCCGGGATGGGCCGCCGCCCCCCTCCGCGCCATTCCTCGGCCAGACCTGCTGCCTCCTGCCGCCGGAAATGCCTAGTTCAGAAAGCGGGTGCAGAAGAGCATCAGCCAGAAGCGCCTCAAGCTGGACATAGACAAGACAGTCAGTGTGTGTACATTGTGTGTATTTGTGTGTATAGTGTGCATATGTATGTATATCATTTATGTGTGTGTATATATGTGTACATACGGTCAGTGTGTGTACATTGTGTGTGCATATGTATATATATATATATATATATATATATATATATACCGTATATACTCGAGTATAAGCCAAGTTTTTCAGCCCACTTTTTGGGCTTAAAAAAGCCGCCTCGGCTTATACTCGAGTCAATAACTTTTCCCATTTTTTTGTGGTAAAATTAGGGGCCTCGGCTTATATTCGGGTCGGCCTATACTCGAGTATATACGGTATGTAGTAATCTGTACATTTCTGTCATTTCAATTTAAATACTCCACATACTCCGTCATGAGAATATTAATATTATTGGTACCTGCAATGCTAAATCATGTGGGATGGTGAAACAGAGAGAGGCAACATCACAAGTAATCTAAAAATAAGTAGATTTCCAAGTGAGAGAGGTTGATTTCTGTGAGACATCCCCTAAATCACATAGGAAGATGGGCAAGATTCTTACAAATGGTTGTAGAAAAGTGTCCAATAGCTGTCCCTTCCATCCGTTTCCACCACCTATTCCGTTCACAATTGGACGGCCTGGACGAGGACACCGCTTTGTAGACCTTGGGTAGGTGGTGAAACATGCGGCAAACAGGATGTTTAACAATCAAAAAATCAGTAACTTTTCTGGATATAACTCCTAGGGAAACTGTCACGCTTGGGGGGTAACTCCAGACCTCTTGATGAGCTCGCAACCCCCAATCTCCACAGCCAGCTTCACGCCTACCCGGGATCGGTTGCCCCCAGGACTTATTGGCTCAAAGGATGCAAGCTTAAATGGAGAGATCTGGAGAACCAATAACTGGAGCGTGAGTGACGGAAGTCCAGAGACAGGCAATAGGTCAATGACGGGAAGGCAGAGATCATAGCGGCACCAGGGGTCAGGCAAGACGTAGTCGGGGTACAGGCAGAGGTCAGCAACTGGGGTTCAGGATCTAGAAGCGTCAGTTCAGGCAAGGGTCGGCAACAAGGGTACAGGTTCATGAGGCGTCAATACAGGCAGAGGTCGGCAACAAGGATTCAGGATCGACAGGCGTCAAATACAGGCAGAGGTCGGCAACAAGGATTCAGGATCGAGAATGGTCGGACAATCAAATCGGCAACGGGCTAGACTTCACAGGAAAAGGTAACACAGGGTTCTGAGCGCTATCACAGGTAATGGGCAACTGAGGGAGGAAACCCTTTATAGGGGCAGACAGAGAGGGAAGGTGTGAATGATTGGTGCACTTAGGATCCAAGCCAGGATTGGCCTGACCTGTCCCTAGCTGGGCTCATTGGCCCACAACAGGAGAGAGGGAGGAGTTCCTCCCCAGGCTGAGCCCGCAGGCTCTAACACAGCTGCCTGCTGAGAGCAGCGCCGCCGGAGGGCATAAAACTCACGCGCGAGCACAAGGCAGAGAGAGGCGGGGACGAGGAGGGAGCACGGTCGTGCTCGTGGACGCGCCGGCCGCCGAGCGGGAACTGCTGCTGCGGCCAGCCGCCCGGGGACAACGCTGGAACGGGGTCCAGGTACGTGCTGATTCCTGACAGAAACATCCTCCTCCACCATTCTAGACAATTTCAGTTTACAATCTGGTGTGGGACCCCCACATAATTTCCTATAAGTACTTCCGCCGGATAGTTGGCAAAGGGCAATTTGTTCATAGGGCATTTTGTCGGGAACATTGTGATAGGGATGGATGCATTCTGGCCCAATGCAACAATGGCTCATCTCTTACCTGTCGAAAGGTTGTTGCCAATATTGACAGATCCTTTTGGAATCCTCCTGGAATATGCTTAAAACAGAGGATCTTGATTTAATAGGGTAGAACTCACTGTTGGAAACCATAAATGTGTTGGCTGATCAACCTTGACTATAGAATCCAACAATAATAGCTGTAAATTAATAATACCACAATTATCTACAAAGGATCTAGTGAGTCTACTATATTGCTGAGCTCCCATGAATGTAACACAACCTTCTCTTCCATCTTTTAAAAATGCTTATGTAAGGTAAGTGTCCTAACAAACCTGTTAACATCTAACACCATAGAAAATGGATTGAAATGCCTAGTTGGAGAAAACGAAAGCTCCTTAGGAATAAAATGTCTACAGACCCCTACTAAAATGCTTGATTAAAAGCAGATCTTCTGCATGCCTAAATGTTAGTGGGAAGAACATGAGATAACTTCTCCGGCTGGCCTACGTTACTGCCGCCAGCCAACAAACGAGGTTCAGATAACCCCCCACCCCAGGGCTCCTTTTCCGGCACTGGCTCGTGGTGATGGTGAGGATAGCAGGCGTTCTGGGAGAGTTATGTGCAGGGGTGCTCCAGCATTCTGGATGCCCCCTCCTGAGCTTGTTTATCACCTGTTAAAGTGTTGGCCCAGTGTTGGCCCAGTTTAGGGCATTTCAGCATTAATGCATAAAAGCATTTTGTACTTAGTGCTATATTTTTCATAATCATTAGTGTACTAATGGCATATCCCATATACAATTTAATATCTATTTCAAAAAAAGGAAAGTAAACATTTCAGTTTTGCAAATTCCACCTACCAAAATTATGGCTACAAATAACAATACTAAAGTCACTGAATTTGTCCTACTGGGATTTGGAAATCTTCACAACTTCTGAATTTTATTATTTATTATTTTTCTAATAATCTTTATAGTAACCATCACAGGTAATCTTTTAATTATTATCTTAGTTTCAGTCAACCCCTGCCTGCAGTCCTCATGTATTACTTCCTCAGTCATCTCTCAGTTACTGATCTTTTAACGTCTGTCATTACTTTTCCAAATTTATTCAGCACTGTTCTTCTAGAGAGGACATGCACTTCATTTTCAGGCTGCATCACCCAGTTTTATTTTTTCGGTGGTGCAATATTCACAGAATGTTGCCTCCTGTCTCTCATGTCCTATGATCGTTACGTGGCCATCTGCAAACCTTTGAGATATTCCACCATCATGAACATGAAGCTTTCTGTCACACTTTCAGCTGGGCCCTGGATTTTGGGGTTCACTATGATTCTTCTAGGAGTTGTGTCCATAGCAAAGTTTGAGTTTTGTTCTGATAACATCATAGACCATTTCTTATGCGACTTCTTCCCTCTTCTGAAGCTCTCTTGCACGGACACTTCAATTGTTGAACTTGAAGCCTTTGTCTTTTCTGTGCCAGTATTTGTCATCATTGTGACATATGTCTACGTCTTCCATACGATCATGAGAATCCCATCCACAACAGGCAAGCATAAGGCCTTCACAACCTGCAGCTCTCACATAATAATTGTTGGGACATTTTATGGGACACTAGTGGCAAAATACATGATCCCATCTAAAGGAAGTTCTTTACTCATCAATAAGATTATATCTTTACTACACACAATGTTTACTCCCTTGTTTAATCCACTAATTTATAGTCTGAGAAATACAGATATTGGAGTAGCACTTAAGATGACCATCAACAAAATGAGGTGGTAACACAATTCTGTCACTCCTATAAGTATGTAGTATAAGGATGCCCCACTGTCAAAGGTTCATATAGTTTATTCTTAGCACAATTTTTTATGTGGTAGGAACTAAGGCTGTTGTATGGATGGTCACTGATATGGTGAACAAGTGTTGCTGTCCGGAGATGAGTGACATGGAAACGCCTGGAAACGGAATGTCCACCTTCAGGAAACTTAGGGATAGAATGGTTGTGCGAAGTCTGGGTTTAGATGTTTTCAATCTTGGTTGGACAAGTACAGCAAGTCACACTGATTCTGTAGCTGGCTCTGACCACAGCAGAGCATGCTCAAAACTCAAAGCTCTGCCATGATATGCACTTCCTGGTTCAACTTTACCCATAAATGAAAGGGAAACCAGAGCTTCACTTAAAATACATAAGCTGTTTACATATAATAATAAAGGTATTAAGATGATTTAAAACACAACACTGTTGCTATGGGAGATAAGGTGGGATATATTTAACATGTGTCTGGACAGGGACTTTAGAGTGGACCAATACCCAGGGTTTTTACTATGCTCCCCCCCCTGGGCTACCTCGGTTTAGAGTTCCTCGCTGTGTGAAACCCTGCCATTTTCCTAGCTCACTTACCTCTCCTCCCTGCGGCTAGAGCATTTGGCTGGAATCTTAGCCTCACTAGTGAGCGGCATCACTCAGCTCTCTACAGCTGTGCGCAGAGCAGAGCCGCGCACAGCTGAAAAGGAAGGCAAGTGATGCCGGCGCCGGGCGCATGTGTACCATGGGCTCGGGGAAAAATTTGCGGGCTACTCGGGGGGTTCACAAAGCGGGCATTCCAGTTTGGGATGCCCCAGCAGGAGGGAGTAAGCATGCTCTGGAGTCTCATAGATTCCAGGGTGGCTTTTGGTCCACTGTGTATCTATATTTGATAACCTACAGTATGAATATAGAACCATTGCATTTGCCAATGCTTTATATGCAATAGGTACTGTACGTATTTTCAGTAGTTATCAGTATAGATCAGTTTCAGTAGTAGTAGTTTTTTATTTAGGGATATATACTGCTGAAATGAATTGAGCCTGGGCTGCTTTGTATCTTTTCCCACCTTGCTGCTTGGTTCTATGTCTCCCTGACGCTGTTGGGGTGTCTCCTCCCTTGCATGCTTGCAGTAGAAGGAATCCTTAGAGAGTTGCCAGCCCTGCCGGGCCATAATTTGCTCAGTCAGGGTCATAAGCCAGGACGCAGAAAGGAAGCAGCGGCCTTGTGGACCAATAACAGCGGGTGAGTAGTTGAGGTGGCCCATCTCTCCCTGCTGACATCCCCTATGTCTGCAGGGGATGTCAGCAGGGAGGGCAGGCCCATGTCTTGGGCGCGGTTAAGGTGAGTTGGTTCTTCCAGATCCCAAATCGGTTGTTCCCTTACCCCCCATTCCCCACCGCACATACGGAGAGTGGCGACTCATCTGCATCTCATCTGCAATTCATTATGCCAATAATCCAAGGTGGCATCGTGATTGGATATGGCTTAAGAAATGAGGTCAGGACCACAAAACATGTGGGCTTGGGGCACCCTTCATGCTGCCTTGACAACCTTCCCTGCTCCTTGAAAGTTTGAGCTGGGCAATGGCTTTATAAGAAAATACCCCTGTTTTTGGGTCTCTCTAATAAGTAGACATTTAGTAATTTATGCATTGCAATTTATTGAAATCATTATTCATAAGGAATTAACGTTTTATTGTAGTTTTAATAGTGTGATATAAATTGTATTGTAACTGTAGAATTAACATTAGCAAGGATCTTCATTCATTCACTTACACTACATTTGGGTATAACCCTATAATTTTTACTGTGAGTGATATATTTATGTATTAACCTTTAGATATAATCATTGTGGGGGTAGTTTTTTTTTTTCTTTTTTGCTTTTTCCTTTTTACATACATTATTGTGGACAGCTATTATTCCCCTTCTTGTATACATAGATTTTTAAAGCTGGGAAAAGACCAGAACCCCACAGACCAACCTACATACCAAACCATAACAGCTTCTACCCAAACCACATCAAGAGGTCCATCGTATTCAGCCAAGGCATTAGATATAACAGGATCTGTTCTAATACCATGGACAGAAATGCACATGTGGACAATATAAAAAGGGACTTCATTAAAGAGGAACAAAACCCAGCAGCGGACGGTCTGGAATGTAAAAGATTCCAGGTCTATCCCGAATGTGAAACCCCCCCAGTTAGCCTTTCCCAACTCCAATGGCGCATACGCGGGCACTCAGTCAATGAGAGTCATCAACTATGATGTAATTTTGGGAGGTGGCTCTCATTGTTTTCATTGGCTAGGGATGTGAGGAATGCAGCAGCGTGCCCTCCCCATTAAAGTCAGCATGAGCCATTTGCCAAAAGAGGTAAATAGAACAAACTTCTTTCATTGGCTGAGCTCATGTACCGTTGGAACACGGAAAAGATGAGTTGTTTAGGGTTTGCTGGGGGGTTTCACACAGTGGGGCATACCCAGTCAGCATGCTCCCGAAAAACAGAACAAAACACTAGGGAAAGTACTCAAAAGAAACCCCAAAAAAAGAAATACACCAATAAAGAAAAAAATATTAAATATAAAATATTTGTTTTTTTTCAGGTGTTGGAGGCCTAATTTTGGGGGTAACACCTGGGTGATTGCCTTGAACAAAATGGGCTAGGGAAAGTACCCAAAATAATGACAGAAATCAAGAAAATGAAAGAAATACGTCAAAAAAGAAAAACATTAAAAAATAGTTTTGGAGGTCTAGTTTGGGGGTAACACCAGGAAGATTGCTCTGCACAAAATGGGCTAGGGAAAGTACTTTGAATAATCACAGAAATCAAGAAAATTAATTAAATACATAAATAAATCATATATTTATGTTTTTCCGTGCTTAGTTTGTTCCCACTGCAGGTAACTTGCCTGTGGGTTTATTTTTTAAAACATTTTTGGGTCATTTTTCTTGCATTTTTGATTAGATTATCCAGCTACCAATAGCCTGACCTTTTATTTTTTAATTTTATTTTAATTTTATTTTTTTTAATGTTTACTGATTTACTTACTGCAGCTTTTAATATATCCCATCTTACGTGGAAACTGCTTGTGGATTTATTGTTAAAACCTGGAAAAATACAATTAAAAAATAAAAAGTCAGGCTATTGTTCATTAGATAAAAATTGTATATAATCAAAAATGCCAAAGAAATTACCAAAATATATAAAAAAATAAACCCCAGGCAGTTTTAATGTTAAATGGGATGCCTTTAAAGCCGCGAAAACTAAAGTGGCACAGATTATGTTCCTATGTTAGATTTTATCTTGCCTGGTTGCTCTTGTGTAAGGCTATATTCCCCTACCCTGCCCCTTCCACTCTCTGTTGAGTCCCCCCCCCCCCATCTCTCTACTCATCCCTCCTCTCCCTTAGCCTCCATCCCACTTCCCCTCAGATCCTTTAGGAGCCTTCCACCTCATAGCCCATGCAAACCTCTGGTCCCTTGAGGCTTGTGGGTATGTTTTGCCATTTGTATTTGTTCTCTCATATGGGTTTACGTTTTGTTATTCTGTTATTATTCTGTGCGGCTAACAGTCTTAGAAATGGGTCACACCTAAGTGGTCCTTCACATCTGGCACACTTTACTATGGTTCCTAAGCCTGACAAAGACACGCTCAACCCATATCCCTCCTAAATATTGATATTAAAATTCTAGCTAACATTTTGGCGACAAGGATTAACCCCTATTTGGGATCCCTTGTTCACCACGAACAAGTGGGTTTCGTGGCTCATAGGCAGGGACCCGATAATGTGAGAAAGGTGGTCCACCTTATGCAGATAATGAGGGTTAGAGAACTCCAAGGGCACTTACTGGGACTCGACATTCACAAAACTTTGAAAATATTGACTACTTGGCTAGAAAAGGTGATTCTGTTTAAAAAATTGATTTACCAAAATGAACATACCTATTTAGAGTAACCCCTGTTATATTCCTAAAAGAATTTTTAATAAGTTGGACTCGGTGGTATCCTCCTTTATCTGGGTTAACGAGGTCCACAGGATCCTAAGGTGGAGGGCGGACTGGTGCTGCCATACATCTTAGGATACTTCTTGGCAGGAAAACTATCTTATTTAAATAATTGGTTTAACCCTAGGGGTGAACATCCATGCACTACCCTTGCCACAGCCAAGGTAGGCTCCTTAGAGTCTCTTAAAAATCAAGCATATTGTTCCTTTGGTACTAACTGTAGACACTCAGCAATAACTATAGTATTCCTGGCCTGGCACATAGTAAAAATAACTCGGAACATTGGGGAAAGCCGTGTACACTAGGGGGACACCTCTCTGGGATGTCAAACTCAAATAAACAGTGGGCCAAAATTAAAAACTTGGACAGGGGCACTGGCTAACCTTTTCTTAGCCATAGACTGCGAGAGCTCTTGTTGGCTAGGGGAGGAATTGAACCAAGTGCACAGCTGGCCTCTATGCTCGAGCTAAGGGTTTGCCTGCAACAGCCATTCACAAATGCCTGGTGTGAGCACATGTCCAGCTAAAGGTATAGTGTAGCGCAGCTGTGCCCCGCCCATGCTGGGTTGGTCAGGAAGTTCTACAGGTGAGGCAGGCGGAGCGTTTCAAACAGCGATTTGGGATGTCCTAGGTAGTGAGGATCAGGCAGGTTTTGACCACCCCTAAGGTCTTCTATGCTCCAGGGCCAGAAAAATATGTGGTTGGTCCTCTTTAATGCAGTATGCCACTTTCCATTCTGCTTTCCTTTACCTCACACAGATGCTTTACACAATCGCTGGCAGGCTGAGCTGGCTTGATGTCATCCTGCATAGAGGGAGATGGCAGGTAGCTCAGCCTGGTTGGCAGGGGAAGTATATCCCTACTACATCACCAAAGGGGCATTTTCTTACATCAAAGCATTTTACATCTGGTAGTGCAAACAAGCCGCCGGACAGGTTTACTAACTAGCCTCTCGGGGCTTGGCAGCAAGTGTGCAGCCAGGCACCTGGTTTAAAGGAAACATCTGCGACCGCCCCAGCCCTGTCACTCATAGATAATGGCGTGGGAAGGGGGGGGCAAGGCTAGTGGGCCAAATCTGATGACACGGTGAGCCAGATTTGGCCTGCAAGTTTGACAATTGTGCTATATTTCCTTGAAACTATAGAAAATTAATCTGTTGCAGACTTCTCAATGTATAAGATGCCGTACTCCAGAGGAATCTCATGTGTCAAAATACAACTGTTCTGGATGAAGTTCCATAGATTGCTAAAAGGGTCATTGGACTTTCCAGGCCCTTTAACCTCTGAATTGATTTTACTATCCCTAATTATTGCATAAATGATGGGTGCTGGGAGCAGAAGCTTGCCCCTTATAGATATATTTTATGATTGGAGCCATAGCACTTAAAGTGTTTGGCAAGTCAAAAGTTAAAAAAAAATATCAGTAGCTTACCTTTCATTGAGTGGCTCCAGCGCTCTCCTTTCTCTTCTGTCTCTCTCCTTAGTAGAAAAGTCACTTCCTCATTCAGCTTTCAGTCCTCACCCTGCTGATCTTGTCCATCAATCAACCTTCAGTGGACTAAGAACGAAAACACCCCCAGTCCCTGCCCAGACGTTCTGATTGGCTGCAGCTATGAAACCTCACCTCCCCCCTCCTCTCTCCTCTCACACTCAATGCAATGTGCTTACATTTCATCACTTTTACCACACCCACTGTTTCTCTTAATTTTTTCTAGGAATCGCCAATGCTCGAATACTTTTAAAGATAATTTAGGAACTACAGGGTCTTTTTGAAGACGGATGAAAGTTTGGGAAAGTGCAGCATGTAGCCTGTCACAATGGGACAACAATCTGGCGCTTGCCTTTAGTATAACTTTAAATGGAAGGAGTTTGACACCCCTCGATGGGTCAATTGTTGTTAGTTTGGGGGACAACATGCTACCTAAATATAAGCTGGTCTGTATCTCTAGATCCTTGCCTTAAAGCAGAACTTCAGTTTGCTATCCTGGCACTGAGGCAGGACGGGGGGGGTTACAATGAAATAAAACCTTACCTTAGCCAGGTGCCCGCATTGTCCTTCCAGCCTCCCGCAGCTGCCGCACATAAAGAAGCAAAGCCGCATCCCCCGGCTCACTTGAATGGGCAGGTGAAGTGTGCACGGAGATGGGGGATGTGGCTCTGTGCCTTCCATCCAAGATGGAGGCACCCAGGATCCAGAGCGCTGGAGGAGTGGGCACCTGGCTAAGGTATGTTTTATTTTCTTTGTAACCCCCCATCAAGCCTCAGTGCCAGGGTAGCGTGGCAGTTTGATAAGGTGTAGACAACCTGGTTAGCTAACCATAATGAGCTCTTTTCTTGTAAGTGTGTATTGTTATTTTGTGCTGTTTTACATTTCACTTATTTGGGTTGATTCAGAGCCTTGACAGAAAACTCACTTCTTTTCTAAGAGAGAAAACTGCCATTCACTTTCATTGTCTCCAATTGTCTAGATTTCATTGTCTACATTGTCTACATTTCCTCTGGCTCTGAATCAGCCCCAAGGTAGACAATGAAAGTGAATGGCAATTTTATCTTCCAAAAAAGAAGTGAGTTTTCTCACCAGACTCTGATTCAACCTAGTTGTGTACTGTTATATATTGAAAAATGCAATATAAATACATATTAAAACACTTTCTTCCCCTTTATCCCTCATGGTGTAGGAAGATAAAAAAACATACTAAATCAAATCAACACACATTGATGGGGTTGCTTAAAAACAGTGGGGTTATTGTACAGGATGTTAGGCAGATCGGTAAACTAGATTAGAATTGTCCATTTAAATGAAAATGTAATTGCCATTCCAACTTTGGACACTCGATGGTAGTCTAAGACACAAATGGGAGAGTAGAATTAAATTCTAGCTTAGAATTCTAGCTTAGGGTTCCCCTTTAGGATGAGTCAAGGGACAGACGATACATTTAGGGAACAATAGGAAACTGCTGGTGGGGCATTTTTTGTAAGGAAACTGAAGGCAATGCTGTAAGAGATCAGAGGTGATATAAGGGTGATTGGGAGAAACACACTTTATTCTGGCTGTAGCATAAACCCTGAGTAAGACGGCTGGTGAGACTACCAACCCCTTCTGAGGCCCGAGGAGAAGCAAGAGGGCGGCAGCTAAGAAAGACTGTTCGGAGGAGCAAGATTGGAACCTTGCAGTTGTTGATTGCCAGTGGGAAAAAATGAAAGTGCATCTGTCCAGCATCCCCAGTGGACCCACGGGAGGTCTTTGGCCTTTTCCCTGTACTGCGATGGCCTTAGTTAATTGGGGTGGTCGTCCACTAGACCCAAAGTGTGTAGATTTGAGGGGCCTTGTCTTCCTGGGAAGATTTTGTTCTCAACTATTTATATTACTTGTGGGTGGAGCAAGTTATTATTTTATCATCCCCCCATGCTTGTGTCCAATCTACCTTACCTCCAGCTACCACATCTGTGTTTCTGTGAATACATAAACTGGTGTTACAATGATAACAGCGTAAAATTAGCCATTTCAAAGCATCTCAGATTATAAATAAATACCATATGTATTCTAAGTAAGGCTAGTGTCTTTGCCTCTATTTCTGGATGTGGTTGAGTTAGGAAGAGCATATCATGGAACAGCTTTATGAGTCATGTGTGGGTTCCGCTGTGGTCAGAGACAGCTGCAGGACCACTGTGGCTTGCCATGCTTACTGGTGTTTAAAGTACTAATGGACTGACTGGTTGTTACATCACTTTGGACCCACCGGCAACATAGGGCACTATTTCCCAACCTACGGTATGCTTACCCCAGGGGGTACACAGCAGGGTTCAGGGATACACCAGTTATAGAGGTGTTATTTTGGGTCTGACATATTATTTTAACAGCAAAACATTATTCTTGCTTGCTTTAAAAAAGTGCTACAAGGCGGATTCTTAGCTATTGAACGGCATGGGAGCTTGCCACAGATTTGACAGTTATAATGATTCATTGCTGCTCAAAAAGCTCTTAAAACATTGTATCAACATTGTAAACAACTGTTGCAATGATGTACTGCAGCTGAGGCCATTGACTTACATTGATACATAGATCACCTCCAGAAGCTGTTGATTCAGTGTGTGAGTGTGTGTAACATGACAGACATGCTGATCCATGATCTGAGGTTAATTTCTCTATGAGTTTGATGTAGACTTCTCATAGCCAAATCCCAAGCTCCAGACAACCTGCCCTGTATGGAGAAACAGTAAGACACAGGTACACTGCAGCCATGTTGTATCTATGCTAAACGAATGCAGCTAGCTAGAGAATGATTTTATCTCTTTTTACATTCTGTGTGGAAACAGATACAATTTGTCTCTGGCTGGTTGGGCTCATCATAAGAAAGCTCCCAGCTCAACTGTAGTGTGTTTGTGTGCTAGCAAAGGCTCCCCCCCACTCATGCTCATGTGTAATCATATGTAATCAGGGCTCTCAAGTGTGATCCAAGATGGCTGCTCTCATGTAATTCCAGGGCTGGCTCAAGGTTTATGTGGGCCCTTGGGCGGCACGGTCTCAGGGGGCTCCCTTTGTAGTGAAGAGTCGCATCACATCACAGAGGGATGTCCCGAATCTGGATGCCCCTTAAGTATCATGCAATTTGGACCAAAACTCTAGTTTTGGTCTACTTTGAAGTGCACCAAATCCCTTTAAACCTCACCTTGGAGTCTAAGCGAATCTAGATTCTCCTGATTTTGGATGCCCCTGTGTGTGACTCCCCCCCCCCCCCTTTGGTTATTACTTTCCTTGAACTGGTAAATGCACTGTGGGATCGCCAGTTTGAGTTAACAGCCAAACCAGGGGCATCTCAATTTGTAAAGTGGACCAAAACTCAGGGGTGGAATTGCTTGCATAGTGGATATGCCAACGAACCCAGGGGGTTTCACACAATAGGGTATCACAGATTGGAATGCTGCAGGGATAGGATATCAGCTGGGGTGGGCAACTTAAAAGTAGAACAAAACCCAGCACTTCCTCCCCTGGAATCTAAATTGAGATGCTCCGTTGTGTGGAACCCCGCCATTCGAGGAGAAGTTGGGCACCAGCTGTGGCAGGGCCCTCCCAGCCTGCAGCCAGTCAAGCACCGTCGCACATCCCAAAGGCCAGCCCTGTAAGTGCCCCCCCAGAGAGTGGGGGCCCCTGGCAGCTGCCCCGCCTTGCCAGGTGCTGACGCCGGCCCTGCATGGGGTTAAGCCCTCTCAAACAGAATACACCACTGACCGTCTTTAGGGTAGCAAATGACTAAACTTTATTTTCTTGACTGGAGGTTCGATTTAAATAAAATAGATGCGAGAGAAACCCTTCAATCAAAAAATGAAGACATGAAACAAGCTGCAAAACTCAGCAGATTGGATTTGATTTTTGACTAAAAATTATAGAGGTGAATAAGGGAGAAGTTAGCCTTTCATTTTTACTTTGCTACTTGGAACCAGTTCAGGGGATATACAATGCTGCAACCCAACCCATTGAGGGCCAGGTAAGTTGCTAATGTTGTTCATGATTAGTCCACCCCCATCTATTTATCAGGGGAGCATTGGCTTGGTTATCTGATGAACATCAACATTAGATGGGTTGAGTATTGGGAACATGGTTAACATGTGGGACTGATAGGGGAGGGGTAAAAATATGGGACCTGCTATATTCAGAGAGGTAATGTGTATTGCTAGCATATGTAGATTGTTACGTATGAATGTAGGGGTGTGATGGAAGTAGATATGAGTGGAGTTTGTGGTGACAGTGGGTGTCCTGATTGCTGTAGAGAATCTTCATTACGTTATGAAAATTCCGAACCTATTTATTGTGGCCCACGACCAGTTCCCAAAGCATTTAAAGTGGACCAAAACCCACTGAGCTTGAGAAATACATTTGGCCAAAGCCCCTGCCCATTCTCCCCTCTCAGGGAGTAGAACTATGAATGGATACTTTCCCTTTTTTTTTTTTATTTAATTGCACTGGAACACTTATTTTTGCTGTCCTTTTCTGTAAGTTAGCAGGTGATCAGTCATTGCATTGGTGTGGCAATGACATCATTGCCACACGCAACAGTGGCAATGAATAGAGGAGGCGGAGCTTTACAGTTAAAACAGGCGTATAGCATGATCAGTGAAAATTGGCAAAAGGTGCTCTTCATGGGGGGAGCAATACAAGGGATGCTAGTTAGAAATTTGGGTTTTGGTACCCTTTAAGTGGCCCGCACTCGTCAAAAAGTTGAACACCCTTGCTCTAAGCAGTTATATTCAACATACCTATCATACCCAACATCATACCCAACAGTTTATTCAAAATATAATTGTTACAATGTTGCTGGGTGATCTTATTGGACATACAGCTAAGATTTAGAGCGATGAGCATGTTTAGGGCATGCAAATTATGAAGGAGCAGCCGCCGCGTTAAATTTATGCAAAAAAAAAAAACGGAATAATTTTGTGTTATTATATAACAAACACCGAACAATATATGCTATATACAAAAGACCCACTAGGTGGTGCCATCCTCCAAAAATACAAAACACATTAAATTCTGATAGACATTTCATTATGTATTACAGTTAGTCTGCTTAGAGCCCAACACTCTACAGTCATTACAATCCAGTCACATCTTGCCAGCATCAGCCTATCAACATACATACAATATACCAGACAAAAGGACTCGATACAGTACGATTCCAACGATTTCCCTTACAGGGATTAGAAAGAAAGAAGAGGGCAAGATCCCACGGACGATTCTTCGGTGCATAATGAAAGAAATTCTACTGTTTCTCCAGTAGAGCGGTGCTCTTCTCTGCCAGAAAAAGGACAAGGACGTCTGCAAAGCAAAATATTTATGAGAATGTGTCAGTAAGAGCGAATGGGGAGAAGTTTTCATTTTGTCTTAATTACAAAGACTAGTAATAATATAATCAATTATGTAATAACACTCTGAATATTATATCGTTTACTTCTTTATGTGGTATATTGAGAAAGTGATTGTATACATTGTGTTTTCTGGGTTCCAAATGAATTTATTATTATTACTATTATTACTTATAAGTGTAACACCCCTATACCCCTTAGGAAGTGTAAAAAGGGGAAATTTGTGAACTCCTCCCGGCCTATATAGGGCAGGCTGTGGCAGGATCTTCTCAGTTGATTAAAAATCAGTTCAGCCACATCCCCGGGAGGGCAGAACACTAACCTGCACATAATGTGCGCAACTAGAACAGTGCAATAAAACGAAAAGCATGTAGAAGGCGTCAACAGATTTGGGATGCCCCTGCTGACAAAGGCCACTGATCATACTCGCCAATCTGAGCCACCCTGTCCGCCACGTCCGAAGGAGGAACCCCATCCATGGGCGGACCCTGGGACACAAATGGACCTGGCAGCCCCCCGAGGGGGTATCCCACTGAGATGAGTTTGAGCCTGAAGCTGCAGGGGAAACTGGACGATCCAACTGAGGAGTGAAACCTGCCAGCTGTGTAAGACGGTGCAAGACAGTAATACACCCAGCACACGGGTTCCTCGCTTGAGGTCAGACGCGCTTGGCACATGGGACACGCGGCGCCACTCGCTTTAAAATACGGGGAGTGGTGCATCTGATGCCTCTGACATGGTAAAATGGCTGCTCTAACTGCTAAGCAATCCAGCTGGGGCGCTGGCCCCCACACCCTCCTGCCTGTCGACTTCTGGTCAGACCTGCCTGCATTACCAGAAAAGCAACCTCTCTGCAGCTGAGATCAACCCACCGGCCAAGAATGCAGCAGCTTCTGGACCCCCACCCTGCAACACATGAACAATGTCAGATTCCTAAAAGAATCAGTAAAAAAGCTTTGCCCCCAAAGGGAGCCCTAACTGACCAGGGAAAACTCGGGGGCGGCAGCCGCGCTGGATACGAGACTCAGCCCAGGAGAACAAGGAGCTGCCAAGCGATGATACGGGGATGCAGCAGAGCCCTCCAGGCAGGCGCCCTCCTCATGCTGTTAGTGAGGAGGAGTGTGCAGCCACAGACCTTGCAAATGGGGCCTTCTGACCCCCTCCTCCCAGGGCTGTATTTACCATTAGGCAAACCTAGGCCTGTGCCTAGGGTGGCCACCTGCAAAGGGGGGGGGGGGGCACAGACATTACTGCTATTGTAGAAAAAAAAAAAAGAGTTGTTGAGTTTATGCCTCCTTACAAATGCTCCTGAGCCACATTGTGTCTGTAGAGGGTGGAGAGGGGGCACAATGGCTTTAAGGCAGTCTGCAGCTTCATTCTCTCCCCTTCACTGCTGTGGCCATGTGACTCCTGTGTGTTGTGAGCTGGGAAGTCAGTAATATATAATAGAATGCACGCTGCTCCGCATTTCTCTCCTTGAAGCCTCTCCTCCCTACACACATTTATTTTTTATATTGATGGACCGTGACATCAGGGCACGCGTCAGCACTGGGCGTATCCAGGCAGGTGCCGGGGCTGCTGCACATTTGCAGGACCCACCTTTTGTTTCTTTCCTTTCATTCTTTTCTTTTTTCCTTCCAATATTGTTTGTTTCTTTCTTCTGTTTTCTGTCATTCCCTTTCTTTCTTTCTGTTTTTCTTTCATCTTTACTTCTATAGTTTCAGTACTTTTATTCTTTGTTTCTTTCATTCTATTTTATGCTTTCCTTCTAGTCTTTTTCTTCCTTTCCTTCTTTGTTTCTTCTTCTTTCCTTCTATTCTTTCTTTCCTCTTTCTTTTTTCTGTCAGTCCTTCTATTCTTCTTTTTTTCCTCTAGCCGGCCTGGCTCAACGTTACCTAACACAAGGGGGGGGCCAGCGCTTGAAGTGCCTAGGGCAGCGTGAACACTAAATACGGCCCTGCCTCCTCCCGCCCTCGATTGTAAGGCCCGAGCGGCCTCAAGCCATGCCACCGTTAGTGTGGCTCTGACTGCCAAATTAGTAATCACAAATTTGTGATTACTAATTTGTATCACAAATACACTGACACCAGGGAGCCTGGCCACCTAGCTCAGGCCCCACGCAGCAGCCACATCATGGAGTCATTGTAGATGAGCTGTGGTGTCCCAGTCAGCATGCCATGTATTAGAGTAAGTGTTATGTCATGCTACTGTGAGGTTAGGATGCCATCAGTATAGACTTAACTTGTTTTATATTGCATACATGTCTCTAGTGGCACCTACTGGTCAAAACATATTGTCATATTGTCTTCACATTAGTCTGCTTGTATTTGCATAGTTGTCTGTCAAAAGGTGGAGAGATACTTGGTCACACCCACCTTTCATAGACAACAGTCTGGAAGAAAGTTCCAGAAGTCTGTGGGAGGTCCCCGTTGGTACAGCCCCCTCTGACCAGGTGGGCTGGCCTTCAGGTCCTCAAGGGAGTTCGAGTGTGGTGTGCAACCTGGAGACATGTCTACTGCTAAGCTCCAGTCACAGATAAGTCTGCATCTTTTCAAAATCTTCCATGATACTGCTGCAAGCAAGTACCCGGATAAGCAGTCCACACTGTGGGGATAGAGATCTTCAGTCCTTCAGATTGTTTCTCCAAGTAAGGAATTCTTCTTTAGTCCAGGGGGATAGAGCTGAACCAGGGCCCCTGGCAGACACTGTACCTATTGAGACCTACGGTCAGGGCAGTGACTTATCGGCTTCCATGTCGGTGCCTGTACTCCTGCATGCTTACTAGCGTATGGTGTGACAGCAAGGCAGAGTCCCTCTGTGAGTACAGATTCATGTTTAAAACTACAGTGAGCCAAGCTGTAAAGATCCTCACAAGTGAAGTATTACTTGGACTGTGACTTCCCAAAACCCGCCAATACCACCTAAAGATTTAAAGGGGATTGTGACCAATTTACTCTCCACTTACCTGAGGTCTGTGATGTACATCTTCTGTCAAGTGCTTCATTATAAAAGATTGTCTACTGCATTTGGGAATTGTTTTGCACAAAGTTTTCAGTAAAGCTCCCCGTTCTTAACCTTGGTCTCAGAAGTCATTACAGCCTGTACCATGTGAGCGAGAACAAGTGGGACATTTGACAAAAGCGGCATGCTGTGTGTGTACTAGGGATTAGGGCAAGATCCCCGGCCATTTCTCCACTCGTGACATACCTATTCTTGCCCTGGCTGCACCACAAGTACCAGCAGACCCTGCAGCATTGCCCCTGGTCACCACAACTCCGTTTTTTCTGGCGTCACGAACAGGATACGAATTTTACGCAATTCATAAAATTTTTTAGTGTGCTTTAACCCCTCTTATGCCAGCGAGACCTGCATTACAAGTTTTGGCTAAAAATAAAAAAAAAAACTGTTTTCTACTATTTTCTTTGTTGAATTGACACTATTGAACTGCCCGTCCGCGCAACTCTGCGTACAACATTTTTTTTTTCGCGCCATTTTGTCACGCGGGTCCACCAGTGCGGCCTATTACTGCTGCACAACATCTTCAGCTATCTTAAAGAGACAGCGCACTCAAAAGTTCCAGCATGTCCGATCCCTGCACAAGTGAGCAATCAGGCACCAGTGCCGCATCACCACCAGCAACCAGTGCTATTTCTGCTCCTGCACTCGGCGTAACGCCACCAACCGTGCCAGCTGCTACCATGATGGGGATGCCAGTCTTCTTCGGGACTCCAACGCTGCCAAGCTACAGAGGAGATCCACATACCCTTCCAGAATTCCGCGAAAAGCTCTTTGGCATGTTCCAGTTTTTCTCTTTTTCTCCTGTCCAACAGGTGCAGCTGCTGCTGGGACAACTCCAGGGACCTGCTGCTGAGGAAGTCCATACCTGGCCGGCTTCTGAAAAGACCAGCGTCGAGCAGATCTTCGAGAAACTCAAGAAGGAGTTCGAGATCCAGTCACCAACAGAGGTCAGACTACGCTTCTATGAAAGGCGTCAGAGACCAGGTGAGACTATTCGGGCCTATGCAGTGGCTCTGCAGAATGCATTTCATCACCTCCAACAAATAGACACTATTGCCCCTGCGGAAGCTGATAAAATTTTGTTGGATCGTTTCATTGAGGGCTTAGACTCAAAATTAACTCAGACTCAACTCCGCATGTTGGCTGCCCAATACCCAGGCGTGACCTTCTCTGCCTTTAAATCCCTGGCTCTACAAGTTTTGGGACCTGATACACCTCTAGGGGGTGCCACTGCCTGTGCATTTTCACCAGATATGGGAGCAACTGCTGTTCCCTCTGAAAAGTTATTTTCAACTGCTCCCCAGGTTATACAGGCTGCCCAAACCTCTATCCCTGTTACTGAGTCATTGACCCCAAAACATGTGGATCTAATGAGTGAGATACTTAGAGAGATGAATAAGACTTTGCGAGAGCTAACTCTCAGGTCCACACCTCCAGCACATGAGTCACCCCTTAGCAGAGCCGAGTCACCAGGGCCTCGTTCACATCGTCCAAGTCCTGGACGACCACCTCCAAACAGGAACTTTTCGAGTAAGAGACTTGTGTGTTACTATTGTCATGAGCCTGGTCACACTAAAGCCCAATGTTGGCAGTTAAACGGACTGCCCCTGAGGATGCGGACCGCTCCTCAGGAGGACAGAAAGAAGGTCCAACTCCAAAAGTATCCAAAGCGGGACTCTCACGTTATGTCTCATCCTGCCCCTATGTAACTGTTATTGTTGATGGTGTACCACTAGAAGCATTACTAGATACAGGTTCACAAGTGTCTACCATCCGTAAAAAGACATTCTTTAAAAATTGGGACTTGAGTAATTTACAAAAACCTGACATTGATTATTTAAATCTACTTGCTAGCAATGGTCAACCTATACCATTATTAGGTTACTGGGAACCCGCTATTCAAGTGGGAAATGTAAAATTACCTTATCAAGGTGTGGTGGTCACTGATGTAGAGGAAGAAGGTTCCGCTGAGTTTGTACTAGGCATGAATATAATGCGTAACTGTTTTGTTGATGTATTGGATGCCTTGCGTGCCTCTCTCCCTACAGCTGCTCCTTCCTATAAGAGAGTTCTACAACATCACATTAAAGCGCTCATTGCTCAGCAAAAGTTTGCCAATAAGAAGGGTGAGATCTGCCGTGTCAGGATACAAGATGCTCGACCACTCACGCTACAGGCTAATGCAGAAACTCTCATCTGGTGTCGTGCCCGACCGGGTATTGGAAATGAAGACTACCAAGCTCTTCTGGAACCCATCCAGTCAGATGATCAGCCACTGGTGAAAGCAGCAAGAAGTCTTGTTACCGTCTCCAACGGGAGAGTACCAGTAAGGCTAGTGAATTTAAGTGACACACCAGTAATTCTGCACAAGTTCCATTCAGTTGCTCAGCTGTATCAACTCCTTCCAGGAGATGTCATAAACACTGACATTGTTACTACTCAGCAATCAGCAAAAGTCACTAAGGAGAAAGGTAACCCCTCTTCAACATCTTGGTTGTCAGAACTCAACGTGGGAGACGCCAATACTCCTGCCGATAGAATAGCTGGCGTTCTGAACGTTGCCAAGAGATATTGTCAAGCGTTTAGCAAACACCCATTGGACTACGGACAGACGTCACTCATCCAACATCGCATAGTTACAGGTGATCATCCTCCCATTAAAGAGAGACATAGACCAATTCCTCCAGCTATGTACCAGTCTGTGAAGAAAATGTTGCGAGAGATGAAGGAAACTGGTGTTGTCTGCGAGAGTCAAAGTCCTTGGGCTGCTCCTTTGGTTCTCGTAAAAAAGAAAGACGGATCAATTAGATTTTGTGTGGATTACCGCAAGCTGAACAGCATTACGCACAAGGATGCATATCCATTGCCACGTATTGAAGAGTCACTTACAGCTCTCGGCTCATCTGCCTACTTTTCCACCTTGGACCTGACCAGTGGCTACTGGCAAGTGCCCATGGCACCTGAAGACAGGGAGAAGACTGCGTTTACCACTCCCATGGGACTCTTTGAATTTAACAGTATGCCATTTGGACTCTGCAATGCTCCCGCCACATTCCAGCGACTCATGGAACGGTGCTTGGGTCACCTAAATTTTCAGAGTGTATTGCTTTACCTTGATGATGTCATTGTCTACTCCAGGACATATCAAGAGCACCTGCAACACCTGTCTGAAGTTTTTAGTGTGCTTATCCAGCATGGCCTAAAGATCAAGCCTTCCAAATGTCACTTGTTGAAGCCAAAAGTTAGCTACCTTGGTCATGTTGTCAGTGCAGAGGGAGTACAACCAGACCCAACAAAGATTGCTGTTGTCAAGGACTGGCCAACACCAAAGACGGTGAAGGAAGTGAGACGTTTCTTGGGATTCGCAGGCTATTATCGCCGCTTCATTCCACATTTTGCACAAGTTGCTGAACCACTTAATGAACTTCTACGTGGATGTCCCAGAGAAAATTACAATGGCAAGCTTCCCATTGATTGGTCAGAAAGTCAAGAATCTGCATTCCAAGAGCTGAAAGCCCTTTTGACTCAACCTCCCATCTTGGCGTACCCAGACTATGGCCAACCCTTCCGTGTCTATACGGATGCCAGTTACCGAGGTCTTGGAGCCGTGTTGTCCCAGGTTCAAGATAACAAGGAAAGAGTCATCGCCTATGCCAGTCGTAGTTTAACATGCGCCGAACGGAATGACAGAAACTACAGTTCCTTTAAGCTGGAGCTGCTAGCTCTTGTGTGGGCCGTTACAGAAAAATTTAAAGATTACCTTGCGGCTACACCGTTCACTGTGTATACGGATAACAATCCTCTGGCACACCTTAACTCTGCAAAACTAGGTGCCTTGGAACAAAGGTGGGCTTCCCGACTGGCAAACTACTCATTCACTATCAAGTACAGAAGTGGCAAATCCAACATTAATGCAGATGCATTATCCCGTCTACAAGATGGAGAAGAACCTCCCCAAGATGACATCTGGGAAGAAATAGAGATGCCTCCCTTCTACAACAGGTTTGCTCAACAAAATGCAATCACTGCTGCATCAATTGGTGACCAACATCCTAACAAGCCATCTGAATCACTACAAGATTCTTCCATGTGGAAGAAAATCCAAAATGAAAGTCGTGTTCTAGGAGAAATTTTCGACTACCTTACTGCTGGTAGAGTACCAATTCGACTTCGTCGTGCGCAACCAGATATTGAACTTTTCCGCCTATGGAGACAAAGAAAGCGCCTCTTCGTCCAGAAGAGTATGATCTTACGCAACTCATTAGATCCAGTCTCGGGTGAGAGACTACATCAAATTCTCATCCCAAGGCGAGATGCAAACATTGTCTTAGATGCGTACCATGACCAGTCAGGACATTTTGGCGTACATAAGACAGAAGCTACAATCCGAAAACGCTTCTATTGGATCGGAATGAGAGAAGACATTGAAAAATGGTGTAACGAATGCTCCGCCTGTCAGATCACAAAAGCAGGACGTAGAGATGCTAGAGCACCGCTCGATCCAATCCGGTCTAACAAGCCAAATCAACTGGTAGCACTGGACCATGTGAAACTTGCACCAACACGTTCTGGTTACACTTATGCTTTGACAATGGTCGATCACTATTCAAAGTGGGCTGTTGTTGTACCTGTTAAAGACATTACAGCAAGAACCACTGCCATCATGTTCTATGACAAGTATGTGTGTTTTTATGGATGTCCAGAAGCTGTGTTAACTGATCGTGGACCAGCATTTGAATCTCAACTGTTTCAAGAACTTTGCCAGTTTCATGACTGTAAGAAGTTGAGAACCACGGCATATCATCCACAAGGTAATGGCCTTTGTGAAAGAGTAAACCAAGCCTTCATCAACATGCTTCGAACTACTTCAGTTAACAAACAAGCAGAATGGCCTGAACTTCTTGGAGAACTCGTTGAAATTTACAACAACACAACACATTGTTCCACTGGATATTCACCCTACTACCTTATGTTTGGTAGGCAAGGACAATTGCCAAGAGACAGAGCCTTAGGAATTCAGGTTCCAGATTCCATCAACCCCTTTCCAAAAACAGATTGGGTTGCAGAACATCAAAAAAGGATAACAGAAGCCAAAGAAATTGTTGATCAGCGTATGGAAGAAGCTCGTCAGAAGCAACAAGATGACTACAATCTCCATGCTCATGCTAAACCTCTTCAGGTTGGAGATAAAGTCTGGGTCAGAAATTTCCGTCGTTCAGGAAAGCTTGATCCCTTATGGGAACCGGAACCCTATACCATTACAGCAATCCCTTATCCAGATTCTAATGTGTATGAAGTCCGAAAAACTGACAGGACTCCACAAGTTGTGCACCGCAACCGCATGAAACTGTGTGTGAAGGAGGATTTTCCTACTCTGTGTGCACCTCCACCACAGCAACCGGCATGTTCTTACTTATCAGCACCAGAACCTACGGAAAGACCAGTTGACAGTGGTGGACCAATATTTGTTCCACAAGCTTGTATACCTGGACTATACCAATTTGTACCTACTACTATTCAAGCACCAGCACCTGCCTTAACTATTGCTTCAGTTCCAACTCCAACACCGACAGATGTTAGAGACTACATAATTCCTGCTCCTGCGGAAGATCTGATGCTGAGAAGGTCTGAACGAAGCACAAGAGGTGTTCTACCTGCTCGTTATCGAGACCACTAAATACATATCCTTTTGCTAAAACAGTTTAACGGTTTGCATGCATATAATTTCTCATGTATATAAGTTCGTACCAGTAACAAAATACCATTTCAAGTATTAGTACCTGGCTACTTCTGCCATGCTGCATTTGTTTGTATGTTGCTGTTTGCACTAACGTTTCCTTCTTCAGGAATCTAAAAAAGAGTTACTATACGTATATATTTGTTATTTTATATGGACAATATGGACATTCGCAGTCAACCTAGTGCCTTAAAAAAAAAAAAAAAAAAGACCTTAACATGGACGATGGTATAATTGACTTAAGAGACGCTGTGAATCAGGGACTTTACATTTTCATTCATACACTTGCTACTGCTAGTCTCGTTTATGTTTATGGTTATATATATATTTTGCTGCAAAATATTAATTCTATATGCATGTATTTTCCCTGCACTTGTGTATGCTGCTCTATTGTTTACTGCATGTGGCTACCACCCTTCAAGTGTCGCCGAGGACGGCTTTTCTTAAGAGGGGAAGTTTGTGGTGTCCCAGTCAGCATGCCATGTATTAGAGTAAGTGTTATGTCATGCTACTGTGAGGTTAGGATGCCATCAGTATAGACTTAACTTGTTTTATATTGCATACATGTCTCTAGTGGCACCTACTGGTCAAAACATATTGTCATATTGTCTTCACATTAGTCTGCTTGTATTTGCATAGTTGTCTGTCAAAAGGTGGAGAGATACTTGGTCACACCCACCTTTCATAGACAACAGTCTGGAAGAAAGTTCCAGAAGTCTGTGGGAGGTCCCCGTTGGTACAGCCCCCTCTGACCAGGTGGGCTGGCCTTCAGGTCCTCAAGGGAGTTCGAGTGTGGTGTGCAACCTGGAGACATGTCTACTGCTAAGCTCCAGTCACAGATAAGTCTGCATCTTTTCAAAATCTTCCATGATACTGCTGCAAGCAAGTACCCGGATAAGCAGTCCACACTGTGGGGATAGAGATCTTCAGTCCTTCAGATTGTTTCTCCAAGTAAGGAATTCTTCTTTAGTCCAGGGGGATAGAGCTGAACCAGGGCCCCTGGCAGACACTGTACCTATTGAGACCTACGGTCAGGGCAGTGACTTATCGGCTTCCATGTCGGTGCCTGTACTCCTGCATGCTTACTAGCGTATGGTGTGACAGCAAGGCAGAGTCCCTCTGTGAGTACAGATTCATGTTTAAAACTACAGTGAGCCAAGCTGTAAAGATCCTCACAAGTGAAGTATTACTTGGACTGTGACTTCCCAAAACCCGCCAATACCACCTAAAGATTTAAAGGGGATTGTGACCAATTTACTCTCCACTTACCTGAGGTCTGTGATGTACATCTTCTGTCAAGTGCTTCATTATAAAAGATTGTCTACTGCATTTGGGAATTGTTTTGCACAAAGTTTTCAGTAAAGCTCCCCGTTCTTAACCTTGGTCTCAGAAGTCATTACAGCCTGTACCATGTGAGCGAGAACAAGTGGGACATTTGACAAAAGCGGCATGCTGTGTGTGTACTAGGGATTAGGGCAAGATCCCCGGCCATTTCTCCACTCGTGACATACCTATTCTTGCCCTGGCTGCACCACAAGTACCAGCAGACCCTGCAGCATTGCCCCTGGTCACCACAGAGCCAGGGGTTAGAGGGACCAGGGCTCAGTCCCCTGCTGCAGTGGGGCTCAGACCCTGGCGCTCTGCACAATCCCACGCTATTGGCTTAGGAACCGACTTCATGCATCTAACAGGGGTCGCCAGGAATGCTGCAGCTGCTGAGGGTCTGGGAGACAGACGGAGTCGAAGCCCCGCTCCCAGTCAGCACTGTAACTAAAAAAAATCCAGACATCTTCACAGTCCCTTGTGACTCAAGAAATGAACTGAGGATTTCCTGCCACAGCCTGCCCTATATAGGCTGGGAGGAGCCAGTGATGCCCCCAGAATGGAGCAATAGGGCATACTCACCTGACCCGCACTCCAGCTACATGCACCTATGTGAGTGTGAGTGTGTTTGCTGCTGCAGATGCAAAGTGAAGCCAACTGGTATTTTTTTCAGCATCGAACATCTTTTGACTATACCCTAGGGGGTCAAACTGGGCCAATGGTCATTTTTACTTTAACCTGAACCAGGACCCATGTTACAAGACAGTGTTGGTCATGACTGTAATCGATGTGGGGGCAGGATGCCCCCCGCACCGATTACAGCTGTGATCAACTCATATTACGCAACATGAGTGTTGGTCCAGTTTAAGTCCAGGAGTCCAGGGCTGCGGTACTATTATTTGTATAATATGGGATTCAGAAAACTGTGAGCATTGTACTGGCTAATGGCATCATATTTTCTTGTGTTCAGGCACCCAGCAGCGAGGTATGTAGGGGCATGGATCACAGCATGGCAGCAGAGAGCATGGATACGGGAAGGTGTATCCACTGTAGATACAGACCAGTGGAATCAAACTTGCCACACATCTGACTACCCTATTCAAACTATTTTCATTTTCAATGCTTGACTCATTCATCTCTCCTGTCGCTTCTCTAGTGCTGCTCCTCTATGTCAGTCCCTCCACTGGCTGCCAAGAATTCAATATAAAATACTAACCTTAACATACAAAGCTCTCTACAATCAAGCTCCTACCTACATTTCATCACTTATCAACAAATACCAACCCAAACACAATCTCCACTCTGCGCAGGACCTCCTCCTATCCTCAACCCTAATCACCTCCTCCCACTCCCGCATCCAGGACTTCACACGCGCCACCCCATTACTCTGGAATGCCCTCCCCCATACAATCTGCCACTCCACAAGCCTTTAAGCTTTTAAGGGTGCCCTCAAAACCCACCTATTCAGATGAGCATATCACTGCTGCTCCTTCATCTTCTGGCCTCCTGTGGCTGTGACGACCTGGCCAGCATTGCGGGAATGATGGAAAGGTGAGTTTACTTTTCTTTTATTCTAAGTATACAGTACGTCCTGCTCCAGATATAATACTTACACTTGGATCATCCTCCGCCAGATGGCGCTGTGCACTGCAGACATGCAAAAACAGGCTCCTCCCGGCCCTTCATATACCCGGGGACCTTCCACAAATCCCCAGATTTCTCTGCAGTGCTGACTGCGAAGACATGAAGTATCACTCTCTCGCAGGTGAGCGGGGCTATTACAGCCTGCGACCCTGTTGGACAACTCCCACCCGTCCTAGTTGTGATGTGCCTCCCAGCCTGGGCTGCGCTGGTCGGGTGAAGGTAGGCAGCACCATGCGTGCTTAACGGAGCCATGCTCCACCGCAGTCCCCCACCAAAGGGTAGGCGGTTTAGGCTGATGGTGAGCCTTTAGGGGATGCCCCTCCCGCATCATTGCCCCACGCCCCGTGTAGCGGTGGACCCTGTGTAAAGGGTCGCCATCCTCCCTCGTTCCCCCCTGAGCTCGGGGGGAAAGAAAGGGGGGGGGTTTGTGAGTATGGCGACCTCAGTGTACCCTATTACACGCTTATGGCCTTAGTATCGCTGTTCACTGGGAATGGATGTCAGAGCCACGCTGTTTACTTTACTTTTTACTTGTATTGGGCACCGCCGCACCTTTCCTATATGGTTACTGCATGGGCGGCGGTGGCCTTGCAGACGCTGCGGCGTCTTCTTTAGCTTGTAGTGGCTCTGCTGCGGTAATCCACTCGATCAATTCCTTCAGGCGTCACTGCCCTGTTTTCTCTATTGGCTACACGTTTTGGAGATTCGCGGGGGGGGGGGGGGCGGGGCCCTGACTTGGTGCGCTCCACGTCACGGGTTGGCGCGCTCCGCGTCACGGTCAGCTCTGGTCCGCCCTTCGAGGTTCGCTTGGCGACATTTTTTATGCGCGCGCGTGGTGAAGACCATCCTCCCCCATCTGTCTGTGAGTGCCCTCGCGGGCGACTTTATATTTCCTTTATATTTCCTTTATTACCCTTGCGCATGGCTCTGACATTCTTGTTCCCGTTATGTCTTTCAGACCGTGGATTCCGGTGGCTTCTCCCGGCCCGGTGTAGCTCCCGGTTGAGACTATAAAATTACTCCCACTTCCCCGCGGGTTATTGGGGCATCCAGGGTAGCTTACAGCGTCAATCCCTACTGTCCTATTGTGCCGATTAAATCACCATATGGAGGCGTCCCAGGATATTGTGAATGGGGTTCCTTAGGGACAAGCCCGGCTGTGTGTAGCTTGTGGGGTTTTACCTAGCAGCGGTGACAATGCACGGGTCTGTGTTCCTTGTTCACAGCAGGCGCTATCGGTTCTTCCCGCCCCTCCGGTGGCTGGGCCTGCATCTCGCCTCACTTCACCTACTCCCCCAAGCCTGAGTCTAACCCCCAATACAAGCGGGGATTCTCATCCTGATGTGGCTACTAGACTGGCCAGTGTTGAAAGATTGCTTGCTAGCTCATTAGCGTGTAAGGCCACCGCTAAGAGGTGGCATTTAACCCCTGACTCTTCCCTATGGAATCTGATGAGTTGTTGCATCCTTACGGCCATACCCCCTCGGACGAAGGGGAGCTGTTCTCTGACTCAGGGTCATATGACGAGGAGTCAAGGGGTCATGACGAGTCTGGTTCCGAGCAGTGGACCCCAGATGATATTGACAGACTGCTGGTTCAGATTTTTGAAGTTTTGTCCATCTCTCCCCCTGTTGCGGCTCCCAGGCAAAGGGGTGAGCTTTTTCATACTGCTAAGGCTCGTCCATTTCAAGAGCCTCGTGCTTAAAGAACGGGAACATCCCAGTAGACTTCCTGGGATCCCTAGGATAGGAAGTATCCCTTCCCTGCTGACTTGGTTAAGTGCTGGTCATCGCCCCCTGAGGTCGATGCTCCTATTCTAGGGTTTTCCAACACCTCTATTATGCACTCCCCTGACACTACTACGCTATGGGACTCTGAGGACCGGCGTATTGATCAATTGGCATGCCATGGCTTTGCATTTGGGGGAGAGACCCTGCGCCCGGTTTGCGCCTTAGCCATTACGGCGGTAGCGCTCAAGGCCATGGTCAGGAATGTACTCGATGGCACAGATGAGTTGCCACCTGATACTGTCAATGCACTGTCTAACTGTGATGTGTTTGTTAACTTTATCCTGTCTGCATCGGACGATGCTATTAGGATGTGTGCCAGATCTTCTGCTCTGGCGGTAGCTATACGCCGCGCTGTTTGGTTGCGACAGTGGGCTGCTGACAATGCCGCTAAGAAAGCCCTTATTGGGCTTCCATTTAAAGGGCTGCGCCTGTTTGGGGACTGTCTAGACCTCTTCGCCAAAGGAGGCAAGTTACCCCAGCGCAGGCGGCAGATTCGGCCCTTTCGAGGCCAGGGCACCCTTTCAATCCCCTACCGTGGGGCTAAACAGGGAAAAGGGGTGTCCTTCGCTGGGTCCCGTGCAGATTCCTGGCACAGGAATAGAGGACGCCGTCCCGGTTCCTCCTGGGGGCCCAAGCCCAAAGCCCCTCCCAAGACCCCTCAGGCATGAAGGGGCGCCCTCGCCCGTCGGGGGGGGGGGGACGTCTGCAGAACTTCGAACATGTCTGGAGGCGCCACGTCTCAGACCGGTGGATTCAGGAGGTAGTGTCCTCCGGCTACAAGATAGAATTTGCTGTACGGCCCCCCACCAGATTCATTGGGTCCCGGATCCCTCAGGACCCTGCCTCAGATCAGGTCTTGTTGCTGGCCGTGCAGGGTCTCCTGGATCTAGGTGTCATTTGCAAGGTCCCCTTAGGAGACAGGGGCATGGGGTTCTATTCCAACCTTTTTACAGTACCCAAGAAGGATGGGTCAGTCAGGCCCATTCTGGATTTAAAGATCCTCAACAAATTTGTCAAGAACAGGCACTTTCGCATGGAAACTGCGCTCGGCCATTGGCTCTCTGCGCCCAGGGGACTTTATGTCGTCTGTAGACATCAAGGACGCTTACCTTCACGTTCCGGTGTTTCCAGGACACCAAAGGTTTCTCATTGCACTGAAAGATCAGCATTACCAATTTGTGGCCTTGCCATTCGGCCTCACGTCGGCCCCCAGGGTGTTCACCAAGGTGCTGGCAGGGGTGATGTCCCTGATAAGGCTAAGGGGCATACGTGTGCTGCCCTACCTGGACGATATACTCATCACCTCTCAGTCTCTGCAGCAGGCAGAGTTGGACACTCAGCTGGTAGTGTCCACCATGGAGTCCTTCGGCTGGGTGATCAATTACCCCAAGTCCTCTCTGTCCCCCTCCTCGGTAATTCCGTTCCTGGGAATGATTCTGGATACGGTTCAGTCAAGGATATTCCTTCCTCAACAGAAGGTGGAAGCTCTGACTGCGCAGGCGAGGTTCCTGCTCTCGTGCCCACAGCCCTCCATCAGGCAGGGAATGCAGCTGGTGGGCCTGATGGTGGCAAGCTTCGAGGCGGTGCCCTTTGCCCAGTTCCATTTGAGACCTCTGCAGCTTCACCTTCTGTCAGTTTGGGACAAGAACCCAGCGTCATTGGACGGGGTCTGTGTGCTTCCCCCCTCGGTCAGACGGTCCCTTGCGTGGTGGCTGGACCTCGGGAACTTGAGGGGGGGCAGGTCTTTTCTGGTCCCCTCCTGGGAGACGGTCACAACGGATGCCAGTCTGTCAGGTGGGATTCTGGAAGTCCCTGCGCTTCCAGAGGAAGTGGGGTCCTCAGGAGGCCCATTTACCCATCAACATTCTGGAATTGCGAGCAGTCCGGTTGGTTCTGGAGCGGTTGACCCAACACCTGAGGGGTCTGTCGGTCCAGGTACGCTCAGACAACAGGACGGCGGTTGCTTACATCAACCATCAGGGAGGGACCCGGAGCAAGGGTGCCCTCCGGGAGGTGTCTCAGATTCTGACATGGGCAGAGGCCAATGTACAATGCATTTCGGCTGTTTACATTCCGGGGACGGAGAATCTGCTAGCAGACGCTCTGAGCAGGGGGACGTCCCGTCAGGGAGAGTGGTACCTCTGCAACAGGGTATTCCAGTCCCTGTGTCACCGTTGGGGTCTACCGGATGTGGACCTGTTTGCATCTCGTCACAACCACAAGCTCCCGGCCTTCGTATCCCTGTCTCCGGATCCTCTGGCCTTGACCACGGATGCCCTGTCCATGTCATGGAAGGAGTTTCGGCTCCTGTATGTATTTCCACCATTCCCCCTTCTGGGCAGGGTTCTGCGCAAGATTGCTCTGGAAGGGGTGCCTGTGATTCTATTGGCCCCCAGGTGGCCAAGAAGAGTGTGGTTCGCAGACGTGGTTCAAATGGCAGTAGACCAGTACGATCTGTCAGGGGTGCCAGATCTGCTAACTCAAGGCTCCTTACGCCATCCTAATTTACAAACGCTGGCTTTGACGGCCTGGCTGCTGAAACCTCCATCTTGATGGAGAAGGGTTTGTCTGCCTCTGTGGTAGGTTCTATGGTGCAGGCTAGGAAGAAGACTTCTGCTGCTATCTATTACAGAGTCTGGCGTACCTACATTGATTGGTGTGAGTCTAGGTCTCTTCCCTGTAGGGAGTTCTCTGTCCCTAGGGTTTTGGAGTTCTTACAGCATGGTTTGGAGTTAGGTCTAAAACTCAGTACTCTGAAGGGTCAGGTCTCTGCCCTGTCTGTCTTCTTTCAGAAGTCCTTTGCTCAGCCTCATTTGGTTAAGACCTTCTTTCAGGGGGTCACTCATGTGCGCCCCCCTCGTAAACCTGTGGTCCCCGTTTGGGATTTAAACTTGGTTTTATCTGCCTTGCAGGGTGCTCCCTTTGAGCCTATTCACAATGCTGCTCTCGCGGTTCCTACTCTCAAGGTTGTCTTTTTGGTGGCCATAACTTTGGTTAGGCGTGTGTCTGAGCTGGCTGCTCTATCCATTCAGCCTCCATACTATGAGAGGCACCAGGACAAGGTGGTGTTCCGCTTCAAGACGGATTTTCTGCCTAAGGTTGTGTCTGCCTTTCATTTGAATCAGGACATTGTTCTTCCTTCATTGTGTCCCAACCCTAGCAACGACAAGGAAAGGGTTCTGCATTCCTTGGACGTGGTCAGGTATTTGAAGTATTACTTGGTTGTCACTGCGGCTTTCAGGAAGACTGATGCTCTCTTCGTTGTGCCTTCTGGGCCTAGAAAGGGTTTGGCTCCTGCCAAGTCTACTATCAGCAAATGGATCCGTCAGGCTGTGATTCAGGCCTATTCTGCTAAGGGGAAGAGTCCTCCTTTCCGTCTTACTGCTCATTCTACTCGTGCTATTGGGGCCTCCTGGGCCTTCCAGCACCAGGCTTCTGTTGAACAAGTTTGCAAGGCCGCTACTTGGTCTTCTGTTCATACCTTTTCAAAGTTTTACAAGGTTGATGTTCGGGCCTCAGCTGATGCTGTGTTTGGCTGCAAGGTTTTGCAGGCGGCAGTAGTTTAAGCTGCATGCTGTTGACCTTTTTTGTTGGGGATCCCACCCTACTTTTATGGACACTGCTATTGGATGTCCCAAGTGTAAGTATTATATCTGGAGCAGGACGTACTGTATACTTAGAATAATACAATTCTGTGAGGTACTCACCTGTAGAATTGGTATTATACGTATACAGTACGTCCTGCTCCACCCCACCCTGGTTTTTGCATTATTCTGGATCCCCTGTATGGTGATTGTTGCCATTGTTGTTGTTACCAGTTTCGGTGGTTAGTTTCTCCCTGTTTCTTGTTCTCTGCTTTTCAATGCTGGGGATTTGTGGGAGGTCCCTGGGTATATGAAGGGCCGGGAGGAGCCTGTTTTTGCATGTCTGCAGTGCACAGCGCCATCTGGCGGAGGATAACCCAAGTGTAAGTATTATATCTGGAGCAGGACGTACTGTATACGTATAATACCAATTCTACAGGTGAGTACCTCACAGTATTGTATTTTTTTGCCTACGGGGAATGGAAGGGGGGAATGCCATACTTCCTATAGGGAATACGAGAGGGAAATGCCACCAGGCCTATGGGACTGGGAGGGGGGATGTCACACTGCCAATATGGGGAATGGGGGGGAGAATGCCATACTGCTTATGGGAATTGGATGGGGAAATGCCACACTGCCTATGGAAATGAGAGGGGGGAATGCCACCCTACCTATATTGGGAATGGGGGTGGGGGGGATGCCACACTGCCTATGGGAATGGGAGGGGGGATGCCACACTGCCTATGGAAATGGGAGGGGGGATGTCACACTGCCTATATGGGGAATGGGGGGGGGAATGCCACACTGCCTATGGGAATAGGATGGGGTAAATGCCACACTGCCTATGGAAATGAGAGGGGGGAATGCCACCCTACCTATATTGGGAATGGGGGTGGGGGGGATGCCACACTGCCTATGGGAATGGGATGGGGGATTGCCACACTGCCTATGGGTATAGGATGGGGGGAATGCCACACTGCCTATGAGGAATGGGATGCAGGGAATGACACACTGCTCATAGGGAATTGGGGGAGAATGCCACTCTGCCTGTAATGGGGGGATTCAGCACCTTGCCTATTATTTGGGTCTTGGAGGGATGGTGTTTTAGCACATTTGGTTCAGAAACTGTATTTTCTTATTTTCCTCCTCGAAACCCTAGGTGCATCTTATGGGTTTGTGCATCTTATAGTGTAAAACATGCTAATTAATTTTATTTTTCTGTATTCTATGAGAGATTCAGTGCATGTCAGCTGTAAAATCTTATACTGCACAATCACTGGTTAAAATTGCAACTCAGCCACCTCAGCAGATAGCCAGCTAGAAAATGTGTTCTACACCTACCTAGAATTTTTTACATTTTTGAGAGACCACCAACCCTTTAAAGTGGACCAAAACCGGGGATTTTGACTATTCTGGGTTTTAGTCCTTGCTATGTTAAACCCCCCAGGTCGCCCAGCGTAACTCACCCTTCTCCGGTCCTACGGCACATGCAAGCCTCTCGTCCAATCAGTGCACTTGGATCTGCTCACATCTACTAATTTTAAGCTCTATTGCGACTCGGATTCATGTGTCATAGCATCGAGGGAGAAAGTGAATTTACTGGGTCTACTGGGGGATTTCACACAGTGGGGCATCCCAAATCTAGATGCCCGGGGGAGAGAACCATGGCTTTTGGTCCATTGCAGTTAAAAAGACAAAGGGCAACTACTTTCTGTAGTTAAACCTAGAGGAACAATACCACTTTTCAGGAACTTTTTCAGAGATGCCTGCAACTTTTCATGATTGAATTCATTAAAACCCTCCTTTTTTATTTTTATATTCAAATGAATGTTTTTCTTTTATTTATTAAAAAAGGTACGGTGATTTCCTGTAGAATGCAAAATGAATATGCAGATTCCATGAAGCAATGGGAGTGCACACAACCTCCCTCCCCAACTCCATTTATGATGACAGGTTTGATCATCTATTTTTTACTTACAGAATCTTCCATGTCCATAACATACAGAAGTTGCCCGTGACCTTGTTTATATCTCATAGCTTGCAAGAGCCCCAGCGATCCCTTACTAAAATCATTGTAATGAATTTTCTTTGTATAAATTATTTTTTTAATTTTTGTCTTTTTTATTATTTTATTAACATACATTTTTGTAAATTTGTTATACCCTCCTTTTATGAATAAAACATAGCTATATATTATAATTTCACCATTTTTCTTTATTTCTATTTGTTCACTATATGTAAAGCTACAAGGGAAGCTCAGTTGTTTATATCCAGTGTCCTAGGTAATCAGGATGATGTAGATCCACTTGGTAACAGATCTGCTCTTGTCCACCTGATGTTACTTCTGTAAGCAACTTACCTGTGTCCAGGGGCCCACAGCGAGCATCTGCTGGGCGGTGCAGCGCACGCAGGCTTGCTGCTGAGCACGGCCGCCGCTCCCAGATGACGGGGAGCGCTGCGTGCTGCTCATGCAGCCTCCCCCGCTCCTCTCTAGCTGTGCGGGCAAACGCTCAGGCACGCGCTCAGGTACGCGCTCAGGCAGTCTGTTAGTTTTTATGCTAGGAGGCGTTGCGCTGCGAGTGGCAGGCAGCGCAGCGTCCACCACACCTGTTAGAATCAGGGGCTGGTCAGCTTTGCTGCCAAGACTGACCAGCCCCTGGAAAGTTCACCAATCACTAGTGTTGTAGTTGCACCAATCACCACACACACGCTCCTTCCCGGGTTGCCATTGGTCAGGTCCCCAATAAATACGGAATCTGCCTTGTGCTCAGTGCCCGTTAAAGTCTCTTGTGCTTTAGGTGTGATTCTACTAGCAATTATCAGTTTCAGACCCGGCTTGATCGACCATCCCCGTCCGCTGCCTGTACCGACCTTAGCTTGTCTGACCTTGAACATGCCTGCCCTTTTGCATACCTCGCTACCTCTGACCTCCCGGCTTGACCCTTCGCCTGTTCCTGACTACGCACCTGTCTTATCCTTGTGTTGCAACGCACCTTCCGGACTGACTACCTGTGAACTCCCTCGGCTTTGGGATATCCTTGTGGTTCATCAACCTTCACCGTAAGCAGACATCCTTTGTGCCTATTAAGACCTGGGGGCAACCGTGTCCAGTGAGGCGTTTCAAGCGTCCCAGCAAATGGGGGCTTGGCTAAAGGCAGACGCGGCGGTGGAGATTGGGGGTTGTCTGCTTACAGAAGGCTGATGTTCCGCTGGACATCACAACTACCATGCTTCTCCAGTCACATCTGATTTCTGTGTCTGAAGAGCTTTGTTTTATAGGGCTGACCGACCAATCGCCTGCTCTGGTGAGCCTACCCCTAATTCATTTTCAGCAGCTGTATTACATTTGTAAACAAAAAATAAGAAAATACCGCGCTGTCTTAAACTATAAAAGGTTCAACGTGCAAGAACTGGAGTCCTCCAACCCAGATAAGAAACTAAAAATAATTGGTAAGGAAGCACAGAGCTAAATGAACAGTCTTTTCAAAGTCCTAGAGTTGAAATAATGATCTTCAAGGATTAGGAACACCCGGTGATTCTCATCAAATCCAGTGCAGATCCACCACCTGATACACGGGAGGCTTACCAGATTTAAACATGAATAAAGCTTTCCATGATCATGAATCCAAAATGTTTCCTTAGATCACACACCAGGTTATGTAAAGATATGTGGAGCTATTACGGGACTCTCTCCTTATGATAAAACCATCCAATCTCCGCAAATACAATCACACAGGCTCATGATCCAGAAGCATGGGGGGAG
This sequence comes from Gastrophryne carolinensis, assembly GCA_027917425.1. Lineage (NCBI taxonomy): Eukaryota > Metazoa > Chordata > Amphibia > Anura > Microhylidae > Gastrophryne > Gastrophryne carolinensis. The sequence goes on along the minus strand of CM051243.1, from coordinate 69,653,347 downwards.
ATGAAAGAAGAAAAATCTAGTGCAACACCGCTAGTAATAGAAACAATTTAATCTAAAAGGTATTGCACTCACATTTCAATTAATAACAATGAAGCACATCTAGGTGACAAGGTTGTCAGCGACTCTCACCGCCAGGTATCCAAGTCCAATGATGCGATCGGCCGAAAGATAAAAATCTTGTATCAAACTGCTGCTAACCAACGCATTTCACCCCGGATGGGGCTTTAACCAGGTTCGCAGCTGATGCTAAACTATGGGCTTAAATATCCCGGATATCCAGCCACCCGGAAGCGTACTAAGTGCTTCCGGTCCGTGTGCAAGGCTTGTACTGCGCATGTGCCGGCTGTTTGGTGTCCGTGCGCAATGCTTGTACTGCGCATGTGCCGGCTGTTTGACAGTAAAAGAACCGGCAGCGGGTTACATAAAAATGATCTATAAATGTAACAGAAAGCCCGCACTTATTTCAAACTCTACTTTAAAAAGCAGCACTTGCATACCGCTAAGAAAACTCTCAAAATCACGATATCAGCGCATGCGCTGTAGGAAGTGTACAAACAATCACACTGCCATGCCCAGACTCTAATAAGAGAGTCAAGGGTTTAGAACTGGGAACGCGCATGCGCAAAGCAAGCAAGAGGACCTGTCAAAACGTTCATAACTAAATAAACGAAGAGAAGGCTCCTATATTACCCAAAATAATTTTTTTAAAAATTATAGAGATCCAACCAAAACTGGAGAAACCTCTAGGTGAGAGTCACTGCTAACAATTCACCATACATCAACTTTAAATTTATAAAAGGCAATCATAAATTCAAGATGGCCTTAACCATCCACAAACACAAAAGATAGACAATAAAAAGCATACCAAAACATACAAAGGACAATTAAAATACTTTAAAAGATTCAGGAGTCATCGATAAAACAATTTAAATCATATTCGATATTAAGGCCCCGAGGGGTTAAAGTATTTAAATTATAAATCCAACGACTCTCCAATCATGAAAGATCCCTCTCCATATTATTCCCACGCCAGTGCATTTTAGCCTTATCAATACCCATAAAGGAAAGAGAGCTAGGATCTGAGGAGTGAACTTTCTTATAATGGGCCGACAAACTATGTCCTTCATATCCCCTCCTGATATTATAAACATGTTCCCTAATACGTATCTTAAGAAATCGGGTAGTCCTTCCTATATATATTAGACTGCAAGGGCACCAGATGGCATAAACCACAAATCTGGTACTGCATGTTATAAAATCTTTAATTTTAATGGGATTAGTCATACCTGTCACATAAAAGACAGACAAAGATTTATTCAATTTCTGTCCAGTTCTACAGCCACAGCATGACCCACACCTAAAAAAGCCAGTTGGAGGATGACTAACCAAGGTAACCGGTTTTGGTGGATCAACAAAACTGCGGACAAGGCGATCCTTCAGGTTAGGTGCCCTCCTATAGATACAAACTGGCTTGTCCGGCAACACAGAGCCAATTATTGGATCATCCTTAAGGATGTGCCAATGTTTATTCAGAATATTTTTAACCTTCCGATGCTGGAGGCTGTATCCAGTCAAAAAAGCGAAATCAATTTTTTTGTCTCTCTTAAGAGACTCATTCCGTTGTCCTAAAAGCAGGGACCTATCCATATCTCTAACCTGCTTCCTCTGTTTTTCAATTTCAATTAGAGGGTAGCCTTTCTCCTCAAATCTTTTCTGGAGTTGCAAAGACTGCACATCATAGTCAACCACATTGCTACAGTTTCTCTTAATTCGGACAAACTGACCATTGGGTATGGCCCGAAGCCAGTCCGGATGGTGACAACTAGCTCTCGGGACATACCCATTTCTGTCGGTTGTTTTGAAATATGTACAGGTACTAAGTTTACAGGCTTCCTGTTTAATTTCTATATCGAGAAAGTGTATTTGTGAATCACTGATGTCAGCAGTGAACTCTAAGTTACACTCATTGGAGTTCACAAGATTAAAGAACTCTTCTAGCGAGGCACGCGGTCCCTCTCACAAAACAATGACGTCATCGATATAACGTCGCCATAGCTTTAGGGGCGGCCAAGGTAAAGAAACGTAACCAGCCACTCTCACAAATTAAAGCCATTAAAGACCTAGAGAAAAACACCGAAATTGTAGTCAAACCCGCCGACAAAGGCGGAGGGCTGGTGATTCTAGACAGGCATGATTATATAGCTGAGTTAACACGCTTGCTTTCGGATACTGAAACATATGTCAAACTTGATTCAGATCCACTTAAAGAATATCAGCGGGACTTAGTGGACCTATTGAAAGGAGGGTTGGATCTTGGGATTCTAAATGAGAAAGAATTCAAATACCTTAATATTGTGAAACCTCGTACTCCAACTATTTACCAGCTCCCAAAGATTCACAAAAATCAAACTAAACCTCCGGGGCGTCCCATAATCAGTGGAGTGGATTCCCTAACATGTCGCCTGGGCGAAGATGTTGACAATTTCCTACAGCCTTTGGTCATTGCATTACCGGCTTACTTGAGGGATTCGGGTCAGGTCCTTACTATTTGTCGGGACATTGAGGTTAGTGACGGATGTCTGCTGGCGACAGCAGACGTCACGTCGCTTTACACTGTAATCCCACATGAGTTAGGAATGTTGGCAGTTAGGCATTTTTTGGAACATCAATCGGACCTCCCCCCACAGCAGATTGATTTTATTATGGCGTGCCTTAAGTTTTCCCTAGAGCATAATTATTTCTGGTTTGGGGGCAATTTTTTTCTGCAGATCAAGGGCGTAGCCATGGGGGCTAAGTTTGTCCCAAGCATGGCCAACTTGTTTGTGGGACTTTGGGAGGCCAATTTCATTTTTGGAAAATCTTGGCCGCCCCTAAAGCTATGGCGACGTTATATCGATGACGTCATTGTTTTGTGGGAGGGACCGCGTGCCTCGCTAGAAGAGTTCTTTAATCTTGTGAACTCCAATGAGTGTAACTTAGAGTTCACTGCTGACAGTGATTCACAAATACACTTTCTCGATATAGAAATTAAACGGGAAGCCTGTAAACTTAGTACCTGTACATATTTCAAAACAACCAACAGAAATGGGTATGTCCCGAGAGCTAGTTGTCACCATCCGGACTGGCTTCGGGCCATACCCAAGGGTCAGTTTGTCCGAATTAAGAGAAACTGTAGCAATGTGGTTGACTATGATGTGCAGTCTTTGCAACTCCAGAAAAGATTTGAGGAGAAAGGCTACCCTCTAATTGAAATTGAAAAACAGAGGAAGCAGGTTAGAGATATGGATAGGTCCCTGCTTTTAGGACAACGGAATGAGTCTCTTAAGAGAGACAAAAAAATTGATTTCGCTTTTTTGACTGGATACAGCCTCCAGCATCGGAAGGTTAAAAATATTCTGAATAAACATTGGCACATCCTTGAGGACGATCCAATAATTGGCTCTGTGTTGCCGGACAAGCCAGTTTGTATCTATAGGAGGGCACCTAACCTGAAGGATCGCCTTGTCCGCAGTTTTGTTGATCCACCAAAACCGGTTACCTTGGTTAGTCATCCTCCAACTGGCTTTTTTAGGTGTGGGTTATGCTGTGGCTGTAGAACTGGACAGAAATTGAATAAATCTTTGTCTGTCTTTTATGTGACAGGTATGACTAATCCCATTAAAATTAAAGATTTTATAACATGCAGTACCAGATTTGTGGTTTATGCCATCTGGTGCCCTTGCAGTCTAATATATATAGGAAGGACTACCCGATTTCTTAAGATACGTATTAGGGAACATGTTTATAATATCAGGAGGGGATATGAAGGACATAGTTTGTCGGCCCATTATAAGAAAGTTCACTCCTCAGATCCTAGCTCTCTTTCCTTTATGGGTATTGATAAGGCTAAAATGCACTGGCGTGGGAATAATATGGAGAGGGATCTTTCACGATTGGAGATTCGTTGGATTTATAATTTAAATACTTTAACCCCTCGGGGCCTTAATATCGAATATGATTTAAATTGTTTTATCGATGACTCCTGAATCTTTTAAAGTATTTTAATTGTCCTTTGTATGTTTCGGTATGCTTTTTATTGTCTATCTTTTGTGTTTGTGGATGGTTAAGGCCATCTTGAATTTATGATTGCCTTTTATAAATTTAAAGTTGATGTATGGTGAATTGTTAGCAGTGACTCTCACCTAGAGGTTTCTCCAGTTTTGGTTGGATCGCTATAATTTAAAAAAAAATTATTTTGGGTAATATAGGAGCCTTCTCTTTATTTATTTAGTTATGAACGTTTTGACAGGTCCTCTTGCTTACTTTGCGCATGCGCGTTCCCAGTTCTAAACCCTTGACTCTCTTATTAGAGTCTGGGCATGGCAGTGTGATTGTTTGTACACTTCCTACAGCGCATGCGCTGATACCGTGATTTTGAGAGTTTTCTTAGAGGTATGCAAGTGCTGCTTTTTAAAGTAGAGTTTGAAATAAGTGCGGGCTTTCTGTTACATTTATAGATCATTTTTATGTAACCCGCTGCTGGTTCTTTTACTGTCAAACAGCCGGCACATGCGCAGTACAAGCCTTGCGCATGGACACCAAACAGCTGGCACATGCGCAGTACAAGCCTTGCGCACGGACCGGAAGCACTTAGTACGCTTCCGGGTGGCTGGATATCCGGGATATTTAAGCCCATAGTTTAGCATCAGCTGCGAACCTGGTTAAAGCCCCATCCGGGGTGAAACGCGTTGGTTAGCAGCAGTTTGATACAAGATTTTTATCTTTCGGCCGATCGCATCATTGGACTTGGATACCTGGCGGTGAGAGTCGCTGACAACTTTGTCACCTAGATGTGCTTCATTGTTATTAATTGAAATGTGAGTGCAATACCTTTTAGATTAAATTGTTTCTATTACTAGCGGTGTTGCACTAGATTTTTCTTCTTTCATCTCCCCCCATGCTTCTGGATCATGAGCCTGTGTGATTGTATTTGCGGAGATTGGATGGTTTTATCATAAGGAGAGAGTCCCGTAATAGCTCCACATATCTTTACATAACCTGGTGTGTGATCTAAGGAAACATTTTGGATTCATGATCATGGAAAGCTTTATTCATGTTTAAATCTGGTAAGCCTCCCGTGTATCAGGTGGTGGATCTGCACTGGATTTTATGAGAATCCCCGGGTGTTCCTAATCTTTGAAGATCATTATTTCAATTCTAGGACTTTGAAAAGACTGTTCATTTAGCTCTGTGCTTCCTTCTAAAGTCTTAAAGGGGCCACAGCACTCAAACCAGTTAGCTTGCTGACCAGCCTACAATCTGTCTCTAAACTAGGTTAAAAACAGGGGGCTCGGTCACACACATCTGCAGAAGTATGCTTAAGCTGCACCACCAGCGCCAAGGTGCCCCTGTGAGGTGCAGTCCTAACTCTAGTACTAATTCTAGTCTCTAAGAGCCCCATTTGGGACATACAATGCAATAGAAAAATTGGGAGCAGGCTTACCTGAGGTTGCCCTAAACCTCAAGTGCAAGCCATTGGGTGGAAGGGTCAAAGACCTTGCAATACAGCCTAGACCCCACACTCCATGTGCTTGCACAAATTCAAAAGAAACAAAAGAGGGGTGGCAGCCGCTCAGACCACTTTATAACTAACCAGGGAGGTGCACATTAGCAGGGCAATTAGAATACAAAAGTCTTAAAGGGGCCACAGCACTCAAACCAGTTAGCTTGCTGACCAGCCTACAATCTGTCTCTAAACTAGGTTAAAAACAGGGGGCTCGGTCACACACATCTGCAGAAGTATGCTTAAGCTGCACCACCAGCGCCAAGGTGCCCCTGTGAGGTGCAGTCCTAACTCTAGTACTAATTCTAGTCTCTAAGAGCCCCATTTGGGACATACAATGCAATAGAAAAATTGGGAGCAGGCTTACCTGAGGTTGCCCTAAACATCGCTCTGCTGAGGAAGGGACCACGTCCCGAAACGTTCCTTGAGCGATCCCACTACCTGGTAACCATAGGAGTCATACTGTCAGTTTTTCTATGTGATGTTTTCTTGTGTAGATTCCATGACAATTTCACTGCATAGTGCTGTATGCTTAGTGGATGTTTTTTTGTGCAAATCCTATGACTATTTCATTGCTGTATACACAGTGTTTCTTGTGCTAGTGCACTGTATAATTGTATTTGGATGACCATAATAGATTATCACTGTATATATGTTAATATTGCTATAGATTTGAGACAATTGGTTTATTCATACCAGTGGCATCTGCCTGTCATTAATTCAATAGGTCTGATCTAGGGACATGTAATATGCTTAGAATACAGCTAGATGGCAGCATAACACTGTGTGCTGCTGGTGCCACACTTGGAAACTGAAGGATTCTTATTCCTTACGCTCATCTAACAGGGAGAAATTATCTCTGTTTTTCATTAATTCATATGTACAGCTAAATCCAACATTTTCCAATGTGTGGTGGAGCAATTGTGTTAGATCTTTAATTGGAGACATTGTAGTGATCAGACCATATACATTGTTACACTTGGAATTTATTAGCCTATGGTTGAATGCGTCTGAGGCTGGATTATTGATGTGATCACCTTTTGCAAACATAAACTTTTTGGATTCAATTCACTTCTGGGTGTGGTGTGCATTACTCCTCCCTTGTTTTTTACATATGGTCTACTTCTTTGACAAATAAAAAAAGGGCTATGGGAGTCAGGGCACATATCACCGAGCATATATTCATGCAAGATAATTATGTACTTATCAGTTTTCTGCACAAACGTATCTACCCTAATGATGAGATTTGTGACAAATCCATAAAAACCCCACACCAAAGGACTCAGCTGCCCAGAAATTGAGTTAAACAGAGAGGTAAAAAAAAAACAATCAATGTACGGTTAGCATTATAGAACTCTTGATAGAACACCATGAGGACGAATTATAAGATATATCAAATCAAATACCACAAATACATAATGTTCTGGATAAGATGATGGATCTCCTTCTTTTCAAAAGTAAAGACAAGAAAACATAATCTAGTTGAACAAGATTATAGTACACTACAAGGAAGAAAGAATTCATAAAGATCACACAGATTACGAACAGGGAACAACATACAGATGATCTAGGCACCAGGAAAAACCACGACAAGATTTCAGTGAAAGATGGGATAGACGCACAATACACATGAACACGTGGGGTAGTAGACACACTAATAGGGGACAGGGATCTCTACAGAGAGATAGAAGGATATACTATGTTGAGAAAACACCAGCTGAAAAAAAAAGAGGCACATATTACTTCAACCGAATGCGATTCACAAATTAGTTTTTTAGACACCACAGGAGACACAGACTCAGACAAACTTACAAGAAGAAGAGTCACTAGTCCTCTATTACTACTCAAAACAGATACACAATACTAAAAACAACATCTGAATCAACACTGACTGTAATCAGTTTATCACATTATCATCTTAAATCTGCCCAAATTAAGGTATTTATTTTAGAGTTGCTTTCCTGCCCTCCTATAATGCAGACCAGTCTACAGTGGTTAAGAATTTACAATTATATCTAAGACAAATCATTCTCAAGGAACTACTTGAAAGACAGAAAAATGAGCCCTTGCATGGCTTACTAGATTCCTGATATCCTCAATAATAAATTAGGTAAAGTCAGGTCTTGGCATCGAAGGTGCAGGAGAACAAGGCAGAACTAGACAATTTAGTGGCCTTTGGTTTAGAAAAACAAATTATTACCCAACAGGTGGCTAAATATTTAAAAATACAACTTTCTATTGAGTAAACGTTTCATGCTTTACCTAAAGTGCACAAGTCACTATAAAAGCAGCCCGGACCCTCAATTGTTTCTGGCATAGGCTCTTTAACAACCCATGCCAGCAGATATGTAGACACATTTTTACGTTACGAGTTTGCCATCATACGTACGTGACAGCATGGATAGAGTCAGTTTACCTATTTCTACAGTCCTTGTCACCCTCGTTGTCAAGGCTTTGTACGCCAGCATTCCCCACAATTTAGGTTTAAGAGCATTGCAGACCTTCCTCAATGACAGACACATCTCACAACAGGATCACAATACATTTTTACTATCACTGTTAAAATGTATTTTGACAAACAATGGGGTCGATTCAAAGAAACATGTAACAGCTTTGATTTAGGTGCCGATCATCCTATTTTTCCCGTACGCTCGTGCGTTCGTATGAACTTGCGAGTGATTCTATAAGCAAATACATTTCTATCCTAAAATGTACGTCCGTTCGTATGGCAGTTCGCAAATCAGACCTATGTCAGTTTCCATCCTGAATTTTCCGTCTCATTTCTCAGGTTGCAACATTGGTTTTGCCCTTTTTCCTTTTTTGTCTGGACGTAAATCCTTCTGATCTTGCGGCTGCGCACTACAAACTTACCTCATTAAAGTCCATTCTAAATATTTGGTCTTTTATTTTTCTCTATTTCATTCATTTTGTAGTAACCAACCATTAATGAATGCATTTGCATAAGTAAATCTTACTTTGTTTAATTTTTAGTTAACTTGCATTTTTTTACTTGTGGATTTAATTTTAATATTTTGGCTTCAAATGGTACAACTTTAAATTTTTTGTGTGGTTACCCACACCCTCTACATACAGATTTGCTCTCAAAAATTAAAAAACACCCAGCAACTTCTGCATGTTATGAGTCTAGAAACAGCCAAGATGGCGGGTCAGGTATTATCGGGCAGCCTGCAAACAGAAAGGGCCTTGTGACTGTGTTGCTCTGCATTCTTTGATTTCTGACCTTTCCGTGCCCCCAGCTCTGCTGTGTCTGTGCAAAATACAGCAGTAACCCACATCCTGCACTTTATCCCACTCTCCTCTCCTCAGTAAGTGTGATGCATCTGACCAAAGATGTGCTTAAATAATTAAACAAAGCAAAGGTAAACAACTACACCAATTAATTCAAACTAAAAATATTATTCTAGTACATCAATTTAAAAATAAATAACAAAGGACATAAGTTTCTTTAATTAACGCAAATATATGGATGTATTGCAAAATAAAGGTTTACATGCAAAGGACTAATTAAGGTCCACATTAAAATGCTTTTATAAGGCATACATGAAATGTATTGAATCAGGTATGCATTGCCATACAATTTATGGCCTCGGCCATGCTGATACATGCAGTTCATTGGAGCTCAAGACGCGCAGACTCCTCCACATAGCCAAAAAACCTGTCCAAGAACAGCAATCCGACTGCTAAAAGGTGTCGGCAGTGGCTTTCTTTTAAAACGTATTTAGAGGTTGGAAAACTGCTCTCTGAATTACACGTAAACACATCCGATTATCCTAAGTTTTACGTTTTGATCCTAAGTTTTTCCATTTGATCCTAAGTTTTAGGTTTTGAACCTAAAATTTAGGAACGAACTTCCGATGATCGCAAGAGCATATACGAAATCGTACGTAGGCTCGTGCGAGTCGGAAATGGCCAAAAAAACAGGAAAAAATGACTAACACCCACCCAAACTTACGATTCTCGATCCGAAATCAATTAACTTTTGCTCTTTGAATCGAGGGGAATGTATTTGTTTTTGAGGGTTCCCACTACCACAAGATACAGCGACAGTGATGGGGTCTACATGTGCCCCATTGTATGCAAATCTGTGTCTGTGGTGGTGGGAAAGGATTGTTTTTTTGGATGAATCATTGATGCAGTACATACATCAAGTATTAGCTTGGCATAGATTCATCGATGATGTCATACTTTCCTAGACAGGAAATGTGTTTTAGTTGCTGGAGATGGAGGCCAAGCAATCACAACAGCGACTAAGGGTGAGGGGATATAAACAGAAGTGGTTAAAAACAGCTTACCACAGCTAACCACAAAAATAGCAGAATAGTAATTGATAAAATAAGGAGAAATAAGGATGTGACAAAATAAAATGTACAAACCACATACACAGATCAGGATCATAATCATCAGATCCTGAAGGACTGGCACAACCTAAAAAGTGATGAAACCCTAGATAAGTTTATTTCGTATAAACGTTGAATAACATATAGAAGACCTCTCCCTGTGGATCTTTCCAATATTGCACATATTTCAAGAAAGGTCAAATTGTACAATTAATGGAAAAAAGATAAAAATCCAACACTTTGCTGATTGCAGAACATATGGGGGGGGTACATTATTCTTTGCAAATGTAGAGCATACTATATAAGTAAAATGAAAAGAATGTTAAAGCTGAAGTTTAGTCAAATGGTGAGCCCCCCAGCCCTGCCACCCTTCCCTGGCACTGAGGCAGGACGATGGAGGGGGGGTTAGAAAGAAAAAGAGCACTTACCTTCTCCTCAGACCAGCGCCGCTCCCACGATTTCTTTGTGCCCGCCGTGGAGAAAGCACAAAGCCACATCCCCTGGGGCCATGCGCGTTCCCACCTCCTATTCAGTTGAATGGGCCCCTGGATAAAGTAAGAGGTAATTTTCTTTCTAACCCCCCCATTCTGTCTCAGCGCCAGGGTAGGGTTGCAGGGCGGGGGGAGGGCACTTACATATTGAAACATAATAAAAGGAAACATATGTTTCCAAATTCTGGATAGAGTCCATTCCAACTCAAGAGGGGGAGACTTTGATACAAGTTATGGGGATATGGGGCACAGGCACACTCTTTATTCTTAGACAACTGAGCGCAATGAGCAATGTAATACAGCTAAAAATAATTGGTAAGGAAGCACAGAGCAAAAGAAACAAAAGGGGGGTGGAAGCCGCTCAGACCACTTTATAACTAACCAGGGAGGTGCACATTAGCAGGGCAATTAGAATACAAAAGTCTTAAAGGGGCCACAGCACTCAAACCAGTTAGCTTGCTGACCAGCCTACAATCTGTCTCTAAACTAGGTTAAAAACAGGGGGCTCAGTCACACACATCTGCAGAAGTATGCTTAAGCTGCACCACCAGCGCCAAGGTGCCCCTGTGAGGTGCAGTCCTAACTCTAGTACTAATTCTAGTCTCTAAGAGCCCCATTTAGGACATACAATGCAATAGAAAAATTGGGAGCAGGCTTACCTGAGGTTGCCCTAAACCTCAAGTGCAAGCCATTGGGTGGAAGGGTCAAAGACCTTGCAATACAGCCTAGACCCCACACTCCATGTGCTTGCACAAATTCAAAAGAAACAAAAGGGGGGTGGCAGCCGCTCAGACCACTTTATAACTAACCAGGGAGGTGCACATTAGCAGGGCAATTAGAATACAAAAGTCTTAAAGGGGCCACAGGACTCAAACCAGTTAGCTTGCTGACCAGCCTACAATCTGTCTCTAAACTAGGTTAAAAACAGGGGGCTCGGTCACACACATCTGCAGAAGTATGCTTAAGCTGCACCACCAGCGCCAAGGTGCCCCTAAATTGTTATAGTCTAATGGGTTGGTGGATAAATTTATTTCTTGGCTGATTAGTGTTTTTACTTGCAATTGCCAGGTAGATAGAGTTGGAGGGTTGGCCAGTTTTTGACGATGGACTTTTTATTAGAGAAGAGGGCAAGGTGTATAATTTTATTTTTTAGTGCCATACCTCTGTGTAGAAGACACATGATGGGAATGGGTTATAGTTTAGTGTTGAGAGCCTTATTCACAAATGTGATTATCTCCTGCCAAAAGGAGAGAGTAAATAGGCAGAGCCACCATACATTATATGGCGAAATATGGTGCAGTCCCTTTTGCACCACCAACAGAGTTGGTGGCATGTGATTATTGTAGTCAGGGGTCAAATGAGCTCTTAAAAGACATTTGCAATTAAAGATCCTCTAATGACTTGAAAGAGGTAGAGAATGCAGTTGCCACATATAGATTACATTAAAGATCAGACTTCAATGTTTTTGTGGTTTGCTTGGGGAATTAATATTCTGTTGCCATCAATTTATTAATACTTAATTATTTAATACTATCTTTAATTTTAGAGCCAGGAATGTTTTTCTTGATGTTTTTTTTCCGAATAATTTTTGCTCCACTAAACCTTGGGTCTTTTGTCCAGTAATTTCTGGAATTTATAAAGATTTGTTTTTTGGTTTAAATAACCTTTTAATTAGGCTTTTTTCAGTATTTTGTTTTTATGTGTTTATTAGTGCATATTTCTAATGTATTTTTATGTATTTGGAGCTGTATGATTTCATTTTAGGGAAGACGCTGTGGTAAAAAATCCAGTCAGGCAGAGAGAACGAAAATACAGCCACAAAAAGTCCTGCCTGCTGCGTCTGAGCCCTGAACGCAAACACCAACGTCCAGTGCAAATACGTTTTTAATGTGGTACCGCATGCATTTTGCAGAAAGACAGATCATAGGACCCGGAAACAGGATTTTTTAATAATGCAGGAGCAAACACAAACAAAAACGTGAAAAAACGCAAAACGGAATTCTTACGGCAAACAATCCTGCAAAACTCATGCTGCAAATGCATCCAGACAGGTGTGAACATAGCCTTTCTTTAGTTTTTTTTTGCTTTTTAAGTCCAGTCTATTTTGTACAGTCCACAGACTAACAGACTATGGCGCTTTATAAATAAACAATAATTATAATAATAACGTGGCACAGACGGGTGTCTTTTGTATTCACACATTGCCAGCTTCTGATTTGCCATCCGCATCCACACTGCAACTGGGGTTTGCCCAGTGGCTGCCAGTAAAAAGGAAACATGGTCCCTCTGCCCAAGCTCAGGCCAGCGGTGTCCTGGCCATAGGAGTCACAGGGAGAAATGCCAGTGGGCTACGCTGATTTGCTGACAAATGGGCCAACACCTCACCCAGACCCTTTGTCAGAATTCACACCATACTCACTCCTGCCATCAGTTCCATTTCCACATCTATCTATGATCTCCTGACATGAGCTAAGATACCCATTATAAGTTGTAACAGCACAAAGAAAAACCGAAGTGTAACTACGTAGGGAGGACCAGCAGGCCACTTAAGGTGCGCTTGAGAGAGCATATCTATAATATTCCAAGGGGCTACCAACTGCATAGTTTGTCAGCACACTTCATATCCTTATTGTGTCCTTTTTAGTCCACTTTATTTCAGGTTGGGTGTTTTTTAAGAACAAACATGTCATAATACTATATAGTTAAATATTGATTCACCCAATATGTGGGCTATGGATACATTTTTGACAGTTTAGGTCCACTCTATGCCTGTTAGTAGGATGTGATCACATGTAGGATATGCTCTAATGTGCATTTATTCTTTTACCAAAGATTCTGTTTTATTTACTCAAAGTAAGAGGAAATAATGTTATATTATTAATTGACAATTTGATTGGACTGCTATGTATTTCTTGTTACTGTTAATGTTTATTGGGGTAGAGTATCTGCCATAGTATTCAATGTGTAATTCATATTGTATCCATTTTGTTGGTTATTTATTTGTGAGAGGGTAAGTAAGATACCTTTTGAATTTTTGCAAATTTTGCTATTGATATAGGGGTTTTCATTCCCCCTTTGTCCCTTTTGTCATGGTTGTAATGGTTGTCAACTAAGGAAAAATTCAAAGCTTTTTAAAATATTTTTATAAATCTAAATAGTTTTTTTTCCTTCCCCTATTTGTCTCTGCTGTCAATATTGGAACTGGCGAGTAGCTTTTGAGAAGTGGAGAACATTAGGCTTGATTCAGAGAGACTTTAAAAACAATTTGTTTTAGTGCTTCACAATCAGCTTTATTTTCGCATAAGTTCCCGCTCTCGTATGAGTGTGCGATCGATTCTATGCATTCATTCGTTTCTTTCTGTAAAGTAGAGTACGAGTTCGAGTATGTCATTTCCCCGCGTGACTTTTCTGTTTCCTTTTCTCTGGTTGCAACGGCAGCATTCGTTTTTACCCATTTCCCATCATCTACCTCAATGAATCCATTACGTTTCCCGATCAACTCTAATTGTATTTTACCAAAACTAATCGTCCGATCGAAAATATTTACGATCTTGCGCCTGCGCACTACACACTTAACTCGCCCACAAATGTGTCCCCATATATTACACTACCAAGCTCACCCCAACCACTTGGCGCTAGTCTAACACTTACATTTAGGACCACTAAAACTTACCCAAACCACTTCCCGGTTAGTTTCTTCTTCATTTACCGCACCCTAAAACTTACCCAAACCACTTCCCGGTTAGTTTCTTCTTCATTTACCGCACCCTAAAACTTACCCAAACCACTTCCAGGTTAGTTTCTTCTTCATTTACCGCACCCTAAAACTTACCCAAACCACTTCCCGGACATCTGAACCTTGAGCTAAAAATATGTATTTGACCCTTTGTTTGGTGTAAATGTATGTGTTTAAAGAAATTACACTGAAACGTTGGTTTCTTTTTTTTTTATATATATAAATTATATATTTATAATTTATAAATTTATTTATTTTTTAATTCAAAAAAGTTGCTCCGCAGAACAGGGCCAGGACCCAGGACTCTTCGTCTTCTTCTGTTGTCCCCAACGAGTCAACCATCACCTTCATATCTGCCACCAACGCAAGGACCCTCCTATTCATTTGCAAATTTTTTGGCGTGTGGTCCCTGTAACAAATAGAGAAAAAATAATTAGTTTGAGACCAATACATGTTTGCCGCCTGAGGATTGAATGTTTTTAAGTTAACAAATTAAATAAAGGCGACATATGTAATTCTGTCAAGTCATTAAGCTAAGGAAGTGGCCACAGGTCAGTCTGGCAAGTCATTAAGCTAAGGAAGTGGCCACAGGTCAGTCTTATATTGCCATTGACTAGGCCTTGATGTATCTGTGTGTTCATGTGAAGTTATACATAAATGCAAATAATGGCATGACTACTTACTTGGTTGGTGGCCGATAGATGGCTCGTTGGGGACAACAGGATGTCCTGGGTCCTGGCTCTGCTGTGAAGAAGTGCCTGTAGAAACATGGGAAATACGGTCAGTTTTAATGTCTTATTCCACAGTAATCAAATGTCTCTTGCAAAGTCTGGTTCACATCACTCACCTTCTCCAGGTTCTGCTTGTAGCAGATCTGCTGCCTCTTCCACTACCTCACCTGCTCCCGAAGCATCTAGAAAAACAGATGAAAGGAATCAGTTTGGTAGGAGATACCATGTATATGTGTGTGCGTATACATGAAGAGTGACATACCAGAGGCTCCAGCATGCGTGGCAGGGTACGACTGCCTGCCTACGCCGTGCCGCCCCTCCTCTGTTGTAAGGTCCAGGGGCTGGTCTGAGGACCCAACAGAGGAGGGGTAGGACCGTCGCCCTGAAGATCCACCACCTTCACTCCCAGCTGCAGAATCATGCAGCACTGGTCGGTCTGTGCGCCTCCGGGTGCGGCGAATGCGGTAATCCATTTCCAACACTACCAAAGAAAAGGCATTATAATTAAAGGCCTACCTTCTGTCGTAGTTACATCGTGCATGCAATCGCTATGTACTTACTTGGGAAATGGATTCCGAAAAACCTCCGCACCCGGGGCATGTGCAGCCGTTTCAGGTCCGACCAATGCTGCATGATCTGCGTGTGGGTGAAGGTGGTGTGTTGGTCTGATGTTGTATTTCCGAGATGATCTCCAGGGCGACACTGCGTTTTTCAAACGAGTTGGGCAGGTAGTCGTACCTGCGCTCCAGAATGGTCTACAAAACAGAAATAAAACATAGCATTTACTTCTAAATACCTATCAATATGTGGCAACAATACATTATTTTAGGAAATGCCATTAACACACACACACATTTCTAGGCTAAGGCAATTTTTGAATCTGGGCGAAATGTTGTTTGGCAAGTGTGTGCCGTGCCTTTGGTTGTGCATGTAGTTTAACACATTTTGAAATAAATCCCTTACTTCCTGCGCTTCCTTAACATGTAGAGCAGCATTTAGATGTCAATTCAAAGGACTAAAAAGACACTTACGAGCATGATGATCTCTTCTTGTTGCCGGGTGAAGATAGTGGGCGCCATCTTTCTTCTTCTTCTCGGCAGCAGATAAGTAATGCCCCAGCGGTTTCCAGGTTCCGCACGGCCGTGCGGATGTACGCGTAAGCGAACGCGTAGGCGTCACACACCGGCTAGCTTATTTAAAGGTCCCTGGACACACAGCTCATTCTCTTTGAGAGTCCCATCAAAATGGCACCAAAAAAAACAGCAGGAAAAACTGGCAAGGAGACAGCGGGGAAGAAGGCAGCCAAACGGCAGGAGCATGCAGAAGGGCCCCAAACCAGGTCTCAACAGCCCAAGGCAAAGTTACGGGCTACTACCAAGGCTCCGGCAAAGCCAACTACCAGCTATGGGAAAAAAAAGGAGGCGGCAGCAGGCAAAGGAAAGACACAGGCCCCAAAGCCTACAACCTCTACTGGCAAAAAAACGGGTAAGAGGGTACGAAGCCCCACCCACCCTGTCCCAACATCCCCCCCCCACGTGACACCAAGGCACTTGGCATCGGCCAAAAACACAGGCCAAGAAGCCGCAGCAGGCCCGAAGCCGCACCAGGGCCCGAAGCCGCAACAGGGCCAGAAGTCGAAGCAGGGCCCGAAGCTGCACCAGGGCCAGAAGCCTGAAAAGGGCCAGAAGTCGCAGCAGGGCCCGAAGCCCGAAAAGGGACAAATTTGCCAGCTCCCCATCCCCACCCGCACGGGGCTACCAACCCACGCAGAAGAGGGCCGGTACACCAAGGTCCCCCTCACCCTTGGTCCGCCCAAGTACCTCCAAGGGGCAGCCACTTTCCAAGGGCCCACACAGGCACCGTGCACCAAGCACAAGTTCATCCTCTGCCAGAACCTCTCCTCCTCGGCCACATTCGCCACCGGCACAGGTGGGCAGGAAATCTCCCTATGCCACATCCACACCTGTAACTTCTGTGGCCAGCCAGCCACGAACACCCAGTCCCTTGCCCAATCACATCAGCATCCAGCCACCAGTCCGTGCAGTCCCCCCACAGACCCAGGCCAGAATGTCACCACATTTGTCTGGAACCACGGAGGAGCCACAACCAACAGGGCGCACAATGCGCAGAGGGCAGTTGAGTGGCCGTTTTGGTGATGCCCAAACAATGGCCTTGGCTAGTGGCCTTACCTTAGTTTATGATGAGCTATATGGGCGCAAATCTAAAAACACCAGCAAGTATTGGCCGACCTAACCAGACAAGTCAATGCAGCGGGGGATGAGTTAAAAGATGTTGAACAGATTCAGCGGAAGATATCTGACCTCAAATATGCTGCACGGAAGAAAGAGAATAAAAGGCGGCATTACAGGTAAAGATGTTTGATTTGGGATTTTCCTTCTTCTTGTATTGCCCACATTGGTCTTAATTAGCCTAACTATGTTTTTCAGCTTTCAAACTGGAGGAGGATTTCCAACCAAATTACAATTTACACCGGCTGAGGAGATGGTGCTGGGCCTGCTCCATCCTGTGGCGGTCGAGGGACACGCGGCCCTAAGGGACACAGACAACCCGCCCATTCCTGCAGGTGAGAAAGCTTGATGTGACATTCTAAATTTGGGAACATGCACAATTAGCCAGTAACACATATGTTAACCCATGCCCCTAGGGTGTGCCTTGTGGTGGTTTTCAGTCTTTGAACAGGGTGTGTCATGTGTGTGGACAGTTACATTCATATTTTGTTTGACCATACATGACGTTACAGAGCAGTTAACTAGAGTAATAAAGTAGTGAGATTAGCCTTAAACTGCGGGTTAGGTCTTTACACTCCATCACATCCCACACGTCAATCTTGATCTGTTGTCTACTTGTGTGTGAGCTATGGTTGGGTCCAAAGCACCAAACATGCTTCTTAACAAATTTGACAATATACAATGCTATTCAGCCTCAACTTCTTGTAACTGCTAGTTGCACGCTGAGTGTGTACACTTAATGCCCTATAAGGGATGTTGGCAGGCACACAACAGCCAGTACTTGAATGTTTGAGATAGTTCAGGGAACCAATGTTTAAGTACTTGTGTAATTATCAATTTAACATATAATGGAATGCAAAGTGAAGGTCAAGTGTCACCGTTGGTGTAGTGCCCATTACAGCTTGGCCACGTGAATTAATTAAGCATATGTCTTGTTACCCATCAACAATGCATAGTTGTGTGTTTACCTAGTTTGTTTTCTTCTCATGCAGCCCAGCCTCATCCCTAAACTACTGGGGAATCCACAGCCAGTTTGTCCATGCCGCAAACTTCCGTGCAGCCTAGGGCCCAGGATCCGATATTTTCGGTAAGTTTATTGACCAAATGTACTTTAGCCATGTGACTTTGCATGTTACTATTAACATATTGACATATGTAGTGCAAAAGTGAAACATAATTTTGAACATGTCCCTACAGACCCACACACTCATGGAGGAAAACCAGGAGCTGGAGGAGGATGGATCCTTAATGGGCACTTCTGAAGATCTCCCCCTGGGACAGAATCTGCAACTGTCCCAAAATGTTTCTCCCCAAACTCCTCAGCAGCAGAGTGAAACTGGCTGCATGCTGCCTGCACATCGTGGGCAGCATGCAGAGAATGACCCTCAAGTCCCCAGTGTTCTCTCTGCTGCTGCGGATTTTGGAAGCATGGCTGTGGCTGTGGCTGTGGCTGTGGCTGTGGCTGTGGCTGTTGAGGGCCCTAGACAAACATCATCGGCACGCCCCAGAACCCAGGGAATTTGGAGGCGTACTCAGCTACGTTGCCCAGTTTCCCAGGGGAGGGGCATGCCGATTTTGGAGGCATCATGGCACCAGGAGAGGCGTTCCTTTGAACAACTAAATCAAACAAACAGAGAGGCTCTTCATGGGCTGATAGACAACGAAAATACTACATTACAGGCCGTCGTGACTGAATTTAGGACCCTCAACAGCCACCTGGCCAACGCTAACAACGAGAACCGTGCCAACATGGCGGAAATTATATATATACAGAGAAACATTTTGGAACAGTTGCAGATTCACAATGCCACACAGGCCCAGGTTAGGACCCACCACCAAGGGCCACAACCTGGGTTCTATGGGCATCCCCCATATTAAGGTCGATTCGTCCTGAATCTGTTCGACATCTTTGCTCCAAATCCCCACTGTATTGACTTGTCTGGTGAGGCAAACCAAGATACCCTTTGTGTGTGCCTTTGCTTGTCTGGTTTTGATTTGCGCCCATATAGCTCATTAGAGTGCTGAGGTAGGCCACTAGCCAATGCCATAGCTCAATGCTCACTGAACCTGCCACTCAAGGTGTTGGTCTTCCGCTTTGTGCGTAATTACATTGGTTGTGGCTCCTCCTGTTTCGAGACATGATTGGGTGACATTCTGGCCTGCAAAACTACTACCTTGACTCCTGGCTAAGATTTCACTGGACTGGGCTTGGGACTGGGTGTTCTGGTTTGGGTGGGCCACTGAGTAACAGGTGTAGATGTGGCCTAGGTATGTCTGCTTTCCACCTGTGCCTGTGCCAAATGTGGCCAAGCAAGAGAAGGTGTGTTGTGATTTCTTAACTTGTAAAAATGCTAGATATTTGTTGCCAAATGTTTGCCTATTATATCTTTATATGTTTAATTTACATTAACGTCGGCCAGGAGGAAGTTACTTCAAAATTCCTGCCTGTGTGCAATTGTTATGTGGCATGGTTGCTCCTCATTTTTGTTTTGTGATTGGCCATCTATTTGTCCCAAAAATTGGAGTGACCATCAACTGCAAGGTTTCTATGTTACATTAGAAAATTAAACAGTTAAACACACCTGTGGCTCACTAATTTCGTTTCTTTCATTTTTTGTGTCAGAAAGATGAATTAACTATTACATTCACACATTTCACACATACCAAAAAATGATGCGTTAAGCATTATGGATGTTGTGAGTAATTACTTCATTACTATATTTCAAGTGCCCAAAAAATATACAAACACAAAGGGGAAAAACAAACACAACCAACAACACCATTTAAACAAACACCAAAACGAGGGAAAATTAGGAAAAATGGATGGAAATCAAATTGGCCCGCACAGCTTGGCCCGACACACTGTGTGTGCCCCGAAATGGCTCTTCTTGGTCTTCGGTGGGTGGAGAGGGAGCCAAATCAACATACCGGGGGACCCATTGGGAAATCGCAAAATTATGCAAAACAGCACATGCCATGATAATATCTATGACCTTTTTTGGGTAATAATGAAGGGAGCCCCCGGTATGGTCCAAACAGCGAAACCTTGTTTTCAAAAGTCCAAAGGCCCTCTCCACCACTGCCCTGGTCATGCGGTGCGCACGGTTATATGCATCCTGTGAGGCATCCTGGGGCCGGAGTACGGGCGTCAAGAGCCACGGGAGTAGAGGATATCCGGAATCACCTTAGAAAACAAAAATAAAAAAAACTTAAACAGAACTCCATAAGTGTAAGGCAATAAACGCACCAGCAACATCAATAAGAGCCTATGTGACAATTGTCTGATCAAGATGAGCAGACATTTGTCACAGTCAAAGTCGTTGAATAAACATATGTCATAGATGTGGGAACTAGTTCCCCAGCCAATATTGAGGATGATGGCCAATCAGACATACTGATCCCAGCTATTGTTTTCGAAGTGTGCTGGCCAAGAAGCTTTGATGTTTTTGGTTTGGATGATCCCTTATCTGCTTTGTCTGAGGCCAAAACAGCAGAAACCTGCAACATGCACTTTATCCCGCTCTCCTCTGGAAGTGAAATGCATCTAAGCAAAGATGGGGCAGACACTATGATAAAGTTAGGTGCATTATTCCAGACGAGGGTGGGGAAGAGTGATTCCTAATTAGTACAAAATTACAAGTTAGAATTTGGCTAATGCAGGACAAACATTTGGCAGCGCTTGGTTGTTTACAATCTAAAATCAAAGTGGGGTTTCACATGGCAAGAAGGTTGTTGAACTTAAAATATTTTCAGACATAACAACAAAATGCAAAGCCTACCCAAACATCCAACAGAAACGGATGTTATTGCCGTTAACTTACCAAGGAGCCATTAATAATTCCAATGATGAATATTTACAATGAGGGATAATTTCAATTAGGGATTTTTACAAGGCGGGATAATTCCAATGAGGGATATTTACAAGGAGGGATAATTCCAATGAGGTATATTTACAAGGAGGGATCATTCCAATGAGGGATATTTACAAGGAGGGATAATTCCAATGAGGGATATTTACAAGGAGGGATAATTCCAATTAGGGATATTTACAAGGAGGGATAATTCCAATGAGGGATTTTTACAAGGAGGGATAATTCCAATGATGGATATTTACAAGGAGGGATATTTACAAGGAGGGATAATTCCAATGAGGGATATTTACAAGGAGGGATTTTTTACAAAAGAGGATTAATTTTGGCCAAAAAAAAAAAGGACCTGTATTTGTACTCGTCGGCAGCCGGAGGCACAAGGGCAACGTGTCTACAGTCATTGCACACATGACGTTGGGCAGATTGGCGATATTATAAAACCCAATCTTAATGGCGTTTCTGGCTACCATATCTTCAGGAAAAGAAATATATTTGTTGGTTATGGTAGCCATGCCTTCCAAAAACTTGGATAGAGCGCGGCTCAGCGTAGGCTGTGAGATCCCCATGGAGAGGGCACCCAGCCTCTGGAATGAGCCGTTCGCCAAAAATTGCAGGCAGCCAAGACTCTTGGTCATACCTGAAATTGCTTGCCCCTTCCTTGTGGTGCGGGCTAACCATGGCCGCAGCTCACTATACAATTTATGGAGGGAAGCGCGATTAAGCCTGGTGAGCTCGAACAGCTCAACGTCATGCATGCGATTGATGTCCATGCATCGCCGCCGGTGCAATCTGGCCTCTGACCTCCGGATGACATCAATGCCAAGGAGAAGCAGATCCTGATGCTCTTCAAAATCACTCTCCATCACGCTTGGCTGCCTAGTCCCGAGGTCAAAAAGGTGCCGTAAGGCGATTGCAAAGGAAACAGCTATATGGGCTTCGGCCCACTTGGCAATCAGCTCTCTGAATTAATCGCCAGCCCATTGCAAAACTGTAAATGTTTGGAACGAGCGAAACATTTTCGAACTAGCGTAAAACCAAAGATTTCCTTTGAACGTTCGTGCGAGTAGAAAATGGACGAAAAAAAAGAAAAAAATGACAAACACCCACCCAAACTTTCACAGACAGCTACGGAAGTCAGGACGAATGTGTCTTTGAATCGAAGCTATTGTGGTGGAAGTAGTTAATCCTCTCAATTAAGTTACAGGTGAGCAACCGTTTTTACTATGCTTGATTACTTGCACACACTGCCCAGGGACCAAGTTAATCGACGAAACGCGTCTGGGGCGGTGGACGGCAGCATTTTTACTTTCGTTTTCTCTCCCCTCCTCGCCGTCTTGCCGTCAGAGCTTCTCTTCCCACAGCCGGGGAACAAAGCGGCAGGCAGAACCCGTATCAGGAGGGTGGTTTGGAGGGATCTTTTGTATCTTGCTTCCCCTGGAGGTAAATCATAAATTACTCTGAAACTCTGGTGAGCATTTTTAGATCTATGTGCGCATATTTTAAGCTTTAACAGTGTTGCAGTATGTGATGTTTTTGTGCTTTTTACTTTGAGCTGCGTGCTGCCACATTAAAATTGAGTGATTTTAAATAAACCACTGGCTGGAAATTAATGAGAGGGTGTATCCAGGAAACACAAATTATATAAAATATTCCTAGTGTATCTAAGTGGAGCTAAATTCACCCACCTGTGGAATATCTGGAAAGGTGGTGACCAGGGCAGAGGTGGAGGAGGATTGAAAAGCATTGCTTCATCTGCTATCTGGTCTTGAGAATTGGTGACTGGGAAATCACGTGTAGATAAGAAGTTCAAGCACACGGGGTGGATACAAGAGTAATAACCCCTCCTTGCCCCCATAGACTCTATATCTCATCATTCCTTTATTAATGTGGTTGTAAAGTATTGTGTTTAATATGTTGATCAAAATTTAAGTTAATTTAAAGTTACATTTTAATCGATTATTGCAGGGGATTGAGATCTTTGAGCAATTAGATCAAAACCGCAGTTTCTTCCATTTGCACGTAATAATTAATCCCGGCGAGTGAGTGATAGATTGGTTATACTTAAGTTTTAATTATTTTTATATAATTTTGATCAGCTTGGTGTATTATTATTATGAGTGCGACCCGATAAGATCTTTAGATCAGATCGTTTTTTTATCTATAACTAAAAATAACATTTATTACCAAATTTCCAAACAACCAAACAATGTAAAAAACAACCCCCTAAAAACCTACAGGTACAGCCCCCGGGAAATAATATCAGACTACAATCACATCCCTGTATAGGTAGTCAGTGTTACCCACCTGACCTTCAGGGAGCGGGTATCTTCTGTGCAAAAGTGTGGGGTAAGGTTGTCCTAGGCCGGGGTAAGTACACAAAGAAACCAATCAAGGTTTTAAAGAAGAACAGAACCCACCCTGGTTGGCCCTGGAGTCTAAATGATACAGATACATCATCTTCCCAGGAAAAAACAATTACCAGAAGCAAGAACCAAGCGATTATCCTCACAGATCCCACAAATTTTAAGAACAGGGATTAGGAAAGATATAGCTATAGATATATAAGATATAGGGAAAATAACCCTCCAGAAGGAGGAGGGCCCACGGGCCAACATTAAGAGAAAAATGGAACAATGAACCAAATAGATCAGTCAGAAACACGTGAAGCTAGAGGGAACTATTTTTTAAAATCAGATGTAACAGGAAGCGAAATGAGAGGAAGCAGTGAACCACAACACCAAAATAAGCATGAAGCAACCCCTAAAGAAACGATCTCTATTCCCGGAATCACACGCACAGGCACAAGACACAAGACACAGTGTCTGAATTTTTGCCCGTTGCAATAGATACACATAGATAAACATTTGAGTTGATAAAAGACATACAGTACATCTCTTTGCACACAAGGTACTCTGCAAATACCAACTTATAGATAGGAGCAATGAACCTACAACCCTACAATAAGCCCACAACCTCCGCAATCTCCGCTGCTAGCTTCACCTTTAGTCAAGCCCCCATAGGCCAGAACACTATACACGCCTCACCCGACACGGTTGCCCCCAGGACTTAGTAGCACAAAGGATGTGAGCTTACAGGGGGTGAAGGCGGGTGAACCAAAGGCCAGACTGGGCAATGTCGAGATGCCGAGGTCATACATGAGTAGTCGATCCATAAAATTCGCGGCACCAAGGGAGAGACAAATAGAAGAGTCGAGGTCAAGGCAAAGGTCAATCCAGGAGGTCACGGGTTCGCGGTACAAGGGGTAAGACAGAAGCCTGGTCAGGGCTCAAGCAAGGATCGGTCCAGGCGGCAATCACAGAATGGTCAAAGTAAGCAGGGTCAGCAACGGGATCAAACAGACATAATCAAGATCAAAGGCACACTCAGCTAAACACTATCACGGGCACCGGAGTTCTTTATAGGGCTGAGCACTACAGGGGTGTGTAATGATTGGTGCACATTTATACTTTGGGGCAGGATGTCCAATAAGCTTTGATCTCTTTAATCAGCCTCCAGCGACCGTGCTGTGTGCAGCGCCGCCGGAGGGCATATGAGGAGCATGCTCGCGTGCGCGGCACCACTCAAGCCGATGCTCGCCGTGGCTGACAGGCAGGAAGTGTCCCGGCTCAGCGCCCGGAGAGAGTTTGCCGTGACTTCATCTTCTGCTGCACCTGGTGTGAGGGCTATTTAAGTGGATCCGCCCTCCACCTGGTGCAGCAGGATTTAGTTTTGTTTGTTGGTTTGCTTTGATCACCCATCTGTGGCTGTTCGTGCTAGCGCTCTGTACCTGAACCTGAGTCTGTACCTGAACCTGTACCTCCGTGGTGTCTAGTGGCAAGAAGTCTTCTCCCTGGCTGCCCTGAGGCTGCTTGGCCATTTGCAATCCTTGCAGCAGGCCTCCTATCGGCTTCTGTCCTGGGTGCATCAGCACCTTAGGGTTTCCGTTGTTTTCCTTATTAGTTATCTTGTTAGTTAGCCTTGTTCCTTGTCCCTTTGTTTTTGTATCTGAATCAAATATCTTTTTGTTTCCTTTGCCTTTATTAACCCTTCCAGTGCCAGCTACGTGAGTCTCACGTAGCTGCCTTTCCAACCGTTAAGTGCCAGCTACGTGAGATTCACGTAGCTGACTTTAAACCCCCATCAAAAAACTATAAAAGATACAGACTTACCTGACCCCTTGTTTGATAGTACCAGCGATTCTCTTCAAGAATCAGCTGTTTGATTTTCGCCCCCGGGCCTCTGATCTTCAGGAGGGGGCCTGGAATAGCCCCCCCCCCCGCACCATCTGAAAGAAAAAAAAAATAATGACACAAACACACTTCGCAGTCTGATCGCTCTCCCCGGGTCTTCTCTTCACCAGGGGGGGCTCCGATCCCCCCTCTGGACTTACCACTCTTCGGGTGAGGACCCAGCAACGGGCCCTCACCGTCCTCTCTGTCCGGCGCTGGCCCCGCCCCTAGCCCCTCCCACTTGCGGGAGGAGCTGGATGACATCATCCAGCTCCTCTATACCGGCACCCAGGCTCAGACTGTCACTTGTTGGTAGCGATCGGAGCAGGGAGGCTCTGATCTCCCTGCCTCCCACCCTCCCTGCTCCGATCACTATTGACAACTGTCATCTGCAGCGGCGCGGGACACGGGATCAGAGGTAAGTATAAGTAAAAACAAGAATAATAAAGAATTTTGTGTCTGTGTCTTTTTTTACTTTTAACTATTTGTTAACTGGTAAGGGGTCCATGAGACCCCTTATACCAGTTCACAAGGCCCTGTGCCCTGTTCTACAAGCCCCCATAGCTGGTCCAGGTCGGTAATGCTGGGTAAGGGGGACCCTATTTCATTTTTGGGGGGGGATTTTAAGGGTTTTTAACCATTAAAATTCCAAAAAAAATGAGGTCCACCCCCCCCATGTCATTTTTTTTTTAAGTTAACCCCTTACAACTATGCAATCATATTGCATAGTTGTATCCTATCTGTAATCTCCTAAACTGCTGTTTCAGTTTGGGGGAGTTTCCTGGGCAGAAAAGGGTGTATACCAATACATATGTGGTACCGTTGTAACCGGGAGAAATAGGGCTTTCACACGCAATAATATTTTTTTAATGAATTGCTGTATAGGGTCCCCACACACCCCAAATGATGTACCAAGACTGATGGTAAAGAAATAGGGCACTACCCTCTTAATAGATATAAAAGTATATAGTTTTATTGTATTTGACACATAATATAAAACAATTACCCAACAGACACATTAAAAAACATATATGACAATTCTACAACAAACACACTAGGGGGCGCCAGGGTATCAAATAAGATTTCATAATAACAAGGTTCCAATATATATCTCTCTATTAGGCTGGAAGGCTATATATATGAACAAGTAAAATATCTACTAAATTAATTCAATGTCATCCATGTACAAAATATATACATATATACATGTGCAAATAATCCAAGCAACAATAGCAGTAAGAAAAAAGTGCCTGTGCAGTATAAGCTGTGCAAAACAATACCACCAATCCAATCTAATGCATATCTAAATAAGGACCAGCCAGGGTAGTTAGAAAAGTCATGGACCAATCAATATAACATAAGTAAATGTACCAACTGGACCTACCCCCAAAGTAAACCCGCCAACGCGTGTCACAGCGGCCACACGCTGCTTCCTCAGGGCGATATTATATATTTAACAAACTTACATTTTTTATTATAAAAAAAACACTACAAATTTATTTTATTTTATTTATTTTATTTTTTTGCACACATTTCACCCAAAAGTATTGAGAATACAAACAATACATTTCATGTTAAAGCCTAGACTCTGACGCTGAAAAAAACCAATATATAATTTTCCTGGAAAATCCCTGGAAATCCCTTCAAAAATCAAGGTTGAACATGTGTAGCGCAAAAACGTGAAAAGTAGTCTGGCAACAGAGTGTGACAAAAAATCTAGGTAGGCTGGCACTTAAAGGGTTAATAAAACCCTTGTTAGAGAATCTCCTTTGTTCCTGTGTCTTTGCTCTGGCCAAACAATCTGCTCCCCTGGTGGAGAGTTCATATTGGAGAACTCTCCGCCTGACCCGTTCCAGTGCACACATTTCCAAGGATATAGAAGAGCTTTGCAATGGAATTTGCTGGGGCATCGACAGATAGATAAGCAAAAAATTAACAAACAATTTAAAAAAAACTCTACGTATTTTCCCCCTCTTAGTTTAAACCACCATGTAGCAACTTTTGTTGATCTAATCATGGCAGACCTTTAGAAAATGTGTGACACAATCAAATTTAACATCTAAAACCTGCGAATTAGGAGGGGGGAATATAGTGCTCTCGACAACCAAACAGTACAAGGCTATGTGCTTGAAAATTTAAATAAATTTAGAAGTGGTATGCAAAGACCCCCATGTCCAGCCCCTCCGGGGTTGTTCATGAGAACCATGATCTCATTAGGTGGGTGGTGGACAGTGGCATCATTGACGTGCAGACTGGCTGGTCCCTTGAGATCTCATGCACGACTATACCAACATTTTATGCACTGTCTAAAGTGCATGAATCCGGGGGGTCCCCTCCTGGTTGGCCCATCATCTTGGGTGTGGGGTCACGGAGAACGTCAGTATGTACGTTGATCATCTGCAGCCACTGGTGATGCAGCTGCTATTATATGTTAAAGACACTAGACATATTTTAGGGATCCTTGATGGGATCTGGGTTTCCCCCGAAGCACTTCTGGTGGCTCTGGACGTGGAGGCCCTTTATTCAAGCAATCCACATGAGGGCAGTTTGGAAGTAGGTGAGTTCTTCAACCAATTGGTTATCTTTGAACATGACCACAATATGTTTCTGCTATGGCTTCTTAATTTTGTCCTCACCCACAACCTCTTCTAACACAACAGGTGTTAGAAAAAGTTAAATTCATTTTTATGTGCAGCAATTTAAATTGTCCTGGGGAGAGATAGATATGAGCACTGTTTCCTGTGTTGGTTCGGTTAAAGTCATTTTGACTGTTGGTCCACTGTAACTAGATACCATTGCTGTATTTTTCCTATTAAAAAAAAAAAAAAAAACACAGTCAACCTATCAGCTGAGGAACACGGCAGGGAACATGACATTTCCTGCTATATGAGTCGGATGATTGGCTGCAACTTTGCCCCACTCACAATAACTCCTACCAACTTTTCAGGGAGGGAAAGAGGGACAATTTGTAAATTAAGCCACGCCCTCATCGATTGATGGATAGGAGATAGGATGCAACAGTTACAACAATATAAACACGTTGAATAGGTTGTAACAGTTACAACAATATAAACACTTTGAATAGGTTGTAACAGTTACATCAATATAAACACTTTGAATAGGTTGTAACAGTTACAACAATATAAACACTTTGAATAGGTTGTAACGATTACAACAATATAAACACTTTGAAAAGGTTGTAACGGTTACAACAATATAAACACTTTGAAAAGATTGTAACAGTTACAACAATATAAACACTTTGAATAGGTTGTAACAGTTACAACAATATAAACACTTTAAATAGGCAATTGAATCATTTATTGATGCAGATCTGCATGTTACACCTCAAAGAGGGACACATGAGAACAGAGAGGGACAGGGGGACATGGACTCAAAAGAGGGACAGTCCCTCCAATTGAGGGACAGTTGGGAGGTATGCTCACAATACCACAACACAAACAATAGTAGGCACAGCCAAATATACAACACAATGGGCATGCTCCCCCTGACCCTACTTCATGCAAACACTACTAACCCCTACTTTGAGTCCACAAATGGGGCACAGCACCAATATAATAAAAATAATAAACAACACATTCAACGGACAACTATTAAAAACAAATCACTCGATCCCCTGCAACCATCATGACAATACATAAATAAATATGATAAAATCTCATAGAGCAGTCGCTATCCAAAATGTGTAAAACCTCCAGGTCAGTTATTTCAAATTCATCACAGTGTCCAGTAATAAAGCGGAACAAAACCCACATTTTTAACTATCATCCCCCTATGAAAAGCACCTTTTCACAATCCTCACTGCTCCTACTTTACTCTAATCTGAGATAATGGTGCCTGTTTTACCTGTAAAGCTCTGCCTCCTCCATTCATTGCCACTGATGTCATTGCCACAACTATGTAATGACTGAACGCCCGCCATCTTACAGAGAGGGACAGCAAACAATTTGAAAAGCAAAAATATTCATCTCTAGTTCTACACCTTAAAAAGGGAGTATGGGCAGGGGGTTTGGCCCAATGTATTCGCAAGTTTGTGGGTTTTGGTCTGCTTTAATCCAATAAATAAATAAAATTACAGTTACTATACTATCATATGAGTTATCCCAATATAAAGGGCATGTGCAAAGCAATCCTAAGTTGAATCCATAAAGATTGGCACACCTGTGAAACCAATCCAACCAAAATAAAAATACATATAATAGTAAATAATCAGACATATGGCAAGAGAATAGTAAGAGATACTGCCCTTTGTTCAGAGATTTTGGTCCAGGGGGTTTCACACAGGGAGTCAACCTAAATCGAGATGCCCCAGGGCCAAAACCCAGGATTTACACTATTTCTTTAATGTTTTAATGTATGTATTAATTAAATGCATTATTATTTTAATGTAACATGTTAACATATTTTCAAATTTACCTCTTTTTGCTAATGTATTTATGTAACTGTTATTTCCAACTATTTAATTTTTTAATGTATTTTTATATACATTTTTGGGACATTTTTACAGTTTTACTTATTGTATTTATTTAAATGCATTCTTTGATTTTCATTTTTTTTCTAGAACCTTTCATATTATTTTTTGGCTTTGGTGAAAGGAATCCACTGTCAGATTTACAGATCTTTTTTTTACTGTACCTGCTGTTGGTGACATGAGTTGGTAGTAGGGCTTCCACCCCTAATATGTGCTTTTTTTGTGGTGAACACTTGTTTGCATCCTGGGATAGAAAGGAGTGTCAGCTCAAGGGCTGATAGCAGCAAACAGGCCTGCTCAGTCCACAGGACTATGAGGGATTGAGCCTAGCACCTGGTGGGTAGATAGAGTTTATGTTTACGGTTTGCCTGGACTTTCATATTAAAGTAGTTGTTTTAAGCCTTTTTTATTGCCTGGGTTTGGAAGATAAGTTGCACATCTAAACAGCAGAGGTGAAGCCAGCTGATATTTTTCAGCTTCACCCAAACATAGCTTCCCTCTGATTATACCACAACGTGTCACTTCCTCCTCTTAGTATTGTTCCTCTTTCTTTGCCAGTTAGCCATTATTGAAATCTAACAATGAAACCGCTCTGGATGGTCCTGCTTTCGCTTCCAATTATCACAGGTAAGAAAAATTTTAATGGTGGAACGGCAGCCTCCTTCCAAGGCACAGAACACATGGATGAGATCCCTCTAATTTCCCATTTCTCCTTTACAGCTCAAAGAATAAGTGGAGTGCAATCTGGTCAAAGTAAGTTTCTATAGTCTAGGTTTGTTTCATAAAGTGACCCTTTGCTATTTTTCCTACCTTTCCTTTACCATCTTTCTTCCAATTCCTAGTAATTTTTCTTAAATGCCTGGGACAAGCAGTTTACTTTCTCATAGTGTATGAGTCAGTGAGGTCATTTTTTACAGGCTGCCTACTGAACACTAAAGCACTCTCTAGTAGGGATGAGTGGACCTGACATGAAAAGTTTGGGTCCCTACCGAACTTTGCAAGTTTGAGCTGAACCACAAAATGGATTTCAATCTGAAATTTGTGTCCGCATTTGTCCCAAAACCTGCACAGCAGCCAATCAACCTTCTTCTATCCCTAGTAACCACAGTCTTGCCCATTCTGGGTATGGCTGGTTGGCCAGGTGGGACACGTGCAAACAAAATTGTCCTTCTCAGGACATTTATTTGGGGCCAGTGGCTGGTGTGAGGGGTAGATAGGTTGTTTTTAGTTACATTATTGTCCTTGTCAGGACATTTATTTAGGGACAGCAGCTGGAGTGAGGGTCATTGTAGTTGAGCGCACGTCAGCCCTGCTGTTTAATATCAAGTAATAGTGGAGTATACCCTTGCTAAGAGCACTTGGTTGCCACTGTTGTTTAATATCACATAGCTGGCCCTGGGCCAGTTATGCTGGGTAGGGGGGACCTCACACCATTTTTTGAGGGATTTTTAAGGGTTTTTAACCCTTAAAATTCCCCCAAAACATGGGGTGCCCCACCACGGGAGGGGGGACCCTATGTCATTTTTTTTAAATTAACCCTATGTTACCTGTCGCCCAACAGGTAAAAAAGGCTTCCAGCAGCAGCAGGAGCGCTGAAGCCAAAGTGATCAGCATGGGACCCAATGCCCGGGGATAGATGGGAGGTAAATATTATTTTTTTTTTTCTGTGTGTGTTTTGGTTACATTTAACCCTTTGTGAACTGGTAAGGGATCCATGAGACCCCTATACAAGTTCACAAGGCTCTGGGTCTGGCAAGTCACCTGCGGCTAGCGGGTGACTTGCCATTAACCCCTAGTCCCCCATTACCTGCCTCCCCAAAGCTAGGGGGGGCAGGAGAGCCCGTGGCCATAGGCTATGCCAGCTTGTAGCCTGCAGGGCTGGCCCCTGCGCCTTGTACAAGCCCCATAGCTGGTCCCAGGGCTGGTTATGCTGGGTAGGGGGGACCTCACAACATTTTTGGGGGGTTTTAGGTGTTTTTAACCCTTAAAATCCCCCCCCCCCTCAATAAACGTACCATTTAAAGGCTTGATACTAATTTACATCTGGTACGTTTATTGAGTGGCAGGTGGTGGATAATACACTGAAAGCATTCTGTTGATTCACATGGTGAATAGAAAGGACTGCACTATAATTGGAGGTATATACATATATGTATGCTTGCGATATATATATATATATATATATATATATATATATATATATATATACATACATTTTTTTTTAAAATAGACTAAAACCCATGCAGATCAGCCCGGTAATCTATAAGATTCCAGGCTCGTTTTATTTTCTCCCCCCCGGGTCTTCCAAAATCGGGGTGCCCCATTGTGTGAAACACCCAAGGTTGTCCTGACACCCATCTTCTTTCCCAAGCTAACGGCACATACACAAGCAGCAGCATTCCCGCTATTCCTTTAGCAGGGTGCGTGCCCACTCAAGGCAATTTGTGGATGTAGCCGCCAGCGTGCTTGGATCCGCTCCCCTTACATACAGGTTTAGACAAAGGAAAGGGAGTCCACGCATGTGCCATATATCCATGGAGGGGTGAGTCAGATCAGAAAACCATTGCTCCGTACAGCAGTGGCCGTGGCCGGCGCTCGAAGTCAGGTGTCTGTGTGTGCTGCTGCCGTGGAGAGGAAGCGGCGGGGACAGTGCGAGCAGTAGATATCGCCGCTTGCGCCGTCCATGCTGCTTCTTGTCCATGGTGCTAGCACACACAGAGCGCACAGCCGGCTCCATAATGCGGTGGCTCGAGCATTGGCCACGGCCACCGCTTTATGGAGCCGGCTGTGGGCTCTGTGTGTGCTAGCGCCCACCCGTTGTACAGAGCGGATCCGAGTGCACAGGTTATACGAGAGTCCGCACATGTGCCTTTTAACCAGAGAGAGGTGCAACCTGGGGGATTTCACACTACGGGGCATCCCGGTTGAGGTGCCATGGCGGCAAAGACCAAAACCCAGGATAGTCAAAATCCTAGGTTTGGGTCTATTTTATTGTTTTTTTTTACCCTAATCCCACATGCTGAGTCTCCCTCTACTGCTTCAATTATCTATATCTCTAGCACCAAGTTGGGCCCATCTCATCCACAAGCCCTGGCCCTAAATGCAAGCATTTCCAGTTTTAAAGATCTGATGGCAGTGGCTGTTCCACAATCTGTCATTGCCAGCCACCACTACTTTTCTTGCCAGGCCGTCCCTTCCCTGCACCAACAGGTTGTGGAGAAAATAAATTGTGCACTGGGCAATGCCATTAGTTGCAGTGTCCACATCACCACTGACACGTGGACAAGCAAGCATGGGCAAGGATGTTACATCTATCTAACTGTCCACTGGGTAAATGTAGTGGTGGCTGGGACTGGAAGCACTGTGATGCATTTCCTTCCCCCACCCAGGATTATTGGAAATTAGTCAGGGTCTCCTGTAGCCTCTTCCTCCCACTCTGCTTCCTCCTCATTCAGTCAGTGCAACCCCTGCACCACCAATTTGAGCACTGCCATGGGGAAACGGCAGCATGCAGTGATAAAACTTATTTGTCTTAGCGAAAGACCCCACACCCCCCGCAATCCAGGTGCAGACAGACCAGTGGCTGCTGCCGTTACACCTGAAACCTGGCAAGGTGGTGTGCGACAATCAGCAGAACCTTGTAGCAGCCTGGGGCCGAGCTTGGTTAATGCACATCCCTTGCCTGGTGCATGTGCTCAACTTGGTGGTGCAGAGCTCCCTGGCCCATTACCAGAGATGCCAGTGCTGCAGCATAGGATGCATATGTGCATAGGAGAAGGAGCAAGTCACCAACGCAGCAGGGGCACTGGCAGCACCTCACGGGGGGGGGGGGGAGCATGGCATGGCCAGAATGTGGAACACCTTATTAAATTGTCCACCACATCCACCACCATCGGATATGGCCCGTAGTACCAGGAGGCAGACTCGCATGTTGTATGTCTACCTGTTAACGTGTCTCCTGGTACTGAGCCATGGGTGTTACCTGTTCAATTTCTGAGCTGGAAATGGGGCCAGCTTGCCCTTTATGCCTTGGAGCTGCTGGCCTGCCCTGAAGCAAGTTTCCTACCAGAGCGTGTGTT
This sequence comes from Gastrophryne carolinensis, assembly GCA_027917425.1. Taxonomy (NCBI): domain Eukaryota; kingdom Metazoa; phylum Chordata; class Amphibia; order Anura; family Microhylidae; genus Gastrophryne; species Gastrophryne carolinensis. The sequence continues at coordinate 69,619,571 of CM051243.1, read as the reverse complement.
CAGCACCACAGGGGGTGTCATCAACAACAGGAGGATCCGCCTAACCACAGCCAACGTGGACATGCTTACATTCCTTAAGATGAACCAGGCGTGAACCTGGGTGAGTAGTTAAAGAGTGTTTGCTACCTCCTTCTTCTCTTCCACCTACACCTCCTCCGTCTCTTCCATTTTCTGTTTATGTATTGTAAGCGGGCAAACAATCAGCAGTGAAGGACAACGGATTTGAACGGCAAAATGGCTTTTATTCAGCAAAGTTCAGTAGATAGTCCAAAGATTGCAGCATAAATGCAGAAAACAAAAAGGGTTACTTCACCAACCAAATAGTCCTGGGCTGGGTACTCCAGCAAGCTGATCAATTCCAGTCCACTTTACAGGGCGTATCAGCCCTCTGCTCAATGTCCAGTGCTATCCTTCACCACGGTGCAGCTCAGCCTGGGCTCACTCCAACAGGCTGGTCATCCAACAAAGGAAAGGCCGTGTGCTCTCTCCTTTTACAGGCTTCCCCTGTAATCAGCGTGCACACTTGTGGAGGCCTTAGAACTTGTAACAACCCGTTATGGAATTGGGGAAGTGACCCGGGTCCTGAAAACCCGGCCCGGATTGTGTTTTATACAGCCAAGCAGGGGAGAAATAGACATTTTGATACAATTTACCACATATCCCCCCCCTCTTCTTCAGACCCACGGTCTGACAACCTTCAGCGGCCATACAGTGGGTTCGGGACACAGCGACTACATTCCCTGGCTTATGTTCCGCTTTAAAGTTCACTTTTTGGGGGCGTGGTTTCGGCATGGAAGAGTGAAGGCACGTTTAGGAGAGCTCCCGACTAGCCCTGGTCATTACAGTTGATCTAGCACCCCACAATTTGCCCCGTTCGGCCAGATGAGGGGCAACAGGAAGAGGAAAACGGGGGGCAGCGTCAAGAGACTCCCTGAGCCCGCCATCGGCAGTTTCTTCATGCCCAAAGCCCAGTTGGGGCCAGCGGTTCCTCCCAGCAAGATGGCGCCGGTCCCACCACATGCTTATCGTGGTGGGCAGAAAGAAACTGAAGAACATGCAGAGTTATCCCCCGACAAACCCCAGGGAGTGATCGACGCGGGGAGAGAGCCGGGACCCACCTTGCACACAGCTGGAGAGGTTGGTGACGCGGTGGACCAGAGCGCTGCCGAGGCCAGAGGATCGCGGTCCGGCGCGGGGCGGGGACGTGCCCGCGAAGAGCAGAGGAGCAGTGCAGTGCGGCCGGCCATCACCATGTCTCGAGGCGGCTCTGAAGAGGAGGCCTCGGGGAGTGATGTCAGCAGCAGCTCGGAGGTGAGCTGCGGGAGTGAAAGGAGGGGCTGCGGGGCGCAGGAGGGAGAGACAGTGACAGCCGCGCTGCAAGGACGAGAGGCAGACGGCTGCTTGTCCCCCTGTGATGCCGGGCACACTTATGAGGCCAGAGGCGGGGGCGGACTGGCTACACAGGCGGCTAAACCCCTGGTGGGTCCCTGCTGGGAGAGGGAAAGTGGTGGGGACGGTGGGCAGCCAGCATCCCCACATGAATCCAGGTCACCAGCAGACTTAAAGAGGAACTCCCCATGCCACACAGGGGAGCGCAATGACCCTAATATTAAGGCAGCTACCTATACCCCTGTGGGTGGAATGATTAGTGCGGAGGTCCACTCAGTCCCGGCCAACACGGGTGATCTCAGCGGTCCCCATCCAGGGCACTTGCAGAGCTTTAAAACCATCGATTTGGAGTGGTCGTGTGGGTCTAATACCGGCTCTGCAGGCGGTTCCTCATCTGGGCAGAGAAGGGGCGGAGTCCCAGGGGAGGTCGACTTGAGCCCCCCCCGACATATGGATGTTTCCTGTGCCGGCTCTTCACCGGGGTCACCTTCAGGATACCTTTTCGCTGATCAACAGCCCGCAACTCCAGCCATCGATCATAACCTCCGTGCTATTCTTCAATACCTGCCGACAAAATCAGAGCTCAGAGCGGACCTGGAGGCGGTGGCTACCAGAATTGAGAGAGCGTTGCGCAGGGAAATTGAAGATATACAGCAAAAATCGTCTGCCTTAGAAACCAAAGTTGCCACCCTTGAGGACTCTCGTGGAGACCATGAGGCTAGGCTGTCCAACCTAGAAAGAATGCAAGAAGTACACCACCAACAAATGACCGAGCTCCGGCTTCAAGTGGACGACCAGGAAAATAGAAATAGACGCAATAACATTAAGATCCGTGGCATCCCTGAGTCGGTCCGAACGGAGGCACTGCGTTCTTCAGCAACGGAACTATTTAACTCCCTGTTAGAGAGACCACTGGATGCGGAAGTAATTATCGATCGGATCCACAGAGTGGCGGGCCGCCCGGCCGGAGATCCACAGGCCCCCAGAGATGTCCTGTGTAGGATCCATTTTTTCACTGTCAAGGAAGACATCCTGCGCAGGGCCTGGGAGAGAGGCAGATTGGAATGGAGGGGCTCCCAGATCACGATCTTACCTGACGTATCGCGCCGCACTCTGCAGATGAGAAGAATGCTCCGACCTCTGCTCGATAAGTTGCGAGAAATAGGGGCCTCCTACAAATGGGGTCACCCGTTCCACCTCATAATCCGCAAGGACAATTCTGTTTTTACTCTGCGTAGTAAGGCGGACCTGCCCGGAATGTTTATCTTTTTGGGTCTGGAGGCCTTCCCGATCCCGGATTGGTTGGACTTCAGCATGCCGCCCCCGCTGCCACAGAGGGCTCCTAGACGTCCTCGGTGGGTCCGGGAGCGGGGCGGGGACGCACCCGAGAGGAATCTGGATCGCCATCGTGGGCGGGGTGGAGGCGGGCTCCGGAGACACCCGGATCGCTAGACGTGGTTTGGGCCCCGTCCTTCGTCTGCCTGCCTCCCCCTTCCCCCTTTTCTCTTTTGTGGTTCTGGTTCTTATTTGTTTCTTCACAGGTGGACTTAAGAGGGGACACTATGTACTCTGGGACTCTCTCGGCTGCGGAGATGTAGGGGGCCTTACGGAGTCAGGATATATGTTAAGTTCTGTCGAGTCACAATAGCTTAGTGCCCTGCATCCTGTGTCTTGGTCACGCTTCGCTCCGGGGTGGGGGGTCCGTCCTCTCTCTCTCTGCACCATTGTTTAATATGTTGGGGGGTGGGGGGGTGGCGCACTTTCCCCGGTAGGGGGGGCCGGGGGCTGGGGACGCGCGGGTTTGTGCGCTTCCCCGGTGCTCGGCCTCCTGATGGAAGCGTTGTTTGTTTAAGTATAACTGTATGTTAAAGATAAGGAAAAAACACAGCGCTAAATCAAAAATTCCCGAAAACCAACAATTTTAGGACTGCTCAAACGTGCAAAAATACTGTCCACTCTACTAGTATATAAATACAAATAAATACATATAGAACACAGAGCAAAAAGTTTTTTTCCTTAGTTTTTTTCTTTCTCCAAAACAGTCCTTTTAGTTATATCAAGCAAAAGAAAAATCCCACGGTGTGTGTAATAAGTATGCAAAAACGTGATCCAAATCCTCCACCATCCAAAATGGGTGCTTACCAAATGTGGCTAGGAAACAGGCATTTAGGGCAATTTATAGCCTCCAGCTCTCCAGTTGATTTGCTGGTCACAATCCCTCTTCCAATTGATTGTATATTTCCTTTACAACGTGTATAGCAGGGATATCATATCCCTCAAATAAACATAGAAGGAGGGAAGCAGAAAGAGGAATCTAGTGCAACTCTGTATAGACCATTAAGTCTTTTAATAAAAAATGTATAAAAATGCACTCACAAATAGACTTCAATAACATGCATGTTTCAAACTCCAAGATACAAACTGCGCAGGAAATTTTGCTTTTCTCAGAGTCTGATGTGTATAAAAACCGATAGCTATCCTCTGTTTCAAAACTTCTACCGGCCTAGGCCGGGATATGGTTTGATTTTAAGATTTCATGTAGAAGTTTTGAAACAGAGGATAGCTATCGGTTTTTATACACATCAGACTCTGAGAAAAGCAAAATTTCCTGCGCAGTTTGTATCTTGGAGTTTGAAACATGCATGTTATTGAAGTCTATTTGTGAGTGCATTTTTATACATTTTTTATTAAAAGACTTAATGGTCTATACAGAGTTGCACTAGATTCCTCTTTCTGCTTCCCTCCTTCTATGTTTATTTGAGGGATATGATATCCCTGCTATACACGTTGTAAAGGAAATATACAATCAATTGGAAGAGGGATTGTGACCAGCAAATCAACTGGAGAGCTGGAGGCTATAAATTGCCCTAAATGCCTGTTTCCTAGCCACATTTGGTAAGCACCCATTTTGGATGGTGGAGGATTTGGATCACGTTTTTGCATACTTATTACACACACCGTGGGATTTTTCTTTTGCTTGATATAACTAAAAGGACTGTTTTGGAGAAAGAAAAAAACTAAGGAAAAAAACTTTTTGCTCTGTGTTCTATATGTATTTATAACTGTATGTTAAATAACAATTGTCTTGCATTATGGGTTGACATCGTTTTGAGGGAGGTGGGGGCTGTGCCGTTATAGAGGACAACCGCTTGCCTGTCTGGCCTGGGGGGGAAGTGGGGTCGGATACATATCTGAGTCCAGTGATGGGCTTACAGGAGCACGCTCTTTCCTGAGAAGCCACTTCTCCCAAATAGGTTGCCGCGCCATCCTGTAGGGTCTAGGCCTATCAGGATCCGCAAAGGCAAGGGGTCTTAGGCCCCGTTAGTTAGTTAGCACAATTGCCTCCCCTATAGGGAGAGTGTTCTACGGTTTCTAAAGTTTAGGTCTCTCCCGCCTTAAACCGGGAGAGACAAGTTACTCCTTTCTACTTATCTCTCTGTCACTTCTTCCACTCTTCTTTCCACTTTCCCCTTTCTCTTGTTAGAAGACCCGACCCCGGCCCCCGACCCTAGGACACAGGTCATTGTGGTGCTGCCTGGAGCGCCGTCGTCCCATATAGTCGAGTGACCGCTCCGCAAACCGCCTGACCCAGATGGCTGACCTAAAAATATGTACGTTCAATGCCAAGGGGCTCAATATACCTGAGAAGAGGGCAAAAATTATGTATGGTTTCCATAAAGAAAGGGTAGATGTGGTAATGCTTCAGGAAACACACTTCTGTCTGGGGAAGATGCCGGAGATCAAAAACAGATACTACGACAGATGGTTCCACAGTCCCAACCCCGAAAAGAAGTCCAAGGGAGTATCTATAGCCGTACATAGGAACGTCCCCCTGGAGCATCTAGAGGTTAAATTAGACCCGAAGGGTAGATTCTTATTTCTTAAATTTGTGCTATGTGAAGCTAAATACACCCTGGCCAATCTATACCTGCCCAATCAAGGGCAGGTGGAGGCAGGTCTGAGGATGTTACGAGCACTGGAGGTGTTCGCTGAGGGCACCTTGATTGTCGGGGGGGACCTCAACTTAGCAATTGACCCGAGGGTGGACTCCTCCCAGGGCAGATCGGGGATCTCCCACTCCGCGCTTAACAAGCTCCGCAGAGCCCTCCAGGCCCTGCAGGTGGTTGATGCTTGGAGAGTGCTGCATGGGGGAGAAAAGGACTATACATTTTACTCTCATACCCACAACACGTATAGCCGACTGGACTATCTTTTCCTTAGTCACCATGCCCTCGCACGGGATCCGGGGACCTCGATCGGGCAGATTCTTTGGTCCGATCATGCGCCTGTCTTCTTGACCCTCCCGATCCTGAATGCGACCCCAAGACAGTACACTTGGCGCCTCAATGACAACCTACTAAAGGATGTCGCCTGCTTGTCAGAAATTAAAGCCACTATGGCTGGTTTCCATCTTGACCACTGTGGCGATGATACCCCGTTGCCGTTACAGTGGGAGGCGCTTAAGTGTGTGTTGCGTGGGATCTTTATTAAGCATGGAGCTAGGCTCAAGAGGGAACGGGCGCAGCAGATTAAGGCTACACTGGATAGGATAGATGAATTGGAGAGTGCACACAAGTCCTCATCTAACCACGCAGAGCTGAAAGAACTACTGGAAACCAGGCAGAAGTTGAGAGGCTTATACGACCAGTGTTACCTCAGATTCCGTGATAGATGTAGGGCACATTTCTATGAGCACTCAGATAAATGTGGGAGGATGTTAGCTCGGTCTCTACACCCAAGGCAGGGCTGTACATTCATTCCCACCATTAGAACTGTGGGAGGTGTGGAGGTTCATAAAACCCCGTTAATCGCCAGTGAGTTTCAGACCTTCTACTCCGATCTATACAATATTAGAGAGCCGGCCGGCAGGGGGCTGCGGCAGGATCCCACCGTTCTGACTGATATGTATATTGAGGAAACGGCTTTACCAACTATACCTTTTGAAGAACGCGAGGCCCTAGAGGACCCCATTAAAGGGGAGGAGGTGACGGAGGCCATAGGGAAGACCCCAGCAGGGAAAAGTCCGGGCCCTGATGGGTTTACCCCCCGGTTCTACAAAGTCATGGGTCCCCTGCTTGCCCCCTTCCTGGTGAAAGTGTTTAACTCCGTCTCTGGCTGTAATCCCTTCCCAAGACAGGCTCTGGAAGCACATATTGCGGTTATCCCGAAGCCGGGCAAGGATGTAACCCTACCTGGCAACTATAGACCAATTTCATTAATTAACATAGATGTCAAACTGTACGCTAAAATTATTGCCAATAGGATCCAGCCCCTACTCCCCTTATTGGTTAACAATGACCAGGTGGGGTTTGTCACGGGTAGAGAGGCTAGGGATAATGTTATTAAGACTATCTCCCTGATGCACTACGCTCAGGCGCGAAAGATCCCTGCCTGTCTGTTGGCAGTAGACGCGGAAAAAGCGTTCGATAGGGTGCACTGGGGATTCCTGAGAGCCTCCCTAATCCAGGCGGGGATGGGTCCGGTAATGGTGGGGAGAATTATGGCCCTCTATCAGGACCCCACCGCTAGGGTAAAAATCAATGGAACCCTTTCGGGATCATTCAAGATCAGAAATGGCACTCGGCAGGGCTGCCCTCTGTCCCCTCTACTATATGTTTTAGTAATGGAACATCTCGCTAATGCATTAAGGGCTAATACATCTATTAAAGGAATACCCTGTGGTGAAGAGGAATACAAGCTCTCCCTTTTTGCCGATGACCTGCTTTTATATATCACTTCCCCTCACACCTCACTACCCTCTATTATGGCAGAGTTTGACCGCTTCAGTCTACTTAGTAACTTCAAAGTGAACCTGTCTAAAACGGAGGTGTTGAACATTTCTCTGCCGGCAAAAACACGGCAATTAATGGAGGCGAACTTTCCCTTCAAATGGCAGACAGAATCAGTAAAGTACCTAGGGGTCAGGCTGCCTACTGATTTGGGGAGGCTATATAGACTAAATTACGCCCCACTCCTGAACACCACATTAAGTAACCTCCAGGCCTATGGGAAGAAACAACACTCGTGGCTGGGACGAATTAATATTTTGAAAATGGATGTGTTACCCCGCTTTTTATACGTGTTCCAGGCCCTGCCGATTGCCCCCGAGAGGGGTTTTTTTAAGATGCTACAGGAAGCCTTCTTTAAGTTTATTTGGAACAGCAAGAAACCCAGGGTGAAAAGGGATACGTTGTGTAGGCCCAAATCTGAGGGGGGGCTGGGAGTCCCGGACCTCAAACTGTACCACGCGGCGGCGGTCCTGGTGCGGCTCACGGATTGGTTTCACCATAAGGAGAGCAAGCGATGGGTGGCTCTTGAGGGGGACATCTCCCCACTTGGTCTGACGGCCTTGCCTTGGGTGGAGCCATCCCGTCGCCCTAAGAAACAGGAGCTCCCATACCTGGTTGGTCCCCTGCTGGCCCTGTGGGATAGGATTATAAAACGGAAAAGTATTTCACATAGGCCGGGACCCCTTACCCCTCTATTTGATAATCCGGCATTTCCGGCGGGGGTGGGAACCCCAACGTTTCTGGCTTGGAACGCTTCCCAAGATGTAGGATTGGGGGATGTAGTTTCTGGGTCTGGCCTTCCCACTATCGCAGACCTCCAGAAACGTGGGGCGGGTGGGCGTGGATTGTCATGGTTTCTGTATGCCCAGCTAGAGGCCTTTGTCAATTCATTCACCCCCAGGCTAGTGTTGTCTCGCCCTCTTACGGCGCTGGAGAGGATTCTTAAGAACCCAACCCCCCCCACTCATGTCATCTCTGGTCTGTATAAGATCCTCCAAGAGGGAGGAGAGCTTCCTCAGTTCTGTAGGAGGTGGGAGGAGGAATTGGGACAATCATTTGAGGCAAGTGAATGGGAGAAATCCTTTGCCCTAACTCACAAATTCTCTATGGCTTGTAGGGCCCAGGAGAAGAATTACAAAATCTTGTCCAGATGGTATAAATGCCCAGTGGATTTGATGCGGTTTGGGGGTGCGGAATCAGGGGATTGCTGGAGGTGTAATAATGCCCCGGGGACACTTACTCATATTTGGTGGGAATGCCCAGTGATCAGGAAATTTTGGGAAAAGGTGTTGGGAATCTTTAAATATTTGACGCTAGAGAGCATCCCCAACCTTCCTCAGGTGACCCTTCTGTCAATGCTCCCAGGATCAGCGGCAGCGGGGGGGCGGGGACTACTGAGACACCTGCTCACAGCGGCTAGGACTGTGATCCCTCGCCATTGGCGGACTAATGTCACCCCCTCCTTATTGGAGTGGTATGGGGAGGTGGAGAACATAAGAAGGATGGAGGAATTGGCGCTGGAGAGAACAGACGGTGGGACTCAGAGGTACTTGGGTACTTGGGTGCTTTGGGAAGTTTCTAAAGGAGCACCAGACTTTCAGGATCTCTTGAAGGACGGAAGTAGTGGTGGGGGTGGTGGGGTTCCGGGGTTGGGCCCGTCTTCTTAGTTCTCTTAGTTTCTTTGTCTTCTCTCTTTTTTTTTTTTTTTTTTCTTCTTTCCCCTCTTTCCTTCCTCTATCCCTGCCGCAAGCCCCTCGGGGCAAGTTGGCCCTCCTTTCCCTACTCCTTTTCCGGGGTGCGGACGGGGTGGCTGGGGCAGTGCAGATCTGGGGGGGCCGTCTGGCGACAGATGAGATCCATAACACCTTTGGTTGAAGCTTGGGATTAGCATCGCCCGGTACTGTCACCCTCGTTTCATTGACCCACCCATGTGTATCTGCCGTTGGGTCGACGGATGGAAGACCCCAGGCCCTTGGATAATAAGCACGGTCATGGATGGTCTTACATTGTCGCTATGTATGCCCTGTTTACACCCCATTATCTGTTATCTGTTATCTTTATCTGTTATCTGTAAATGTTTTTTCTTTCCTTCTGTAAAAATTCTGTGTATACTTGAAAATCTAATAAAAATCTATTGCAAAAAAAAAAAAAAAAAAGTTCACTTTTTCAGCCATGGGTACTATTCTCCGCACTCGGTCACCCTGATTACAGGCCCTCACCCTGGTCGGCCTATGACATAATGTGTTGGAGACCACACGTCTAACGGACTTAACGGGGAGGGTTACCCGTTCTGCCGGGGGTACTCCATTGTTGGCAGGAGGGATACACCTTTCCCACAAGGGCCAGAACAAGGGGAAATCCCACCCAACCACGACATCATAGCCCAGGCGTTTTACTACGCCAACCTCATGGGACAATGTTCCCGCGGGGGTCTCAAACTTACCCACTGCAACAGGGTAAGTCACGATATCCCCGTGGATGCAAATCACGCTCAGCTTTTTCTTTGGTTTGCAACCACCATGCACCAGGTTGGCCCGGACCAAAGTTACCCGGCTACCTGAGTCCAATAATGCTTTTACTGGGCGACCATTCATCTTTAAAGACACAACCTGCGTTTCAGATTTTGACCGCTGACTGGTGGCACAACCGGGGTCTGCCAGCAGGGATCTTCTGCGACCCGCGTCACATTCCATGGGTTCAGGGCCGAGGGGGCAATCCGCGGCTATGTGCCCCCACTCACGGCACCTCCAACACTGGGGACCCCGGAACCTCCTTGCCCGGACGTCTTCCCTAGGGTTAGGGGGCCTCTGGGGGTCAGGGACAGTCTTTTGCCCTCTCACAGCGCTCCACACACCTCCCAGGGGAACTTGTTTACTCACTGGTCTGCCGGTCTTGTCAGGGGCATCCCGAAGTTGGTCCTCAGTCGCGACAAATCATTCCACGACGTTAACTAGCTGCTCAGCAGTCTGTGGGTCGCCCTGTCCAGCCCATTGCTGTAGCTTCGGCGGCAGTGCCCGAACAAAATGGTCCACCACAACTTTTTCGATGATCTGTGCAGGGGTCAAACGCTCTGGCTCCATCTACTTTTGGACCAGATTAATTAGGTCATACATCTGCGATCGGGCAGGTTTATCAACAGAAAAAGTCCAGTTGTGTACCCGCCTTGCCCGAACCACTGGCGTGACTCCCAGGCGAGCAAGAATCTCCATTTTTAACTTGGCATAGTCCCGCACATCCTGCTCCCTGAGATCAAAATATGCTTTTTGCGGCTCACCTGACAGGAACGGTGCAATCATGTCAGCCCATTCCGTGACTGGCAGCTGCTCTCTCTCAGCCATGTGCTCAAACACCGTGAGGTAGGCCTCCACATCATCCTCTTGGGTCAGCTTTTGTAGGACCCGCTGTACGGCTCTCCTCGCACCCTCCGACTCAACTGGGCTTCTCTCTGGTTGTGAAACTTTGGCACCAACAATCTCTCTAAGCGCGGCCATCTGTTCAATCAACAGGCGATTTGTCTCCTGCTGGTTAGCCACGGTCTGCTGCTGCATTTGGAACTGTTGTGCCAGGGCCTGCTCCTGTGCTCGCTGCTGTTGTGCCAGGGCCTGCTCCTGCCGGAGGTCAGCTTGTACTAGGTGTTTTATTACCTCCTCCATTTGTTTTTGTTGAGACATCTTAATTGCTGCCTTCGCCAACGACAAGCAAAATGCAGTGCGTTTTGTCACTCCGTTGCCCCTAGCAGCAGTCACTATGCACGCATCCTCCACCAATTGTAAGCGGGCAAACAATCAGCAGTGACGGACAACGGATTTGAACGGCAAAACTGCTTTTATTCAGCAAAGTTCAGTAGATAGTCCAAAGATTGTAGCATAAATGCAGAAAACAAAAAGGGTTACTTCACCAACCAAATAGTCCTAGGCTGGGTACTCCAGCATGCTGATCAATTCCAGTCCACTTTACAGGGCGCATCAGCCCTCTGCACAATGTCCAGTGCTATCCTTCACCACGGTGCAGCTCAGCCTGGGCTCACTCCAACAGGCTGGTCATCCAACAAAGGAAAGGCCGTGTGCTCTCTTCTTATACAGGCTTCCCCTGTAATCAGCGTGCACACTTGTGGAGGCCTTAGAACATGTAACAACCCGTTATGGAATTGGGGAAGTGACCCTAGTCCAGTCCTGAAAACCCGGCCCGGATTGTGTTTTATACAGCCAAGCAGGGGAGAAATAGACATTTTTATACAATTTACCACAGTATATATTTCTTTAATGTTTTTGTTTTTCTTTTATTATTTTGAGTACTTACCCTACCCTATTTTGTGCAGGGCAATTGCCCCCCCGACACCCATATAAAAAATTCTACCTCCTTCTCCTCTTTCACCTACACCACCACAACCACCTCCTCCTTCTCTTCCGCTTATACCGCCACCTCCTCCAACCCCCCCCAGACCTATGACACCAGTAAAAAAATATATATTTTACGGTAATTAATGTATTTATTTATGTAATATACATATATATATATTTCTATTTATGTATGCTTCAGTATCTATTTATTTTTATATAGCATATATGTATGCATATGTATTTACTGATCGTATTATTTATTCATTTATGTATATAATGATTGATGTACTTATTTGTGTATTTATTTAATTAAAATTGTCTTTTGTTTTATGTTTATGTATGTATTTCTTTAACGTTTTGGTTTTCTATTATTATTTTGAGTACTTTCCCTACCTCCTTTTCGCCCAGGTGACACCCCCCCCCCCCAATATTGGCCTCCGACACCCATAAAAAATTGATATTGCAAATTTTTTTATGAATTTACTTTTAACTTTATTTACTTTATTACTGTATTTATTTCATTTGTGGGATTATTTTGAGCACATTCTCTATCCCATTTTGTGCAGGGCAGTTTCCCAGGTGTTACTGCCCCCCCACCATTTGCCCTGACTTTGTGCAGGGCAATCGCCCTGGTGTTCTCCTCAATTTGCAGCACTTGCTACCCCCATTTATCAGCCACCACCGGGTTCCAGTTTAGTCTGGGGACCTGAACCTGAACTTCAACGTGTCCACTTATCCCTACTCTCTAGTGCTCAGTGCGTGGTATTTCCCCCTCTGCCATACCGCGCAGTGAGGAAGAAGAATCTCACTGTACCATCAAGAGTTCATCATGCGCTCAAACTTTACTTTACTTTACTTTGTGTTTGTGTATTTCAGGGGTTGTTCCCCTTCAATTTGTTACTGTGTGCTATTACACCCATTGTCACATTGCACACTGAACACTAAAGGACTGTCAGACCCCGAGAATACCTGTCTTCGTTGTGAGCCTGCAACCCCCAATCTCCACAGCCAGCTTCACCTATAGACAAGCCCCCATTTGCCAAGGAGCTATACACGTCTCGCCAGTCACGGTTGCCACCAGGACTTGATGGCTCAAAGATTGTAGGCTCACGGAGAGTGAGACAGATAAACCAAAGGTCAGACTAGGCAAAGTAGGTAAGTACTTGAAACAGTTTGGGTGCTTTGGAAACAGGTAAGTACTGGAAGCAATTCGGCTGCTCGGGACAAATCAAGCAAAGTCAGACATCAAGCCAAGGGTCACACCAGGAGGTCAGAGATCTGCGCAGTACAAAGGGATGAGACGGAGACGTGGTCAAGATTCAAGCAAATGGTCAATAACGATATGTACAGGAAATCGCAGGCGAAATCACAAAGCCAGCTAAACGCTATCACAGGCACTGACACACTGAAGTGGTAATCACTTTATAGGACTGAACCCGACCAGATTGGACAGGGAGGCAGTGACTGTGATTGGTGCACTTCAGATCTGTGGGTTGATTGGTGCACTTCAGATCTGTGGGTTGATTGGTGCACTTCGGATCTGTGGGTTGACTGGTGCACTTTGGATCTGTGGGTTGACTGGTGCACTTAGAGAGCTCTGGGCTGATTGCCCCATCTGAGTTTTAAAGGCGTACCGCCCAGAACTGGACCTCCTAGGATTAGCTCTTTTAAACAGCCTCCAGTAGCCGCGCTGTGTGCATTGCTGCTGAAGGACAAGATGAATGACAGTGGACGAGGGAGGAGGGCACGCACACACACGCACACCCCGCCGGAGCCGGCACCTGAGGCGGAAGCGGCTGCTGGGCAGGAGAAGCCTTGGCCAGCCGCCTAAGGACACCACGGGCACGGACTGAAGGTAAGTCATTCATAACAAGGACACACTGTCCCATCATGAGCTCATTCTGCTTAGTGTGTTGGAGGAGTGTTCTCTCTCTAATGTTCTCTGTTTTATTACACAACTGTCACATTGCACACTGAACACTAAAGAGCAGACCATGCCATCATGAGCTCTTTGTGCTTAGTGTGTTGTCACGCAATGGTATTATTAGTATATTATTATTATTGATCCAAGAAGCCTGTGATAGATTTAGAAAGAGGAGTATAAACAGACTGTATAGGTAGGAGGAGTAAGTGGTTTACATGAAGCTGGGAACATGGGAGGCAAGTACAGGGAGCAGGTTACCTAAAAAGTTCTAATTGGAGGTAATTTTGCAATTTATATAAAATTAATTTCCCTAACACCAGCTATGTGTTGTTCATTATGCAGTCTCATCAATTTTAGTTCAAACCTCTTTTTGTATGTGTACCCCACCCCCGAGGAACCCTCTGTATGACTATACTGCTTTCATTTGTTGTAGGTAATTTGTCAAACCCTGAACTGACAGTCCGATCCCCAAACGTCTATATTGGACAAAATGCAACCATACACTGTCTCTCCAAGTCGGGATCACTGCCAATCACTTACATGGTATTCCACAACCTAACTGCTAAAGAATCAGTCACAGTGTCTGGGATAGGAAGTGCTAACTTCACTGTCACCATCCACAATCACAGCAGCTTGGGACTATATAAGTGTAAAGCTAACAACAGTGACACTCCTAAGGGTCAATACAGCAAGGAATTCACATTCACATTATTGGGTGAGGATCAACAATATAACATTTTAAATAATCTGATCATGTAACCTAAAGTGATAGCTCATATTTATGTTTTGCTTACAGAACCATTGTCAAACCCTGAACTGACCCCTGAATCGCCCAATGCCACCGTTAGACAAACCATGACCATCTGTTGCCTCTCCACACCCATAAAAAATTGATATTGCACATTTTTTTATGAATTTACTTTTAACTTTATTTACTTTATTACTGTATTTATTTCATTTGTGGGATTATTTTGAGCACATTCTCTATCCCATTTTGTGCAGGGCAGTTTCCCAGGTGTTACTGCCCCCCCACCATTTGCCCTGACTTTGTGCAGGGCAATCGCCCTGGTGTTCTCCTCAATTTGCAGCACTTGCTACCCCCATTTATCAGCCACCACCGGGTTCCAGTTTAGTCTGGGGAACTGAACCTGAACTTCAACGTGTCCACTTATCCCTACTCTCTAGTGCTCAGTGCGTGGTATTTCCCCCTCTGCCATACCGCGCAGTGAGGAAGAAGAATCTCACTGTACCATCAAGAGTTCATCATGCGCTCAAACTGCACATGAACTCTAAAAGGAGAACTTTACTTTGTGTTTGTGTATTTCAGGGGTTGTTCCCCTTCAATTTGTTACTGTGTGCTATTACACCCATTGTCACATTGCACACTGAACACTAGAGGACTGTCAGACCCCGAGAATACCTGTCTTCGTTGTGAGCCTGCAACCCCCAATCTCCACAGCCAGCTTCACCTATAGACAAGCCACCATTTGCCAAGGAGCTATACACGTCTCGCCAGTCACGGTTGCCACCAGGACTTGATGGCTCAAAGATTGTAGGCTCACAGAGAGTGAGACAGATAAACCAAAGGTCAGACTAGGCAAAGTAGGTAAGTACTTGAAACAGTTTGGGTGCTTTGGAAACAGGTAAGTACTGGAAGCAATTCGGGTGCTCGGGAGAAATCAAGCAAAGTCAGACATCAAGCCAAGGGTCACACCAGGAGGTCAGAGATCTGCGCAGTACAAAGGGATGAGACGGAGACGTGGTCAAGATTCAAGCAAATGGTCAATAACGATATGTACAGGAAATCGCAGGCGAAATCACAAAGCCAGCTAAACGCTATCACAGGCACTGACACACTGAAGTGGTAATCACTTTATAGGACTGAACCCGACCAGATTGGACAGGGAGGCAGTGACTGTGATTGGTGCACTTCAGATCTGTGGGTTGATTGGTGCACTTCGGATCTGTGGGTTGATTGGTGCACTTCGGATCTGTGGGTTGATTGGTGCACTTTGGATCTGTGGGTTGACTGGTGCACTTAGAGAGCTCTGGGCTGATTGCCCCATCTGAGCTTTAAAGGCGTACCGCCCAGAACTGGACCTCCTAGGATTAGCTCTTTTAAACAGCCTCCAGTAGCCGCGCTGTGTGCATTGTTGCTGAAGGACAAGATGAATGACAGTGGACGAGGGAGGAGGGCACGCACACGCACGCACGCACCGCCGGAGCCGGCGCCTGAGGCGGAAGTGGCTGCTGGGCAGGAGAAGCCTCAGCCAGCCGCCTAAGGACACCACGGGCACGGACTGAAGGTAAGTCATTCATAACAAGGACACACTGTCCCATCATGAGCTCATTCTGCTTAGTGTGTTGGAGGAGTGTTCTCTATCTAATGTTCTCTGTTTTATTACACAACTGTCACATTGCACACTGAACACTAAAGAGCAGACCATGCCATCATGAGCTCTTTGTGCTTAGTGTGTTGTCACGCAGTGGTATTATTAGTATATTATTATTATTGATCCAAGAAGCCTGTGATAGATTTAGAAAGAGGAGTATAAAGAGACTGTATAGGTAGGTGGAGTAAGTGGTTTACATGAAGCTGGGAACATGGGAGGCAAGTACAGGGAGCAGGTTACCTAAAAAGTTCTAATTGGAGGTAATTTTGCAATTTATATAAAATTAATTTCCCTAACACCAGCTATGTGTTATTCATTATGCAGTCTCATCAATTTTAGTTCAAACCTTTTTGTATGTGTATCCCACCCCCGAGGAACCCTCTGTATGACTATACTGCTTTCATTTGTTGCAGCTAATTTGTCAAACCCCGAACTGACAGTCCGATCCCCAAACGTCTATATTGGACAAAATGCAACCATACACTGTCTCTCCAAGTCGGGATCACTGCCAATCACTTACATGGTATTCCACAACCTAACTGCTAAAGAATCAGTCACAGTGTCTGGGATAGGAAGTGCTAACTTCACTGTCACCATCCACAATCACAGCAGCTTGGGACTATATAAGTGTAAAGCTAACAACAGTGACACTCCTAAGGGTCAATACAGCAAGGAATTCACATTCACATTATTGGGTGAGGATCAACAATATAACATTTTAAATAATCTGATCATGTAACCTAAAGTGATAGCTCATATTTATGTTTTTCTTACAGAACCATTGTCAAACCCTGAACTGACCCCTGAATCGCCCAATGCCACCGTTAGACAAACCATGACCATCCGTTGCCTCTCCACAGAAGGATCACTCCCAATCAATTATACCTTATACCACAACAAGACAGCCAAAGGAAGAACGTCTGTGTCAGGTGGCCGAGAGGTCAACTTCACCATAACCATATACAACCACAGTGCCCTGGGGCCGTATAAATGTAAAGCCATAAATAGTGTCACACCTAATGGTACCTACAGCAGACCATTCACATTCAGTCTGTATGGTAAGCTCCACTGAGAAGGGAAGACCAGGAAAGTCCGGCTATTTATGGTGACCCGAGGTGTAAGAGAAATGTTGTCTGTCTTTACAGAGCCAGCAAGTGATGGACCTGAACACTCTGGTGAGTGGAAATCCCTTTATCAGGTATAACTTTGACATGTGTTACAAGGGCCCCCTAATTTTTAGACCATTACAAAGGTTAGCCTCTAGTGAATAGATCAGTGACTCCAATGATGGATCCTGACCTCATGTAGTTCTCTACAGAGCTGACCAGTCAGGACCGGCGTCAGCACCCGGCAAGGCGGGGAAGCTGCCGGCGGCCCCCACCCTCCGGGGGGGGGGGGGGGGGCACTGACAGGGCCGGCCTTTGGGGTGTGCGACGGTGCCTGACCGGTGGCGGACAGGGAGGACACCACCACAACATGGTGCCCATATTTCCTCGAATGGCGGGGTTCCACAAAATGGGGCATCACGATTTAG
Organism: Gastrophryne carolinensis; assembly: GCA_027917425.1. Lineage (NCBI taxonomy): Eukaryota > Metazoa > Chordata > Amphibia > Anura > Microhylidae > Gastrophryne > Gastrophryne carolinensis. The sequence goes on along the minus strand of CM051243.1, from coordinate 69,602,202 downwards.
ATTCCAGGGGTGGAAGTGCTGGGTTTTGTTCTGCTTTTAAGTTGCCCACCCCAGCTGATTTCCTATCCCTGGAGCATCCCAATCTGTGATACCCTACTGTGTGAAACCCCCTGGGATCGCTGGCATACCCACTATGCAAGCAATTCCACCACTGAGTTTTGGTCTGCTTTACAGGGGCATTTCAATTTGGGATACCTCTGTTTGTGAAAGAACCCCCCTGGTTTGACCATTACCTCAAACTGGCGACTGGTGATCCTATAATGCATTCACCAGTTCAAGGAAAGTAATGAACGAAGGGGGGGGGGGGTCACACACAAAGGCATCCAAAATCAAGTGAATCTAGATTCGTTTAGACTCCGAGGTCAGGTTTAAGGGGGTTTAGTGCACTCCAAAGAACATGAATATTAGGGGGCATCCAGATTTGGGATGTCCCTCGGTAATGTGGCGCAACTCTTCACCACAAAGAGGCCCACTGAGACCATGCCGCCCAAGCGTCCACATAAACCTGGATCCGTCCCTGTGACCAGTGATGTCCTAGACTCTCTGGTCAGTTGACCTCAGGTAAAGAGCTCGGCCTCTCCACAGAGCTAACGAATGATGAACTCTCAGCTTAGTTAACCTCATGTTGAGAGCTCATTGGGGTTGATTCATAGCCTGGTGATAAAACTCCCGAGCTACACAGGTTGGGGACCAGTGTTATAGAACATTACAGAGATTGGCCCACTATTTTTGTGTGCCAAAATTATGTCCTCAGGGTACTGAGCTGATTTAGTATTTTTTTTTCTTATGTTAGAAAATGTGTGGTTTCACTATCTACAATCTTTTGCCACTGGCAAGGCACGCCAAGTCTGTACACCAAGAATAGAGAAGTGAGCCCTGTGCACAGAGAACACTGCTGCTGGGCATATGTAAGGTTGATTGAGATTCCTCAGCAGTGACCATAGCAACAGTGTTCTGTATGTACAGGGCTCACTTTTCTCTCTCTCTCTCTCAGTCTTGGTGTACAGTGAAAACCGCTTCCATAAAACACACATTTTCTAACATAGGAAAAAAGAAAAAAAAATGCTAGATAAGCTTTAAAGTGGACCAAAACCCATGATTTTGACTATCCTGGGTTTTGGTCCTTTTCCCGAAGCACCCCCCAGATTGCCGCAGCCAGCTCACCTTATCCCGGTCCCACAGCGTGTCTAAGAGCAGCGGCTCTGACGACCACATCCTTAGCTTCCCTCTAGCAGTGCGCGTGCCCGCACCAGGCATTTTTGATTGACCGGATGCGGCCGTCAGAGCCACTGCTCTTAGACGCGTCATGGGACTGGGAAGAGGCGAGTTGGCTGCAGCGATCTGGGGGAGTTTCACACAGCGGGGCTCCCCCGATCAGGGTGCCCGCGGGGAAAGGACCAAAACCCAGGATAGTCAAAATCGTGGGTTTTGGTCCACTTTAAAGCTTATCTAGCTTTTTTTTTCTTTTTTCCTATGTTAGAAAATGTGTGTTTTATGGAAGCAGTTTTCAATACCTGCTCTTGGACGCGCCGTGGGACCGGGATAAGGTGAGTTGGTGTGGCGATCTGGGGAGGTTTCACACAGCCTGGGCACCCACAGCGGGGAAAGGGACAAAGCCCAGGATAGTTAAAACTTTTGACTATCCTGGGTTTTGGTCCACTTTAAAGGAAAGTCCACTTTACTTGGATTTTTTAAAAGTGTATATTTTTTAAATAGAATGCCCTGAAGGCGCTGAGCTTATCTGGTAATTTTTAAAAACATTTTCTTATGTTAGTAGTTTTCATTTCCTGCTATGTGTTGCTATTGCTAGCTATACATCAAGTCTGTACACCAAGAGGAGAGATATGAGCCTTGTACACACAGAAAACTGTGAGTACAGAGCTCACTTTTCTCTTCCGGTAGATCTTGGTGTACAGTTGCTAATGTTACCAACTGGCTGGTCTTTTTTCCTCATTATTGACCACTGGCCTGCCAGTGCCTTTTTTTTTAACTGGTAGTTGTAATTGCTGGTATATGCCAGGCGGGGGCAGTGTGAAAGGTGTCAGGCTGTGGGTAAGCAATTTCTCCTGGTGAAATAGTGGCCAGGTGGCAACCTTGCCAATAGCAACAGATTGCAAGTAGTGAAAACCATAAAACACACAAGTAGTGAAAACCATAAAACCCACATTTACCAACATAAGAAAAAATATATACTTAATCAGATTTTTAAAATTCCATCAAAAGTGGACTTTTCCTTTAAGTGGAGAGGTTATTGTCGCCAATGAACTTGCCAGTAATGGATCCTGACTAGCTAGTTTGCCCTATGTGGATAGTTCAGTCTTTCCACAGAGCTGAACAGAGATTGTCCTGGACTCTAGAGAGTAATCAGTGATGGACCCAGGCGATTTGGGATGCCCACTGTGTGAAACCCCCCAGATTGCCCATAATAACTTATTGGGCTTATGGGCTCTCGTCCAATCAGCTTCATATGCCGTGCATATTAATGACTGGCAATAAGGTGCTGTTTACACACAAAGCTCGGCAATCGGCCACATCCCCAGTTCCCTATAGATTAGTCAGAAGAGTAGCTAGGCTTTCTGCCACCCGGGACAAAGATTAGAAATGGCGCCCCCCACCTTTTCTCGGGCCCCCCCCTTTGCTACACCCCTGGATTAGGACACATTCCAGCTTCCAGTCTATATGAATGGCTGGGTGCGCGAGCGTGCCTTAGCCCAGAGATGCTGGGAATGCAGCCAGCGTTGTTTATATTGCCTTGGAAAGGTGAGATTTGTGGGGGCCCCCTGGAGCTTTAGACAGTGGGACAACCTGGTTTTGGATGCCCAAAGGGAAGGCCAGTGGCCAGCCCTGGGGTTTTTTAGATTTCAGGACCAGCCACACAGGGTTTTGTTGTTCCGCTTGAAGTAGAGGAAAGGATAGTTAATCTTATAGGTTGAGGAACTTTAGGCACAATGGGTGGCTGAGAGGAAAATGGGGACAAAAGCTGGGTACTTTATGCTGAGGGACCAGTGTCAAACCCCACCCCCTTGCACCTATTTAGTAACTGGAGCAGAGAAAAGGATGTACGTCCTGATGATTGATCAGGTGATAAAGGATGAAAGGCCTTTGAACAAAGCATTATGCTTTTACAGGGGAGGACCAATGAATTGTACGTCTCCCAAGCCAGTCTGGGGGATAACCACCTCTAATTTCTGCATAGAGTATTGCATAATAAGTAAAAGCATCTAAACACATCACCTATAGCTATAAGGTGATATTTCAGGCGAAGGCAATTGTTAGACCATTGTGTCTGTCTACGTTTGCCACTGTCCTAAACAGTTTTCCATTTTTAAATTGAAAAAGAAATGGCCAAGATTTCACGGTTCTCAGTTTTACCCAATGATTTCTCTTCTGAAGCATTTGGGCATGGCCCTTGGAGCTGTGATGCTGCATAATAATTAACATAATGGGTGAGGAGGCACTGGGAATGAGAGCACTTGTTCAGAGGAGACTGGGTGGGGAGGAAGGAGGGAGGGGTTAGATGGGCTTAAATGGCAACTCTGAGAGTGCCATTCAAGCCATTAATACAGAGGGAGGCGTGGTCTGGACTAGCTCTTCAAGCTAGTATTGGTGGCCCACATCAGCAAGGTGGCACTGGATGGGTAGATGAAAAAGTATATTTCTTAATTCAAACCACTGAGCTGAGAGGATGCACAGCTCTGGAGGAATGCTTGGCAAGGTAAGCTGCTTTTTATTTTTTTAACCTTTTGCCTGAAGAATCCCTTTAAGCCCCCTAGCTACAACCATGGATAGGGCTGAGAGGAGCTCCGGGTGTGAGGCGCAGCAAAGAAAATAAGTCCAAAAGAAGAAATCAGAATTTAGGGGCTGGCGGCAGACAAGCAAGGTCCAAAGAATAAATCCGAGTTCAGGGGCTGGCAGCAAATAGGCAAAGTCCAATGAATAAATCCAAATTCAAACCATGCAATCCGAGTGTTAATCCAAGAGCAGGTCAGGTCAATCCAGGAAATCAGTCAGGAAACGCAGGAAACGGGAATAACAGAGTCCGGGAACTTAGCTGATAACACAGCAATGAAAACAGGCCAGCTGTCCATTTAAATAGTGCTGTCAATAAAGCTGGGAGGGACGTTTCAGAGTATGAGTGACGTCACTTCCTATCCACTGAGACCAAGGGAAACCCGGAAGTAAAAAGCAAGCCCAAGAGCTTACGCTCTAGGCTTTGTGCACTTGCAGTGTGCTGAGCACTAGGCGGCGCTGTTGAGCAGTGCAATGAATGAAGAGCCAGATTGTGTACTAACACCCAAGAGTGCACGTCTGTGGCTGCGCACAGACAGCGATGGAGATCTGACAGCTCGACCGCGTCCGATAGAAGAGCAAGAAAGGTTAGGAGACTGACACAGAGTTTGCCAGTCTTTTCCTGTAGAAGTAGCATGGTACATTCATACACCTGCCACTGCTTGTTTTCTTTATTCCTAGAGGTGAATTATCAAGCACTGCATTTGCCATACATGCTTCTGTCCTCTACTGACCACTTTGTCGATTTTCTATGCAGGTCAGACAGATAAAGAATGGACGCTCATTGCCTGGCTGCTCCCACTTGTCATCTTCCTTATCATAGTTGCTGCTCTTATATTCAGAAGGGTCAGAAGAAGAGGAAGTGAGTATCCTGCTCCAAACTAACTTGTTCTACCTAGATATTCTTTCTACTTTCATTTCTTTTAGATTGTACACTGCTCTGGTCTCTCTTGTACTACATCTTGTAAATGATGGCTATATTTTTTTATGAACCATTGGATAATTGTTTCTTTAAAAGGGAACTCTGCTCCTGAAAGAAAACCCACATTGGGAGTGAGGGTCTGTTACCCTAAAAGAATCTTCTCCTTCCAGACTCTCAATGAGTGAGACTCAACTCTTCCAGGTCTGGTCTCTGTCTAACTGAGGACTGGGAGCTATAGCACTCACTGTGGCAGCTAGCACCTCCTCCTGCAGTGTAGAAGGCAGTTTCCCGTCCCCTGTTAGGGACCCATCCAAAAAGAGGTGAACATTGCTCTCTGTGGGGTTGAGAGCAGTAAAAGAAGGGTTTAGGTGTATTGTTTTGGTAAAGGACCCCTCTAGTGAAACCTTCTATGTCCCAAGGTTTATCTCCTTTACTCTAGTTCATTTCCTTTTAATAAAAGTTGAATTTGAACACCCTAAAGTGAACCCATGCCCTGGTTACAGATCAGAAGCCTGATTTTGTGGGACCTTCAAAATCAATGTTTTAAAGTGATTGTCCAGGCACTTTGTCACCTGCAGAGAATGTACTGCACACTGGTGGGCATAGGGGATCAAGGGCTGCCCCCTGCATCATGTCCACTCTATGCTCTGCAAAGAAGAGAATAAAGTGCCTGTGTTGCCTGCCATTGGTCCAGTTGCCGTTGGTGGCCATCAACGCCACAGGACTTAACCCTTTAAGTGCCAGCCTACCTGGAGTTTTTGTCACACTCTGTTGCCAGACCATTTTGCACTATTTTGCGCTCCCCATGTTCAAATGTGATTTTTGAAGGGATTTCCAGGGATTTCCCAGGATAATGATATATTGTTTTTTTCAGCAGAGTCTGGGCTTTAACATGAAATGTCTTGTTTGTCATTTGTTAGGTGTATTCTTAATATTTTTGGGTGAAATATGTGCAAAAAAAAAAAAAAATTTTTACATATTGTAGTTTTTTTTTGTAATAAAAAATGTAAGTTTGTCAATGAAATCTTATTGCGTGTGAAATCCCAATTTCTCCCGGTTACAGCGGTACCACATATGTATATGTAGACACCCTTTCCTGCCCAGGAGACTCCCCCAAACTGAAACAGCGCTTTAGGGGATTTTCAGAAAAAATACAACTATGCTATGCAATAGGCGCACCTTGCAGTTTTTCCAGAAAAACAACCCTTTACATTTGAAATACCCCCAACAAACTATATATTCTCTGGAAGTACACACCTCAAGCTTTCTAGGCGTACCAGGCTTGTTGATGTGGCCATAGTTTTCTGGAAGTAATCCCTCAATGGATTCTTTGATTGCAAAGAGTTTCCCTAAAAAAAGGATAAAAAAGCAGAATCAAAGCCACATTTTCCTAAAAAAACTATATACAAACAAGAAAAAACAAGTTTAATCTGAAAACGCAACATCCCCCGAACAGAACAATACCCAACATGCATAGCTACTGTCAAGGGAAGAGTTGCCAAACACCCCAAAGTAAAGCATGTGCGTAACGGTAATTTTACTTGAAAATTTCAGCTCTGCAGACAAAGTGCGCACCTTGCGATTTTTCAACCAAAACAACCCTTTACATTTGGAATATCCCCCATAAACCATATATTCCCTGAAAGTACACATGTTAAGCTTTCTAAGGGTACCCAGCTTGTTCTAGTGGGCTCATCTTTCTGGAATTATTACCTCAAAGAATTCTTTGGTTGCGCAGGGTTTCCCTAAAAAATTTATAAAAAAGCTGAATAAAAAACACCTTTTCCTAAAATATAAATATGCAAACCAGAAAAAACAAGCTAAGTCTGAAAGCGCAAGGTCCCCCGAACAGAACAATACCCAACATGCATAGCTACTTTTAACCCTTTTAATTGCCAGCCTACTTGAGATTTTGTCACCCTCTGTTGACAGGCCATTTTTCCCCATTTTGCGTCATGTTTTGCGCCATTTTTGCTGGAACTTTCAGGAAAATTATATATATATTTTTTTGCAGCAGAGTTTAGGCTTTAACATGAAATGTCTTGTTTGTAAATTTTTTTTTTTTTTTTACAATATTATTAAGTAAAAAAAATAAATAAATAAATTAAAAATTTTTTTAGAAAATTGACTCCTTTATTTTAAATAAAAAATGTATTTTATTAAGGAAAATCATATTGCATGTGAAAGCCCCATTTCTACCGATTAGAACGGTGCCACATATTTATCGGTAGCCCCCTGTTCCTGCCCAGGAGACCCCTCTAACTGAAACAAGTATTTTATAACATTCACAAAAAAAATACAAATACCATCCACACTACAAAGGGTTAAATCGAGAAAAAAAATGACATAGGGTCCCCCCTCCCAGGGGAGGGAGACCCCATTTTTTTTTTGATTTTTAAGGGTTAAAAACCCTTAAAAATCAAAAAAAAAAATTGACGTGGGGTCCCCCTTACCCAAAGTAACCAGCCCGGGACCAGCTATGGGGGCTTGTAGGCACAGAGTGGGGGGGCCAGCTTTTGTGGCCCCCCCACCCTGCAGCCTACGAGCCCACATAGCCTATGTGGGCCCGGGCTCTTCTGCCCCCCCCTGGCCTTTGGGGAGGCAGGTAATGGGGGTGCCAGGGGTTAATGGCAAGCCACCCGCTTGCGCAGGTGGCTTGCCATCCCCCCAGCCTTGTGAACTGGTATAGGGGTCATGGACCCCTTACCAGTTCACAAGGGGTTAAAAGTAAATAATCACACAGACACAAGCAGAGAAAAAAAATATTTTATTAATTTTTATTTTTTTTTACACTGTACTCACCTCCCATCCATCCTGGAGCACTCTGTCCCTCGGCGATCACTGGCTTCTGCTCACTTGCTAGAAGCCTTTTATAGCTGCTGGATGACAGAACACAAAGGGTTAATCAAAAAAAAAAATGACATAGGGTCCCCCCCCCAGGGGGGGGGACCCCATTTTTTTTTTGATTTTTAAGGGTTAAAAACCCTTAAAAATCAAAAAAAAAAATGACGTGGGGTCCCCCTTACCCACAGTAACCAGCCCGGGACCAGCTATGGGGGCTTGTAGGCACAGAGTGGGGGGGCCAGCTTTTGTGGCCCCCCCCACCCTGCAGCCTACGAGCCCACATAGCTTATGTGGGCCCGGGCTCTTCTGCCCCCCCCTCCCTTTGGGGAGGCAGGTAATGGGGGTGCCAGGGGTTAATGGCAAGCCACCCGCTTGCGCAGGTGACTTGCCAGACCCCTGAGCCCTGTGAACTGGTATAAGGGGTCACATGGACCCCTTACCAGTTCACAAAGGGTTAACAGTATAAAAAATAAACACACACACAGGTTTTTGTAATAGTTTATTAAAAAAAAAAAAAAAATTTAACTTTACTCACCTCCGATGTTCAGATGCAGTGTCCCGCGGCGATCTGATGCAGGTGACAGCTGGGCAGAGAAGGGGGGAGGCAGGCGATCGGAGGATCGCCTACCTCCCTCCTTCTCCGCCCAGCCGTCACCGGCATCTGAGAGGAGAACTGCCGGGTGCCCCGATGACACCCGGCGGTGACGTCATTAGCCCCGCCCCCAAAGGGGCGGGGCTAAAATCCAAGATGGCGGCCGCCATCGGAAGATGCGACGGAGGGAGGGCTGTTATGCCCCCCTCCAGAAGACAGAAGACCCGGGGGGGGGGTGATCGGAGCCCCCCCCATGAAGAGGAGAGGCGGCGGGAGCGGAGGTGAGTAACTGTCATTTTTTTTTTTTTTTTTTTTTCACAGGCAATCCCGGCGGCTGCTGAAAGGGGGGGGGGCACCCTATTCCGGGCCCTCCCCTGCAGCCGGAGAAGCCCCAATCGGCGATCGGAGCCCCGCTGGCTGAAGAGGAGACCCGGCCGGACCAAACAAGGGGTCAGGTAAGTGACTTTTTTTAAAACTTTTTTTTGTGGGATTGGGGAATGCCAGGCACGTAAAATTTACGTGGCTGGCACTTAAGTGGCGGAGAGGCAACCACGTAAATTTTACGTGGCTGGCATTTAAAGGGTTAAAGGGACATTGTAGGCAAAGTGCATAAACTATAATTCAGCAGCTCACCTCGTCATGGCTGCGCTCTCACTTCCTGTCAGAACACAGCTGCTCCTGGAAGTAGAAACAAGGCAAAAAGTAGATGTACACCCCCTTCCTTTGCCATAGACCACCAATCATAGAGCCTGGCTGGTGGTCTATAGCTCCGCCATCATTTGTCAGCTCAGCAAGAACAAACACACTATTTTTATGCAGCCTGATTGGTAAATTAGAAATGACTTGCTAGTATGTAACACCTGATTCTAACTAATGTATAAGAAAATACTGGTAATAGTTTATAAATGCATGTGATAAAATATTATTGGTATATTTTTGTCTGTCATTTGCCTTATGTAAAAAAGTGTTTATAGTGTATATATTCATTTCAATGACATTATATAAATATATGTATATGTGTAGTGTTGAGAACGTGTCTGAAGTACAATATCTTGGGCTCTTACAGAACCCACTCATTATGCTGATTATTATGCTGCATCACAGAGCCAAGGGCACAAGAAAAATCATAAGGTGAAACTGTAAACCTTGATATCTCTGCCATTTCTTCTCCAATCTAAAAATGGAAAAGAGTGCCAAACATAGCCCGACACAATTTGCCTACTGTATCCCTTTAAAATTGGGTTAGGGGAGCAGGGGAGGTGATTCTGGCCCCACAAGCTTGGTTTAGCACCTCCTACTGCTAATAGGGGTCCAAGTTTGGAGCCCTGGTCCCACCTATGAAACAGTTGGGTGTCACAATGACGGGCCTGGTAGAGCAGTTCTAGGGGCCCACAGCTGGCAAGTCTGATACTGGGTGACATCATTGTAGAACGGGGCCCTGGGTTATTGGCCAGGTTTCCCCATCAAATACTGGCCATGATGGAGAAGGTCTACTCCTTTTCTATCAGTCAAGATGTGCATACTCAACCCTCTGCAATCCCACAAATCCAGTACTGGCTGCATTACCATCAAGAACCCAGTAGGCACATACAGTGTCTGTATGTCCAGACGGCAGGTCACATGACCAATGTTGAGCCTCCTGATTAGGAGAAGGTAAAGGTCCACTTTAGGATTGTACAACCAGATTATAGGGTGTGTGGGCATCAGTCTAGGAGTAGCAGTAAAGGTTGTAGTTAGTGGCACTTATTTAAAAACCTTCTTCTTTTCTCATAGTGCGGAGCTTCCCTGTAATTCAGAAGAAACGCCCAGATCCAGAGATTTATGAGACTGTGAAAGCACTAGGGGATGGTAAGAGGCTTCATGTGGCTGTCAATTGACAAATATTGTATAAACAAACCTCTCCAGAGAGAAAATGAAGGGCCGTCAGGGTGCTCCTCTGCCTCAAATACTCTTATCCACGAACCTGAAACAAACCACTGCAGAGCAGTATACCTGTTCCAGGTCAAGGCCTACTGCAGCTGGATGATATAGACCCAGCAATGGTGGATGCCAGGTTTCTCCCCAGACATGTTTAACATCTGATTTACATTTCTAGTATTGGACACAGTGTGCAACTGTGGGCAAAAGTATTATTCCTTTATCCTGAGTACGCCCCCTAGTGGTTGAAATCAGCTAACATCTCTCTGCTGCAGTGTGGCCTACATTTACACCCCTAATGTTTAAAGTGGACCAAAGCCCAGGATTTTGACTATCCTGGGTTTTGGTCCTTTCCCTGGGGGCACCCTGATCGTGAAAGCCCCCAGGACGCCGAGACCAGTTCACCTCTTTCCGGTCCCGCGGCGCGTCTAAATGCAGAGGCTTTGACGGCTGCATCCTCCGCTTCCCTCTCTAACAGGGAGCGTGCCCCGTGCCGGCCATTCACAAATGCTATATTTTGGGGGCTAATTTAGAAAAAAAAATTACAATAATATATATATTATAACATATAATATCTAAAGAAGTTGAAAGTGGCCACTAGGGAGCGCACTAGCCAAAACAGCAAAATAAATAGACAGGGAATTGAACACATTTCTCATTGAGCGTGTAGATGTTCAGGTTCATCAAATTCAACCGAACTTGATGCCAAAGTTCAGTTGGGGTACCCGGACTTGATCTGAACCTTAAAATGAGGATAACAAGGGCTAGAGGGCTGCAATGGCACCAGGGCAATTGCTCTGCACAAAATGGGGTAGGAAAAGTACTCAAAATCATAACAGAAAACAAAAATAAATAAAACAAATAAAAACATTAATTTCAGAGGGTAAATTGGTAAATTGGGGTGTAACTCTAGGGGTCATGCACATAATGGGGTAGGGCAAGTACTCCAAATAATAACAGAAAACAAAAAAAAAAATCAATACATAAATAAATTTAAACAAATAAGGTGTCAGAGGGCAAATTGGGGGTAACAACAAGATGATTGCCCTGCACAAAATGGGGTAGGGACAGTACACATATTATGTATCCTTTGTTAAAAAATTATAAGAATCCTCCTATAACAGGCTGTGTGACAGAATCCTCCCATCATCCCTTAGAGGACTGTGACAGAGCCCCCATCATCCCTTAGCAGACTGTGACCGAGCCCCCCATCATCCCCTAGCGAACTGTGACAGAGCCCCCCCCCATCATCCCTTAGCACACTGACGGAGCCCACCATCATCCCCTAGCAGACTGTGACAGAGCCCTCCATCATCCCCTAGCAGACTGTGACAGAGCCCCCATCATCCCTTACCAGACTGTGACAGAGTCCCCCATCATCCCCTAGCAGACTGTGACAGAGTCCCTTAGCAGACTGGGCAAGAGCCCCCCATCATCCCTTAGACTGTGGCAGAGCCCCCCATCATCCCTTAGCAGACTGTGACAGAGCCCCCCATCATCCCTTAGCAGACTATGACAGAGCCGCCCATCATCCCTTAGCAGACTGTGACAGAGCCGCCATCATCCCTAAGCAGACTGTGACAGAGCCCCTCATCATCCCCTAGCAGACTGTGACAGAGTCGTCCATCATCCCTTAGCAGACTGTGACAAAGCCCCCCATCATCCCTTAACAAACTGTGACAGAGCTCCCCCATCATCCCTTAGCAGACTGTGACAGAGCCCCCCCATCAACCCTTAGCAGACTGTGACAGAGCCCCCCCATCATCCCTTAGCAGACTGTGACAGAGCCCCCCCATCATCCCTTAGCAGACTGTGACAGAGCCCCCCACCCCCATCATCCCTTAGCAGACTGTGACAGAACCCCCCCATCATCCCCTAACAGACTGTGACAGAGCCCCCATTATCCTTTAGCAGACGGTGACAGAGCCCTCCATCATCTCTTAGCAGACTGTGACAGAGCCCTCCATCATCCCTTAGCAGACTGTGACAGAGCCCCCCATCATCCCTTAGCAGACTGTGACAGAGCCCTCCATCATCCCTTAGCAGACTGTGACAGAGCCCCCTATCATCCCTTAGCAGACTGTGACAGAGCCCCCCATCATCCCTTAGCAGACTGTGACAGAGCCCCCCATCATCCCTTAGCAGACTGTGACAGAGCCCCCATTATCCTTTAGCAGACGGTGACAGAGCCCTCCATCATCTCTTAGCAGACTGTGACAGAGCCCTCCATCATCCCTTAGCAGACTGTGACAGAGCCCCCCATCATCCCTTAGCAGACTGTGACAGAGCCCTCCATCATCCCTTAGCAGACTGTGACAGAGCCCCCTATCATCCCTTAGCAGACTGTGACAGAGCCCCCCATCATCCCTTAGCAGACTGTGAAAGAGCCCCCCATCATCCCTTAGCAGACTGTGACAGAGCCCCCCATCATCCCTTAGCAGACTGTGACAGAGCCCCCCATCATCCCTTAGCAGACTGTGAAAGAGCCCCCATCATCCCTTAGCAGACTGTGACAGAGTCCACCATCCCTTAGCAGACTGTGACAGAGCCCCCATCATCCCTTAGCAGACTGTGACAGAGCCCCCTATCATCCCTTAGCAGACTGTGACAGAGCCCCCCCCCCCATCATCCTTTAGCAGACTGTGACAGAGCCCCCCCATCATCCTTTAGCAGACTGTGACAGAGCCCCTCATCATCCCTTAGACTGTGACAGAGCCCTCCATCATCCTTTAGCAAACTGTGACAGAGCCCCCCCATCATCCCCTAGCAGACTGTGACAGAACCCTCCATCATCCCTTAGCAGACTGTGACAGAGCCCTCCACCATCCCTTAGCAGACTGTGACAGAGCCCTCCACCATCCCTTAGCAGACTGTGACAGAGCCCTCCATCATGCCTTAGCAGACTGTGACAGAGCCCTCTATCATCCCTTAGCAGACTGTGACAGAGCCGCCCCATCATCCCTTAGCAGACTATGACAGAGCCCCCCATCGTCCCTTAGCAGACTGTGACAGAGCCCCCCATCGTCCCTTAGCAGACTGTAACAGAGACCCCCATCGTCCCTTAGCAGACTGTGACAGAGACCCCCATTGTCCCTTAGCAGACTGTGACAGAGACCCCCATCATCCCTTAGCAGACTGTGACAGAGCCCCCATCATCCCTTAGCAGACTGTGACAGAGCCCCCCCCATCATCCCTTAGCAGACTGTGACAGGGCCCCCCATCATCCCCTAGCAGACTGTGACAGAGCCCTCCATCATCCCTTAGCAGACTGTGACAGAGCCCCCCCATCATCCCTTAGCAGACTGTGACAGAGCCCCCATCATCCCTTACCAGACTGTGACAGAGCCCCCATCATCCCTTACCAGACTGTGACAGAGCCCCCTCCATCATCCCTTACCAGACTGTGACAGAGCCCCCTCCATCATCCCTTACCAGACTGTGACAGAGCCCCCTCATCATCCTTTAGCAGACTGTGACAAAGCCCATCATACTTTAGCAGACTGTCACAGAGCCATCCATCACGCCTTAGCAGACTGTGACAGAGCCCTCCATCACCCTTTAGCAGACTGTGACAGAGCCCCCCCATCATCCCTTAGCAGACTGTGACAGAGCCCCCCCATCATCCCTTAGCAGACTGTGACAGAGCCCCCCCATCATCCCTTAGCAGACTGTGACAGAGCCCCCCATCATCCCCTAGCAGACTGTGACAGAGCCCTCCATCATCCCCTAGCAGACTGTGACAGAGCCCCCCATCATCCCTTACCAGACTGTGACAGAGCCCCCCATCATCCCTTAGCAAACTGTGACAGAGCCCCCATCATCCCTTACCAGACTGTGACAGAGCCCCCATCATCCCTTACCAGACTGTGACTGAGCCCCCCCATCGTCCCTTGGCAGACTGTGACAGAGCCCCCCATCGTCCCTTGGCAGACTGTGACAGAGCCCCCCATCGTCCCTTAGCAGACTGTGACAAAGACCCCCATTGTCCATTAGCAGACTGTGACAGAGACCCCCATCATCCCTTAGCAGACTGTGACAGAGCCCCCATCATCCCTTAGCAGACTGTGATAGAGCCCCCCATCATCCCTTAGCAGACTGTAACAGAGCCCCCCATTATCCCTTAGCAGACTGTGACAGAGCCCCCCCCATCATCCCTTAGCAGACTGTGACAGAGCCCCCCCAATCATCCCTTAGCAGACTGTGACAGAGCCCCCCATCATCCCCTAGCAGACTGTGACAGAGCCCTCCATCATCCCTTAGCAGACTGTGAAAGAGCCCCCCCATTATCCCTTAGCAGACTGTGACAGAGCCCCCATCATCCCTTACAAGACTGACAGAGCCCCCATCATCCCTTAGCAGACTGTGACAGAGCCCCCATCATCCCTTAGCAGACTGTGACAGAGCCCCCATCATCCCTTAGCAGACTGTGACAGAGCCCCCATCATCCCTTACCAGACTGTGACAGAGCCCCCATCATCCCTTACCAGACTGTGAAAGAGCCCCCTCATCATCCTTTAGCAGACTGTCACAGAGCCATCCATCACGCCTTAGCAGACTGTCACAGAGCCCTCCATCACCCTTTAGCAGACTGTGACAGAGCCCCCCCATCATCCCTTAGCAGACTGTGACAGAGCCCCCCCATCATCCCTTAGCAGACTGTGACAGAGCCCCCCATCATCCCCTAGCAGACTGTGACAGAGCCCTCCATCATCCCCTAGCAGACTGTGACAGAGCCCCCCATCATCCCTTACCAGACTGTGACAGAGATCCCCATAATCCCTTACCAGACTGTGACTGAGCCCCCATCATCCCTTACCAGACTGTGACAGAGCCCCCTCATCATCCTTTAGCAGACTGTGACAGAGCCCCCCATCATACTTTAGCAGACTGTCACAGAGCCATCCATCATGCCTTAGCAGACTGACAGAGCCCCCCATCATCCCTTAGCAGACTGTGACAGGGCCCTCCATCATCCCTTAGCAGACTGTGAGAGCCCCCCATCATCCCCTAGCAGACTGTGACAGAGCCCTCCATCATCCCTTAGCAGCCTGTGACAGAGCCCCCCCATCATCCCTTAGCAGACTGTGACAGAGCTCCCATCATCCCTTAGCAGACTGTGACAGAGCCCCCCATCATCCCCTAGAAGACTGTGACAGAGCCCTCCATCATCCCTTAGCAGCCTGTGACAGAGCCCCCCCCATCATCCCTTAGACTGTGACAGAGCTCCCATCATCCCTTAGCAGACTGTGACAGAGCCCCCCCCCCATCATCCCTTACCAGACTGTGACAGAGCCCCCATCATCCCTTACCAGACTGTGACAGAGCCCCCATCATCCCTTACCAGACTGTGACAGAGCCCCCATCATCCCTTACCAGACTGTGACAGAGCCCCCATCATCCCTTACCAGATTGTGACAGAGCCCCCATCATACCTTACCAAACTGTGACAGAGCCCCCATCATACCTTACCAGACTGTGACAGAGCCCCCCCATCATCCCTTACCAGACTGTGACAGAGCCCCCCCATCATCCCTTACCAGACTGTGACAGAGCCCCCCCCCATCATCCCTTACCAGACTGTGACAGAGCCCCCATCATCCCTTACCAGACTGTGACAGAGCCCCCATCATCCCTTACCAGACTGTGACAGAGCCCCCCATCATCCCTTACAAGACTGTGACAGAGCCCCCCCATCATCCCTTACCAGACTGTGAAGAGCCCCCCCCCATCATCCTTTAGCAGACTGTCACAAACCCCCCCCATCATCCATTAGCAGACTGTGACAGAGCCCCCATCATCCCATAACAGACTGTGACAGAGCCCCCCATCATCCCCTAGCAGACTGTGACAGAGCCCCTATCATCCCTTAGCATACTGTGACAGAGCCCCCCATCATCCCCTAGCAGACTGTGACAGAGCCCCGCATCATCCCTTAGCAGACTGTGACAGAGCCCCCCATCATCCCCTAGCAGGCTGTGACAGAGCCCCCATCATCCCTTACCAGACTTTGAGAGCCCTCCATCATCCCCTAGCAGACTTGACAGAGCCCTCCATCATCCCCTAGCAGACTGTGACAGAGCCCCCCATCATCCCTTAGCAGACTGACAGAGATCCCCATCATCCCTTAGCAAACTGTGACAGAGCCCCCATCATCCCTTACCAGACTGTGACAGAGCCCCCATCATCCCTTACCAGACTGTGACAGAGCCCCCATCATCCCTTACCAGACTGTGACAGAGCCCCCATTATCCCTTACCAGACTGTGACAGAGCCCCCCATCATCCCCTAGCAGACTGTGACAGAGCCCTCCATCATCCCTTAGCAGACTGTGACAGAGCCCCCCCCCCATCATCCCTTACCAGACTGTGAAGAGCCCCCCCCATCATCCTTTAGCAGACTGTCACAGAGCCCCCCATCATCCTTTAGCAGACTGTCACCGAGCCATCCATCATGCCTTAGCAGACTGTGACAGAGCCCCCCATCATCCCCTAGCAGACTGTGACAGAGCCCTCCATCATCCCTTAGCAGACTGTGACAGAGCCCCCCCCCCCCCCATCATCCCTTACCAGACTGTGAAGAGCCCCCCCCATCATCCTTTAGCAGACTGTCACAGAGCCCCCCATCATCCTTTAGCAGACTGTCACCGAGCCATCCATCATGCCTTAGCAGACTGTGACAGAGCCCTCCTTCATCCCTTAGCAGACTGTGACAGAGCCCCCAATCATCACTTAGCAGACTGTGACAGAGCCCCCCCCCCATCATCCCTTAGCAGACTGTGACAGAGCCCCCATCATCCCTTAGCAGACTGTGACAGAGCCCCCATCATCCCTTAGCATACTGTGACAGAGCCCCCATCATCCCTTAGCATACTGTGACAGAGCCCCCATCATCCCTTACCGGACTGTGACAGAGCCCCCCATCATCCCTTAGCAGACTGCGACAGAGCCCCCATCATCCCCTAACAGACTGACAGAGCCCCCCATCATCCCCTAGCAGACTGTGACAGAGCCCCCCCATCATCCCTTACCAGACTGTGACAGAGCCCCCCATCATCCCTTACCAGACTGTGACAGAGCCCCCCATCATCCCTTACCAGACTGTGACAGAGCCCCCCCATCATCCCTTACCAGACTGTGAAGAGCCCCCCCCCCATCATCCTTTAGCAGACTGTCACAAACCCCCCCATCATCCTTTAGCAGACTGTCACCGAGCCATCCATCATGCCTTAGCAGACTGTGACAGAGCCCTCCATCATCCCTTAGCAGACTGTGACAGAGCCCCCAATCATCACTTAGCAGACTGTGACAGAGCCCCCATCATCCCTTAGCATACTGTGACAGAGCCCCCCATCATCCCTTAGCAGACTGCGACAGAGCCCCCATCATCCCTTAGCAGACTGCGACAGAGCCCCCATCATCCCCTAACAGACTGTGACAGAGCCCCCCATCATCCCCTAGCAGACTATGACAGAGCCCCCATCATCCCTTAGCATACTGTGACAGAGCCCCCCATCATCCCCTAGCAGACTGTGACAGAGCCCCGCATCATCCCTTAGCAGACTGTGAAAGAGCCCCCCATCATCCCTTAGCAGGCTGTGACAGAGCCCCCCATCATCCCTTACCAGACTTTGAGAGCCCTCCATCATCCCCTAGCAGACTTGACAGAGCCCTCCATCATCCCCTAGCAGACTGTTACAGAGCCCCCCATCATCCCTTAGCAGACTGACAGAGATCCCCATCATCCCTTAGCAAACTGTGACAGAGCCCCCATCATCCCTTACCAGACTGTGACAGAGCCCCCATCATCCCTTACCAGACTGTGACAGAGCCCTCCATCATCCCTTAGCAGACTGTGACCGAGCCCCCCCCCATCATCCCTTACCAGACTGTGAAGAGCCCCCCCCCCATCATCCTTTAGCAGACTGTCACAGAGCCCCCCATCATCCTTTAGCAGACTGTCCCCGAGCCATCCATCATGCCTTAGCAGACTGTGACAGAGCCCTCCTTCATCCCTTAGCAGACTGTGACAGAGCCCCCAATCATCACTTAGCAGACTGTGACAGAGCCCCCCCCATCATCCCTTAGCAGACTGTGACAGAGCCCCCATCATCCCTTAGCAGACTGTGACAGAGCCCCCATCATCCCTTAGCATACTGTGACAGAGCCCCCATCATCCCTTAGCATACTGTGACAGAGCCCCCATCATCCCTTACCGGACTGTGACAGAGCCCCCCATCATCCCTTAGCAGACTGCGACAGAGCCCCCATCATCCCTTAGCAGACTGCGACAGAGCCCCCATCATCCCCTAACAGACTGACAGAGCCCCCCATCATCCCCTAGCAGACTGTGACAGAGCCCCGCATCATCCCTTAGCAGACTGTGACAGAGCCCCCCATCATCCCCTAGCAGGCTGTGACAGAGCCCCCCATCATCCCTTAGCAGACTGTGAGAGCCCTCCATCATCCCCTAGCAGACTTGACAGAGCCCTCCATCATCCCCTAGCAGACTGTGACAGAGCCCCCCATCATCCCTTAGCAGGCTGTGACAGAGATCCCCATCATCCCTTAGCAAACTGTGACAGAGCCCCCATCATCCCTTACCAGACTGTGACAGAGCCCCCATCATCCCTTACCAGACTGTGACTGAGCCCCCCCATCATCCCTTACCAGACTGTGACAGAGCCCCCTCATCATCCTTTAGCAGACTGTGACAGAGCCTCCCATCATACTTTAGCAGACTGTCACAGAGCCATCCATCATGCCTTAGCAGACTGACAGAGCCCTCCATCATCCCTTAGCAGACTGTGATAGAGCCCCCCATCATCCCTTAGCAGACTGTGACAGAGCCCCCCATCATCCCCTAGCAGACTGTGACAGAGCCCTCCATCATCCCTTAGCAGCCTGTGACAGAGCCCTCCATCATCCCTTAGCAGACTGTGACAGAGCCCCCCATCATCCCCTAGCAGACTGTGACAGAGCCCTCCATCATCCCTTAGCAGCCTGTGACAGAGCCCCCCCCATCATCCCTTAGCAGACTGTGACAGAGCTCCCATCATCCCTTAGCAGACTGTGACAGAGCCCCCCATCATCCCCTAGCAGACTGTGACAGAGCCCTCCATCATCCCTTAGCAGACTGTGACAAAGCCCCCCCATCATCCCTTAGCAGACTGTGACAAAGCCCCCCATCATCCCCTAGCAGACTGTGACAGAGCCCCCCATCATCCCTTTGCAGACTGTGACAGAGCCCCCCCATCATCCCTTAGCAGACTGTGACAGAGCCCCCCCATCATCCCTTAGCAGACTGTGACAGAGCCCCCCCATCATCCCTTAGCAGACTGTGACAGAGCCCCCCATCATCCCTTAGCAGCCTGTGACAGAGCCCCCCCCATCATCCCTTAGCAGACTGTGACAGAGCCCTCCATCATCCCTTAGCAGCCTGTGACAGAGCCCCCCCCCCCATCATCCCTTAGCAGACTGTGACAGAGCTCCCATCATCCCTTAGCAGACTGTGACAGAGCCCCCCCATCATCCCTTAGCAGACTATGACAGAGCCCCCATCATCCCTTAAAAGACTGTGACAGAGCCCCCATCATCCCTTAGCAGACTGTGACAGAGCCCCCATCATCCTTTAGCAGACTGTGACAGAGCCCCCATCATCTCTTAGCAGACTGTGACAAAGCCCCCCCCATCATCCCTTAGCAGACTGTGACAAAGCCCCCCCATCATCCCTTAGCAGACTGTGACAGAGCCCCCCATCATCCCCTAGCAGACTGTGACAGAGCCCCCCATCATCCCTTTGCAGACTGTGACAGAGCCCCCCCATCATCCCTTAGCAGACTGTGACAGAGCCCCCCCATCATCCCTTAGCAGACTGTGACAGAGCCCCCCCATCATCCCTTAGCAAACTGTGACAGAGCCCCCATCATCCCTTAGCAGACTGTGACAGAGCCCCCATCATCCCCTAGCAGACTGTAAAAGAGCCCCCCATCATCCCCTAGCAGACTGTGACAGAGCCCTCCATCATCCCTTAGCAGCCTGTGACAGAGCCCCTCCCCATCATCCCTTAGCAGACTGTGACAGAGCTCCCATCATCCCTTAGACTGTGACAGAGCCCCCCCCCCATCATCCCTTAGCAGACTGTGACAGAGCCCCCATCATCCCTTAAAAGACTGTGACAGAGCCCCCATCATCCCTTAGCAGACTGTGACAGAGCCCCCATCATCCTTTAGCAGACTGTGACAGAGCCCCCATCATCTCTTAGCAGACTGTGACAGAGCCCCCCCATCATCCCTTAGCAGACTGTGACAGAGCCCCCCCATCATCCCTTAGCAAACTGTGACAGAGCCCCCATCATCCCTTAGCAGACTGTGACAGAGCCCCCATCATCCCCTAGCAGACTGTGACAGAGCCCCGCATCATCCCTTAGCAGACTGTGAGAGCCCTCCATCATCCCTTAGCAGACTGTGACAGAGCCCCCCATCATCCCCTAGCAGACTGACATAGCCCCCCATCATCCCCTAGCAGACTGTGACAGAGCCCCCATCATCCCCTAACAGACTGTGACAAAGCCCCCCATCATCCCCTAGCAGACTGTGACAGAATCTTCCATAGCAGCCTGGGACAGAGCCCCCCCCCCATCATCCCTTAGCAGCCTGTGACAGAGCCCCCATCATCCCTTACCGGACTGTCACAGAGCCCCCCATCATCCCTTAGCAGACTGTGACAGAGCCCCCCATCATCCCTTAGCAGACTGTGACAGAGCCCCCCATCATCCCCTAGCAGACTGTGACAGAGCCCCCCATCATCCCTTAGCAGACTGTGACAGAGCCCCCCATCATCCCCTAGCAGACTGCGACAGAGCCCCCATCATCCCCTAATAGACTGTGACACTGCCCCCCATCATCCCCTAGCAGACTGTGACAGAGCCCCGCATCATCCCCTAGCAGACTGTGAGAGCCCTCCATCATCCCTTAGCAGACTGTGACAGAGCCCCCCATCATCCCCTAGCAGACTGTGACATAGCCCCCCATCATCCCCTAGCAGACTGTGACATAGCCCCCCATCATCCCCTAGCAGACTGTGACAGAGCCCCCATCATCCCCTAACAGACTGTGACAAAGCCCCCCATCATCCCCTAGCAGACTGTGACAGAGCCCCCCTATCATCCCTTAGCAGACTGTGACAGAATCTTCCATAGCAGCCTGGGACAGAGCCCCCCCCCATCATCCCTTAGCAGCCTGTGACAGAGCTCCCCTATCATCCCTTAGCAGCCCGTGACAGAGCTCCCCCATCATCCCTTAGCAGCCTGTGACAGAGCTCCCCCATCATCCCTTAGCAGCCTGTGATAGAGCTCCCCCATCATCCCTTAGCAGCCTGTGACAGAGACCCCCATCATCCCTTAGCAGCCTGTGACAGAGACCCCCCACCATCCCTTAGCAGACTGTGACAGAGCCCCCCCATCATCCCTTAGCAGACTGTGACAGAGCCCCCCATCATCCCTTAGCAGACTGTGACAGAGCCCCCCATCATCCCCTAACAGACTGTGACAGAGCAAAAACTAAAAAAAAAGGACCTAAACTTGTAGCCAAAACTATGAGTCTATATAGGAACCAGTTCGCCCAAATCGATATAAATGACTCTCTTACTAACCAATTAAAATAAGGAATGGCACCAGACAAGGTTGTCCCCTATCACCCTCCTTGTTCAATATACATCTAGAGCCCGTACTCCGATCAATCAATGACGATCCTATGGTTAAAGGTATAGGAATTGGTAATAACAAAATAAAAATCCTCACCTATGGGGACGATATATTATTAACCTTAGAAAACCCCAGGGAATCACTTCCGCGATGTCTACACACACTGGAAACATTTGGTCGATACTCCAACTTTAAACTGAACATAGGAAAATCATTAATCATGCCTTTAAATATACCTCCAAAGGAACTCTTGGAACTCCTTAAATGGCCAACTTTCATCTAGAGGAAAACTATATTAAGTACCTTGGAATTAACATAACACGAAACCCCAAACAACTGTTCAGGGCAAACTACACCCCTCTTTACCCCCAGCTAAGGGATTCAATAAAAAAATGGAATAAACTACCCCTGAACATGTTGGGAAGAATTTCTTTAATAAAAATGTTCTTCCTTTCCAAATTAATTTATCTTTACCAGGCCTTACCAATTAATATCCCAGGAATAAACAGTATTATCTCGGAATTTATATGGAGAGGGAGAAAACACAAGACTAAATACGAGTATCTAAGTAGACCCATGGACTATGGTGGTCTAGGCTCCCCCAACTTCAGACAATATTATCAAGCAGCCCAGCTACAAAGGATTTTCAGTTGGAAATCCCAGATAAAGAAAGAGGTCTGGCCTCAACTGGAACTACACACCATTAAAATAGACAAAGTATTCTCGTTAAACCCTAAAACCTTGACTGAAGCTATAAGATGTACATCACACCCCCTGCTCGAGCCAACTCTCTCCACCTCTCTCTCCACAAAAACGGATTCTTAACCAGTCAAAATCCCCTCTCCCACAAAGACTAATAACACTGGTAAAAAGAAAGAAAGTCGAATATGTAACAGGTGAACACAGCGTTAATGTACCATTTCCGAGGGAATATATTAGGGTTCAGGATATCTGGTTAAAGGAAATAGAGTTGTTCCAAATATATCCCAAAGCTAAATTAGAAAAGGACGTGAATACCCTATTAAAATTCACCAAAGTTAATAACGTTGTTCGTGATACTAAACAACCAGCCTCTATTCCTCCCCTATCCAGCTTACAAGCATTATTTTTCACAATAGATACCTACCCAAAGCAGCTTAGGCAATACTATAGAGTACTCCGTGAAAACGTTTCTAATGATTACAACAAGTCCGATTCCTACAAGAAAAAGTGGGAGGGAGTCACTGAGAATTCTCTTCTCGATACAGATTGGTGGAACATATACAAGGACAATACAATCCACACACATAAGAATTTTTAGTTTTAAATATATCACTCGGTACTATCTAACCACCGACTATAACAATGACATGACCCCATATCTCTGTTGGTGGTGTGGGCTTCACCCATCCAAAGTAAAACACATATGGTGGGAATGTGTTCATATTCGGAATCTCTGGCAAAATATAATCACCTTCGTAGAGAAAGAAGCGGGAATAAATATCTCTCTGAACAAGTCAAGAATCCTCCTAAACTTCCCAATTACAGATCAACCAATAGCTACGAGGTTTTTAACAAACCTCATTATAATGGGCTCTAAATACTACATAATTAAACACTGGCGTAGAACAAACCCACCCACCTTCACAAAATGGAAACAAGAGATGTTAAAAATCTTAGAAATAGAATCCGAGCTGATGGAACAGGGAGAGACCAGGTCCCAACTCCAACTGTTTGGGGAGATGGTCAAAGAAAAGAGAGATAGGAAGAACGGCAAATAAGTATGGAAAAAAAAAAATCTTTGCAGCAGAATGTATATGTATATATGCATGTATACACACCAAGATGTGCGTATTCATATATATATATATATATATGTGTGTTGATGTATCTATAATTGTCTATGTATATCCGTGACATCAGTTCTGGGGGGAGGGAGGCATAATGGGCTAAGGGCTTTTCCAGGTTTAGGCCAAACACCAAATCCCACTAAAGTCAGTGTTCGGGGTTCAGGAACCTAAACTCACAAAGTTCGGCTTCGCTCAACTCTACCTATGACTACAGTTGTCCTCTATTATTCATTTTGCTGTAAATCTGTGATGAAGACAAGGCCTCACTGAAGACAGGAAGTTCATGTAACCCAAACCCCATGGGTCAACAAAAAGATGATAACTAGCAAAATATATGTAGTTTTCTGTGCCTGCAGTGCCCTTCTGGTCCCAGTGAAACCCATGTTTTTTGTTAAATTACTCTTGGGTCACTAAGAATAGAAAGTGAGGAAAACATCCACAAGGAGGTCATTCACAAAAAAAAAAAATAATTTGGTTATTGGTTACCCTTGGAAAAACAGAGCAGACTCATTAAAATTGCACTTTCATAAATGTGGTTTGGTAGGAGGACAAACGAGTTGTATCTCATCCCTGTGTATATTCCCAGGTCAATGTCCAGCAGTCATAGAGGACATCCAGTATTGCACGCTGGTACTGAAAGAAGGTGGCTCAAGTAAGTACATCTGCACTCTGTGGTTTGAGCATTTTGTAACACTTCATCCAACCCCCCCCAGATAAACGCAGTTTGGGCAATAAAATAAAAAAACAGGGGGGTGATGGAACCTGCAAAAGCTGAAGCTCGGACCTTGAATGACCAGTTCCAATAAGAGCCTGGAGTCCAAGATGAGTCAAACAAGTTATATACTTGGACATATAAACCAGCATGTATATAGTCCAACGTTTCGGGTCAGGGATGGCACCTTTTTTTAAGAAAACATGCAAGTGCCCTTTATTGACAGTTTAATGAGCCAATCCAGTGCAGCAGCATGACTGTACTTGCCTCAAGTCCAACTGTCTCTCAAGTCTACAGCTGCTCTGCGGAGCTCGGAACTCTCAAAACAGGTTTACTACATGGGAAGGGAGCAGTGGTTGGGGGGTTACAAAAGCTTGGATTTTCTCTGTAAAGAGGATCGAAAACACCATTTTGTGATTACTCACCTGTAAAATGGATATTATAAGTATGTCTCACACCCTGCTTCGGAAATATTCATTACACTTGGGTTATGTCCAGTAGAGGGCGAACTTCTGCAGAGATGAATAGAAAAAAGAAGCCCCTCCCGGCCCATAAATACCTGGGACCTCCCAAACACCTCCCAGTATAAGAAAGCAGTAAGGGGACCAGGAGAGGCAAATAAAAACTAATAAGAAAAACAGTAACACCAAAGAGGATCCAAGATACAACTCAGGGTGGGGCGAAGCAGGGTGTGAGACATACTTAGAATAATACCATTTTGTGATTACTCACCTGTAAAATGGGTATTATAAGTATGTCTCACACCCTGCTTCGGAAATATTCATTACACTTGGGACATCCAATAGCAGTGTCCAAAAAAGGGTGGGGATCCCAATAGGCAAAAATGCACAAATGAAAACCCCTGCCGCTTGTAGAACTTTGCGGCCAAAAACAGCATCCGCTAAGGCCCGCACATCAACCTTACAAAACTTGTAAAAGGTATGAACAGAAGACCAAGTAGCAGTCGCACAACTTGTTCCACTAAACTGAAAAGGGGAACCCTCCCCTTGGCAATATAGGCCCAAACAAGGACCAGACATATCCATTAAAATGGTAGACTTAACGGCGCCAAACCCGTCGGGAGCCAGAGGGCACCACAAACAAGTCGTCCTTCCTACAGAAAAGGGAAGTAGCCAAGAAATAGAACGTCAACAAACAGCCAAAAATTGCAGGGCCCTCACCTCGTCAATGCTAGACGAAGGACACAAGGAAGAAAGAACCACATCCTTAATGAGATGGAAAACAGAAACCATTGTAGGAAGGAAATCCAGCAAAAAACGGACCACCTCATCCCGGTGTCTCTCAAAGTAAGAGGCCTGAATAGACAGGGCCGCCAACCCAGAAACACAGTGAACAGAAGTAATAGCCACTAAAAGGCTATCTGTTGTGTAAGCATAGAAAATGCAAAATTCAAATCCCAAACAGACGCAAGGCTGTTTGAGGACAAAAGGCCCTAGAAGAAGACCACAAGGACAGAGGCCTGCCCCATCAAAGCACTTAAGCTGGAGCCCCAGACCGTACTGACGAAAGTCCAAAAACCTAGTGAACAAAAACACCTTGCAAGGCCCTAGCCTCACACCCAGCAATATAGGACCGCCAAGTCCTGTAGAAGATGTTAAAGGAAGACCACTTCCTAGCCCAAACAAGTGTCTGAAGCACAACATCAGACAAACTTCTTCTAAGTAGGTGGAGGAGGTTGCAGCAGCCACGCCGCCAAAGCCAGCGTTTGCAAACTGCAGAACAAACCAAACCTATCTTGGCCACCCTGGAGCCACCAGCATTGCTGACGCACCCTCAGGAGCCAGCTAGCTCACCACCTAGCCCACCATGGCGAAGGAAGGAAACAGGTACAGGAACCCCAGATCCCTCCAGGCAAGAGGCATGGTGACCACTGCTGGAGTCAAAGGAACCTGAGACCGAAACCCAAACGTTGGGAGCTAGAGATTGCAACGTGAGACAAAGAGAACCACCTCCGGAATCCCCCACTTGCGACAGAAGGACCGGAACACCTTGTGGTACAAAGATCATCCCCCTGAGTGAGAGGATCCCCAGCTCAAGGAATCCGCCTCCGTGTTATGCACACCCGGAATGAATGCCGCTGAGATGCATGGAACATTGCTCTCCGCCCATGCAAGAATCAGCGAAACTTCCCTGAGGGCACTCCTGCTGCAAGTCCCTCCTTGGTGATCGACGTAAGCAGCTGCAGTGCAATCGTCTAACTGAACCTGAACCGGCAAGACCTGTAAGTGATACATCCAGCATGACAGAATCAAACGAATAGCTCTGAACTCCAAAAACAGAGATGGGAGCGTGAGCCTCCTGAGGACTCCCCAGCCCCTGGAACTGAAAGTCCGTTCAGAAACCTCCCCAGCCCGACAGGCTGGCATTCGTGGTAACCGTCTCCCAACAAGGGGCCAAAAAAGGATCAGGCTGCTAAGCTCCAGCCACCACTGAAAGGATTGCCGAACCCTGGGAGACAGCAGAAAGGACCGAGCCAAGCACCGGGAACAGCCATCCCAAGTCCGCAATAGACGGAGTTAGAGCGACCTCATGAGGAACTGAGCAAAGGGGACTGCCTAGAAGAAAAACCACCATCAATCCCACCAGTTTCATCCCTAGCCGGAAAGAGGCGAGGATTGTCCAGGAGAACAAATATCAGATCCTGAACCCTCTGCACCTTAGGGTGAGGAAAGAACACTCTGGCCTGACTGGAATCCAGATTCATGCCCAGAAATGAGATCTCCCTTGAAGGGAAGAGAGAGAACTTGGGGTGGGTGATCACCCATCCGAACCGGTCCAGCTTCGTCACCACCCTGGAGTCCATTTCCACCCGGCATAGAAAAGATGCTGTAATGAGTAGGTCATCCAGATACGGCACAAAGTAAACGCCCTGGGCTCTGAGAAGGGCCATTATGCCCGCCAGCCCCTTGGTGAACACTCATGGCACCGAAGTCAACCTGAAAGGGAGGGCCACAAACTGAAAATGCCGATCTCTCACCCCAAACCTGAGAAATCTCTGGCGTGCGGGGTAGATGGTACATAAAGGTAAACAACCTTGATGCCTATAAATGTCACGAGATCCCCCTGATGAAGGGAATTGGATGACTGAGCGCAGGGTCTCCATGCGGAACATCTGGGATCTGATGAACCAGTAGATAGAGAAGGCAGCACCTCTGCCTGCTCTGGCACCGCGAAAGGAAGGATTAGAGGAGCCTGCCCCCCCGAAAGGAGCAACGTCGCTTCTAGTGTGGCGGAAGCCTGCCTCCTTACGCAACTGAATCCAATTTGACTCCAAACAACCGCATACCCCGAAGGGTAGTCAATGTTAGCCGCCACCGGTGCAACCAGACAGAGCGTCGTATAGCCACAAGCAATGCTGAGGTTCCGCCATACCGACATATAGTGTCATCCAGGCAGACAAGACAATGGTCAGGAACGATACACACCGCATAAACGCTGCCAAATCAGCACTGGCTGGGTCCAGCTGGGACCCCTCAACAGGCCCCTAACCACAGACCTGATAACCACAACCGTGAGTACAGAAATACAAACAGGCAGCAAGGCAGAACCCGCGCCAGCAAAGGCATGTCAAGCCATCTGATCAAAACGACGGCCCTCACGATCCTTAATCGTGGAGGCGTCTAGAGAGTGCACCACAGATGCGTTGGACAATCCCAGTACCGGACGCATGGACCTCGGGAGAGACGACCAGCGCTTCACCGCGACCACCGGACAGGGATACCTCCTATCCCGTTCCTGAGGAAAACCGGGAAGCCGACTAGATCCCTTCCGATCCTTAATAATCACATATTAGAAATGAAGCTGAGTAGGGCACTCCTTACGAGGCTTAGAGGTCTCAAGTAAAAAATTTTTCCCTTCTGCGGAGGGGACTCCGCCGGAGGAGGAATAGCCAGCACCTCAAATAAAAGGCCCAGGATCTTGGGGGTAACCACAGCATCCCCAAGCCCGGCATCAGCATCTCAAACTGCTGATCCTCAGAGCCATCAGATTCCGTAAACAGTTCCTTCCGCAAGCGGAAAATAAAACAGGCCAGTCAAGGGAATCATAAACATCACGAACCGGCACTGCCGGTGACAGATGTCTTCTCTTAGCCGGGGCCACCCTGGCCACAGAGCTAGAAAACAATTTATCGATGTTGGCCAATCCAGCACATACATCAGATTGCGACTCCCCGCTAATGACCATGTCACATGGGGTACGGATAATTTAAGGTGGAGTAGGTGATGAGGCCGGCGGCACTGACCCAGACGTCCGGGCCCCCGACTGCCGTGTTATGGCCTGCTGAACACATAGTATGCACCAGCACAGTATCCCCAACAAGGGATACCCTCCAACCCACACACTGCCGGGACTGCCCCGAAGGGAGCCAGAGCCCGGATCCAGGGGAGCCTCCAAATGGTGATTTGTATGGTAGTTGCAATGACCAGCGGGAATTACGCTAGAAGCAACCCGGGATGCCCCTTAAGTCCGTTAGTGGGAGGATTTGCAAGCCCAAGGGACCCCAGGACACATTGACAAGGGGAGCCCCCGTAAATAAGGTATCAAGACAAGCACTCATACAAGCAGAAGTAAACAGAGTGTGGCTAAACATAGAAATTAAATATATATATATATATATACACATAACATTGAGGCAAACAGTATATAATATTAACGATAAAGCATATAAGACTACATAGCATGCTAATGTCATATGTAATGATACCAGAACCAGAAACCGCAATGTGGGACAAAACGATCCCACAGTGTTCTAGGCCGGTGCTGAATAAAGTGCCCTAAACAAAAAGACAAGCAAAGCCCCGCAGGGCACTCACCGCCAGCCGACATGCACTCTTCTTAGCCGGGGCCATCCTCGATCCGACGGCCAGAGGAAGCAGACGAAGAGGGGCGGGCCAGCGCGGATCGCGCGCCGCGCCTGGGCCCGCCCCCTCCCCATTCAGAAGAAGGAACCGGGCGCCGCCGAGGGCGCCAAAGAGAGAGTGGGGCAGGCCGCCGCCAGCACGTAGAGCGCCCGGCACCGCCCCCTCCCCATCCACAGACAAATAAACCGGGCGCCGCAGAGGGTGCCAGAGAGTGGCGCTCGGTGCGCTGGCGCCGGCCCGCCCCCTCGACCAATAAACCGGGCGCCGCAGAGGGCGCCAGAGAGAGAGAGTGGGGCGGGCCACCGCGTAGAGCGCCCGGCCCCGCCCCCTCCCTGCTGAAAGACATTAACCATATAATGTGCAACCATAAGAGTTCTCAGCACAAAAAAGGAACCTTTTAGAAAAAAACATCTTGGCTATCTGAGGTGTGCTACACACTCCACAGTCAAGGAAACCGGGCGCCGCCGAGGGCGCCAGAGAGAGAGTGGGGCAGGCCGCCGCCAGCGCCCGGCCCCGCCCCCTCTCCTCACAGCAAGGAGAGGAGAAGATCCCTTCAGCCTCCTCACCAGCGACGCCATGACAGTGCGGCCGGCTCTCACTACGGCCGCCGCATGGCAGGGCAACCTGACTAAAAGTAAAGTTAAAAAGTACAGTTAAAAACACACACACACTTACACTCATTGCACCTAATGAATGAAGGCTTACTTCCCGATGCTCCATGACAACTGGACAAGGGAAAGTCACAGCCCCCCCCCCTCCCACAGGGAATAAAGGGACAAGGGAGGGAGGGATCCCCAACTACAGGAGTAGAAAGCGGGGGAACGGACAGGGCATCCCAAACCAGGGTCTCCAACCCGGTTAACCGCCTACCCTTTAGTATAGGGTCTCACGGTGTAGCATTAGCTCCTAAGCACCTAAGGTGCCATCTACCCTCGCCCGGACCAGCAGCCTAGGCTGGGAGGCAGGGTAAATCAAAAAGGGATCCGGGCGGAAATAGATAAAATAGAGGGCCGGGGGTCATCCCGGCTACCTGAAATCCCCCTGTGCAAGGAGGAGACATCATCTTCTGAATTGCTCGCCGTCTGCAGAGACAATTACTGGGAGGTGTTTGGGAGGTCCCAGGTATTTATGGGCCGGGAGGGGCTTCTTTTTTCTATTCATTTCTGCAGAAGTTCGCCCTCTACTGGACATAACCCAAGTGTAATGAATATTTCCGAAGCAGGGTGTGAGACATACTTAGAATATATTAGGGCTAAGCTTTTTGGGGTTTTGGTCTACTTTAATGAAGAACAAAACCAAGGATTTTCCCTCTCCCAGGTTTGGCTCTATTTTCTAGGTCCAAATTGGGATGCCCCGCTGTATGAAACCCTGCAGAACTCCTGCCCCTACCTATCCATCAATCTCACAGTGCATGTGCAGGCTCTCCTGCAATCAGCATTCTACAGGCTGCATATTAATACTTAATAATGCATATTAATAAGCAGCATAGAACGCCGATTAGAAGGGCAGCAGCAAGCAACCCTCTGGCCAATTCTCCCCCAGTTTTGTATACCCGTGCCGATCATTCAAGATAGGACTGGTGTGGGACGAGTGTCAGGATGCGCCGCAACCCGCGCATGCATGCTGGGATTGCTAGGTAGGTACTTTTTTATGGTGATCCCTGATATTTCAAACATCAGGGCATCCCAAAGGATGACCCACAAAGAGGGAGACCACCAGCCTGAAAGTCTTATAGATCGGTTTCTAAAAGATTACAGGGCCGACAGCTAGCCTTTCCCCAAGGCATCCCAAAGCATGATGCCCCAGCTGTTTAACCGAGGTGTGGCGGGGTAATTTTCACCCAATCCCAAATTCCCACCCCCTTGGCATCCACTACCCCTTCTGCAGAGGTAGTGCACTGGCATGCCCCCTCTGGCAAAGTGAATGGAGTATGGCACCCTAGACCCTGTCCAATTTGCTTGCAAACAGTGGACTGATGCCAAAAGAGTCGCTGGGCGTAGGCACGTCCTGGGACTTGATATGGGGAACAGGTGAGAATCACAGCGTCGAAGATGTGAGGGAGAAGAGGGGAGGATCTGTTTGCTTTGTTTAACTGGTCTGTCCCTTTAAATCTCAACTCACCCAAATCTTTTTGTACAGTTGTTGATAGGGAACAGCTTAATGTGCTTTTTGTTTTCTGTGGTGACCAAACAGGAAGTCCGTCTAACAAAAAGACCATGGCATAAAAAGCCTAAATGTTTACTTCTGGTGACACCTATGGACCAAAACCCAGGATTTTGACTATCCTGGGTTTTGGACCTTTACCCGGGGCACCCCAGTCTGTGTGAAACCCCCCAGATCACCTAAGGCAACCCGCCTCTTCCAGGTCCTACGGCGCATGCACAGCCGCTTGTCCAATCAACGCGCTCGGAGCCGCTGATGCGACGTCGTCTAAGCCTCTTTCTAAGGCCAGCAGCTCCAAACGCGCATCCCCCGCTTCCTTCTAACAGGGAGCATGCCCGTGCCAGCCATTCACAAATGCCTGGCGCGGGCACGCACCCTGCTAGAGAGATAGCAGGGATGTGGCGGCAGCTCACGCATGTGCCGATGGACTGGGAAACAAGGTAAGTGTATGGGGCGGACAACATGTCAACATGTCTCACCCCAGAGTGTTTCATTTTTTAATACTCCCCACATAAAAATTCCTGTTCTGCTCAAGACCATTTTATTGTGCCACTCCAATATAATCTATTCCTTTGTTGCTTTAGAAATGATCCAACCAGAAGAGAGTGTGGAGTATAGCGCCATCGCCAGGACCCAGCCGCAGGTGCGTTTAAAATTATGTTCTCCAAAATTGGAGCTATAATGGGGACTTTTCTGGTCAAACCGGCCCTTCTGCAGTGTGTGTGGCCCGGTATCTGTGCCCCCCCATGACACATTGTGTGGCAGAATCCCTTATAATACACAGTGTGGCCCCCCATAAAACACCGAGCGGCCGAACCCTCCCCGTAGTACGCCGAGCGGCCAAACCCTCGCCGTAGCACACCGAGCGTCCGAACCCTCCCCGTAGCACGCCGAGCGGCCGAACCCTCCCCGTAGCACGCCGAGCGGCCGAACCCTCCCCGTAGCACGCCGAGCGGCCAAACCCTCCCCGTAGCACGCCGAGCGGCCAAACCCTCCCCGTAGCACGCCGAGCCCTCCCCGTAGCACGGCGAGCGGCCGAACCCTCCCCGTAGCACGGCGAGCGGCCGAGCCCTCCCCGTAGCACGGCGAGCGGCCGAGCCCTCCCCGTAGCACGGCGAGCCCTCCCCATGGCACGCCGAGCGGCCGAACCCTCCCCATGGCACGCCGAGCGGCCGAACCCTCCCCATGGCACGCCGAGCGGCCGAACCCTCCCCATGGCACGCCGAGCGGCCGAACCTTCCCCATGGCACGCCGAGCGGCCGAACCCTCCCCATGGCACGCCGAGCGGCCGAACCCTCCCCATGGCACGCCGAGCGGCCGAACCCTCCCCATGGCACGCCGAGCGGCCGAACCCTCCCCATGGCACGCCGAGCGGCCGAACCCTCCCCATGGCACGCCGAGCGGCAGAACCCTCCCCATGGCACGCCGAGCGGGAAAACCCTCCCCATAGCACGCCGAGCGGCAGAACCCTCCCCATAGCACGCCGAGCGGGAAAACCCTCCCCATAGCACGCCGAGCGGCAGAACCCTCCCCATGGCACGCCGAGCGGCAGAACCCTCCCCATGGCACGCCGAGCGGCAGAACCCTCCCCATGGCACGCCGAGCGGCAGAACCCTACCCATGGCACGCCGAGCGGCAGAACCCTACCCATGGCACGCCGAGCGGCAGAACCCTCCCCATGGCACGCAGAGCGGCAGAACCCTCCCCCCATGGCACGCCGAGCGGCAGAACCCTCCCCATAGCACGCCAAGCGGCAGAACCCTCCCCATGGCACGCCAAGCGGCAGAACCCTCCCCATGGCACGCCGTGCGGCAGAACCCTCCCCATGGCACGCCGAGCGGCAGAACCCTCCCCATGGCACGCCGAGCAGGAAAACCCTCCCCATAGCACGCCGAGCGGCAGAACCCTCCCCACAACTCGCCGAGTGGCAGAACCCCCCCCACCATAACTCGCCGAGTGGCAGAACCCCCCCACTCACCTCACTTCCTGTTGCCAGGAATGCTGCCACTAGGAGGGGAGCTAGGGTTCCGGGATGCCTCCTCTGGGAGGGAAGCCAGGGTCTGGGGCTGTCCACTGCAGGTAGGGGTGCCGGGGCTTTCTGCCGTTGGGAGGGGATACAGGGCAGGCTGTGTATAGCAGTCAGTGATGTCCAGGCCACAACACAGCAGAAGCATCAGTGATTCAGAGGGGGCTGGGACTCTCATGCTGATGCTGTGCACCACCTGGCCATCATAGGGAGGCCGCCGCTTACCTCGCACTGGCTGTCTGCCCTTTAGTTTAATGCTGGCTCCAGCTTCTAGCCGTGGGCCGGGTGAATGGGAGCTGCCGCGTTATTCAAAGTCAAAAATAACTTTAGGTTGCTTTTGACAATCACCCCCAAGGCATCCAGATTTAAGTTGAAGAGTGTTAGGTAGCCCAAAATCAGGGCAGGATTACCCACCCTGGCCACACTCTGGTGCCCGATGTGAAAAAACTATTCCTCAGCATCTAAAACTAATATATTTTATGTTTTTTGCCATTAACTTTTTATATTTTCCACCACTGGGCTTCAACTCTGTCCAGGATTCTAGGATACGGGTGCCACCATCTTGCCTAAGAAGCATCACATACTGAGGATAGGAGAAGGGGGAAGTACAGGGGACGGGGTTATAGCTGTGCTTCGCACAGACAGAGCAGAGCTGGGGTCAGGAAAAGAACAATCCCACAAAGCAGAGTGGCATAGTCCGAAGACACTTCCTGTTTGCAGGCAGCCTGAGCTTCCATGTGCCGCCATCTTGGATGTTTAAAGGCTTAGAAAATGCAGTGGATGCATGATGATTTTTAATGTGGGCAATCTGTAAGTACAGGGTGGCGGAAACATATAAGATGAGCTCTTATTCAGGGTGAAGGTCCACTTTAATTCCACATTTTCTGTGTTGATTCTAGGGCCGCGGAGAGTCCTAGCACCCAACGAACATCTGATTTGGAATACAATGCAACCACATGGAAAAAAGTCTTCTGTAGATAAAACTTCATGCCAGCAATCCTCAGTCATCAGATACATATGGCGATGTGATTAAATTATGTCCTACAAAAGAAAAGACATCATCCAGTGACAGTTAAGAATGTATCTGGATGCACACATCCAGTTGGAGTCACATGGTGTCCCTCCATTCCCCTTACTGAAACAAAGAACTAAAACATTTGTGCTTCTAATAAAATCTGGAAAGAGTCCGAGCTCCTTATCTCTATAACTTCTTCAGGCCAGTGGCAGAGTGTTTGGCATGGGTCTGCCAGGCAAATACCACCAGGGGCATCCCACATTGCCCTGATAAGAGCTTTGCTCTGATGGTAGATGAGGTAGAGCTGGTCAGAGTCTCTTAGCGGTGGCCATGTGCTGCTTCAGGAAGGCTGTCAGTTTGGAGATGTGCATGGTCTCACGGATGGTGGTGTCTCTGTTGCGCAGCTGAAGTAGTCCGCTCTCCAGCGTGACATCACTGATTAGGGCTGTGAAGGGAACGCCCATCTCATCGTATCTGTAAAAAACAGATGGGTGACCAGAATATCCCACCAAGACCCTCTGTTATGCTAATGCTGGGGGCAGACAGAGAAAAATAATTTATTCTTTAGACAAAAGGATTGTTCACTAGCCCAACCCCCGATTATAAAGCTCACAGGTTAGATTTGATTTTTCTTCCAGGCATCGGTTATGATTTAACCCTTTCGCTGCCAGCCTACCTGCAGCTTTTGTCGCCCTCTGTTGCCAGACCATGTTCCACTATTTTGCGCTCCCCATGTTCAACTGTGATTTTTGAAAGGATTTCCAGGGATTTCAAGCTTGTTTATGTGGGCTTAGTTTTCTGGAAGTAATCCCTCAATGTATTCTTTGGTTGCACAAAGTTTCCCTAAAAAAGAATAAAAAGGAAGAATCAAGCCACATTTTCCTAAAAAAAACGATATGCAAACAAGAAAAAACAAGTAAAATCTCAAAATGCAACATCCCCCGAACAGAACGATACCCAACATGCATAGGTACTGTCAAGGGAAGAGTTGGCAAACATCACAAAGTAAAGCATGCGCGTAACAGTAATTTTACTTGAAAATTTCAGCTCTGCAGACAAAATGCGCACCTTGCAATTTTTCAACCAAAACAACCCTTTACATTTGGAATATCCCCTATAAACCATATATTCCCTGAAAGTACACATGTTAAGCTTTCTAAGAGTACCCAGCTTGTTGTAGTAGGCTCACCTTTCTGGAAGTAATCCCTCAAAGAATTCTTAGGTTGCACAGAGTTTCCCTAAAAAAATGAATAAAAAAACCTAATAAATAACATGTTTTCCTAAAATATAAATATGCAAACAAGAAAAAACAAGCTAAATCTGAAAGAGCAAGGTCCCCCGAGCAGAACAATACACAACATGCATAGGTACTATTAACCCTTTTAATTGCCAACCTACTTGAAGTTTTGTCACCCTCTGTTGACGTTGTCAACAGATGTTTTTTTTTTGCCGGAATTTTCAGGAAAATTATAGATATATATTTTGCAGCAGAGTTTAGGCTTGAACATGAAATGTCTTGTTTGTAATTTTTCTACTGTTTTTTTTAATATTTTTGTGTAAAAATAAATAAATAAATATTTTTTAGACAATTGTCTCCTTTTTCGTAAATAAAACATTCACTTTATTAGAGAAAAACATATTGCGTGTGAAAGTCCAATTTCTCCCGATTACAACGGTACCACATATGTATCGGTAGCCCCCCCATTCTTGCCCAGGAGACCCCCCAAACTGAAAATAGCACTTTATAACATTTACAAATAAAATACTACTACTATCCACACTATAAACATAAGGGGTTAATTTTAAAAAAAATGACATAAGGTCCCCCCTCCCGGGGGGGGGGACCCCATTTTTTGGGGAATTTTAAGGGTTAAAAACCCTTAAAAATCCCCAAAAAATTGAAATGGGGTCCCCATTACCAGCCCGGGACCAGCTATGGGGGCTTGTAGGAACAGAGTGGAGGGGCCAGCTTTTGTGGCCCCCACCCTGCACCCTACAAGCCCACATGTGGGCCCGGGCTCTTCTGCCCCCCTGGGCTTTGGGGAGACAGGTAATTGGGGGTGCTGGGGGTTAATGGCAAGTCACCTGCTAGCGGCAGGTGACTTGCCAGACCCCAGTCTTGTGAACCCAGGGGGGGGCACCCCATTTTTTTTGGAATTTTAAGGGTTAAAAACCCTTAAAAATCAAAAAAAATAAAATGAAATGGGGTCCCCCTTACCCAGCATTACCAGCCCGGGACCAGCTATGGGGGCTTGTAGGCACAGAGTGGGGGGGCCAGCTTTTGTGGACCCGGGCTCTTCTGCCCCCCCCTGGGCTTTGGGGAGGCAGGTAATGGGGGTGCCGAGGGTTAACGGCAAGTCACCCGCTGTGGCAAGCGGGTGACTTGCCATCCCCCAGCCTTGTGAACTGGTATAAGGGGTCTCATGGACCCCTTACCAGTTCACAAGGGGTTAAATGTTAAATAAAAAAGACAGACACATAAGAAAAAAAATGATCTTTATTTAATTTTTTTTTTTTTTTTACTTTACTCACCTCCGATCCTGTGTCCCCCGGCGATCTGCGATGACAGCCTGCTCGTGTGTTTGAAGGAGAGAGCCTGGGGAGGGGGGGGGGGGGCGATCTCAGCCCTCTCCTCCAGGCACATGAGCAGACTGATTGTCTGTCTCACGGTGCCGGCATTAAGAGGGCTGCTGGTGTCATCACAATGATGTCACCCGGCCCCGCCCCCGCAGACCTGTTCCAGGAAGTGGGGGGGGGGGGCAATTTCTGCCCTCTCCTCGCCACGGAAGAGGCTGGGGGGCGATCGGAGGCCCCCCCAGTGAAGAGGACACCCATCGGGAGACAGCGCGGCCTCAGGTAGGTAAATGTCATTTTGATTTTTTTATTATTTTTTTTACAGTTAGCAGCTGCTGCTGCCGAAGCGGGGGGGGGGGGGCTATTCCAGGGGCTCTCCTGGAGCCATCCGACCCCCCACGGGGGATCGGATGGCACCAAATTAAAGGGGAGACCCGGCCGGATCAAACGAGGGGTCAGGTGAGTATTTTTGAATTTTATTTTTTTTTACTAGCAGGGGGGAAAGTCAAGCACTTAACACCTACGGGCTTGGCACTTAAGGCCCAGCCAAGCCAGCACGTAGGTGTTACGTGCTTGGCACTTAAAGGGTTAAAGGGATTGTCCAAGTGTAAAGCAAATCATTGTTTTGCTTACCTGCCTTGCAGTGGACTAAATAAAGCTGTTGTATTTTTTGGCATTGAGAGGTGGACCCATCTCCACCCCTCTTGCATCAGACTGTATGGGACACAGCAATGCTTGTGTGTCCACAGAAGGATTGTTGCTCCTCCTTTTGCTTTTCTGTCTATTCCCTGCTTCTTTAAATAGGGTCCCCTTCAGTCCTAAAAAAAATAGTGGTCATGTCTACAGATAAGAGGCTAAATCTCAACAACAACTTTATTCAGCAGCTCACCAGGGTGAATCCTCTGCATGGCAGGTAAGCAAACACTTATTTGTTTTTACACTTGGCCTGAAGAATCCCTTCATTGACAGATAACCCAAAGATAGCTATACACAGAGCATCAGGCAACACTTATTTTGCAAATCTAACGACAGCAATAAGAGTGACCGGCCATTAAAAAGGATCAAAACCCAGGATTGTGACAAAGCTGGGTTTTGGTCCCTCCCGATTTGGGATAACCTGCTATGTAGAACCACCCATGGTGCATGTGCGGGCTCTCGTTCAATCAGCACTGTATGTCATGCAGATAATTCCATGGCATTTAGCTCTGTTTGGAACAGCATCGCAGATCTCCCTTTGGTCTGAGGCATGCTCCTGCCACCAGCTTATCTGAACTGCTGCGAGCCGAAGTATACGCCAGCCCATAGATGCATCTGCAAGTGCTGTGGGATTGCCGGAATTGTGAATTTTGCATGCAATCCTGGGGTTAGGAAACTGGCCAGCCTCAGAGTCCTTTAAACTCCAGGATCAGCGCAAGAAGGTTTTGGTGTACTTTTTAATGTTCACTTGTAATCTGTAAAATGTAACACCTATCCTAGAAGTGTAGCAACAGAAAAAGAAGTGACCAGTCATCACTGCGCTTGTATATCTGTGCAAAACATTTTCTGTTGGTGGCTCTCGAGCAGAGGGTTGGGGAACATTGCTCTACACATAGGATATTTGGAAAGGGCAATAGCACTTCCTAGAGGTGTAACAGTAGCAATGGCAGTGACCATCATCACAGTATACCGTACATAGGGAACCTAGAAAGGTTAACACCTATATTAGAGGTGTGACAACAGCAGTATTACAGTCATCACTGTACACATAGGATATATGGAAAAAGTCATGCCCATCCTGGATGTGTAACAATAACAGTGACCAGTCATCATGGTACATATAGAGAATCTAGGTCAGGTTACAGCCATACTGGATGGGGTGACAAGGCAATGACTGGCTCTTTCACTAGTCATTTTTCATTAGTGGGCTGTTTTTGCCCACAGCACAACCACAACATGGCTCATAGAAGCCTATGGACACTGCAGGTGCATGTATTGAGCTTTACCTGCAGTGCAGTGGAATGGCTATACTCATTGCTTCCTCCCAGTCCATCGCCGCTGGTCCCTTGCCTTTATAACGGGCCTCTGTCCTCTAGCCCGGCATCTTCTGCAGCCACCTTCTTGGGGTCCTTGCTAAAGCAGAGAGCTGAAGGAACCTAAGAAAGTGGCTATTGTAAATGCCAGGCCCAGCCACTGCTAGTCTTCTCTTACAGAGCTCCTTTGTCCTCCATTGGCTCCTCCTGCTGTTGCCATAACAACTGCTCCTCTGGGGGGGGGAGGGCAACAGATAACAATGGTGCGGTGTAGGGTGGCATGTAGTGCCTTCGCCGCACCACATCGGAATAATAGCACATAATTGAGTACTGTGCTCCACTGTTTGTGTGTGTATTTCCATCGCACATTTGTGTGAATTTGTGAGATTTCTTTTACCTCTTTACACCACTCACTTAGTAAATAGATGCTCCATGGGAGCATGTAACATCTCCAGGTATCCTGGCCACACAGAGATCCCGCTTTCCCGCAGTTCGCTGGACAGTCCCTGGCAAATCTGCAAAACAAAAACCTGTTAGTGGCCAAATTGCGTGCCCCCTTTTTAGTGTCACCGGAACTTTTATCACACCTTGTGGTGAAAAGACACAAGTGCAGTGTAGCACCATTTTGTGTGCTGCACTATGCCTGTGTCTCCAGCATCACTGACAGCCCCTTACACAACTCTGCAGTGGCCTTGCCCTACATCATAGACATGTGGGAGACTGTGGGTGGCAGCAAAACTCAGCAGCAGAAGAAGATGGCTGCAGACACCAGAGTGAAGAACAAGAGACAGATTGGAGGACCTAGCAGGGATAATTGTTAATTAGTTTAGGTTAGAATCGCACACCATACAGTAAACAATGTAAAAAACCGAGCCGGGGTTCAATTTGCAGCCAGCTGTGTCCACTCCATACACAGCAGAGAACTACTCAATGAAAAGAGATGGCTATATAAATGAACACCCAATACTATGCAATGCCATTAGAGACTATATTTTCTCTAACCGAAACGTTGAGGGTCTTATCTGTCATCCATCTTAGGTACTCTGCTCCTTACTTATCCTTTGCTTGTTCTATTACTTGATTCGCTGTTTATGTCCATGCACTAGTGTCTGAAGAATTTTGTTGATATACTGTGTTATTATCTGTTTATGATTAACTGCAATCTGTATGCATTTGATCCTTACCGATTTTGGGATATCCCTTGTTACTTAAAGACACAGTCTATTATTACATATCTTTACCTACCCTGATGCATGTATTTACTGTATATAGAATGTTCTAGCACTATATATATATGTTGTGACACTCTACTGATTAAAATATCAGTCACTAATGGCATTGCATTCTATTATGTGATCATTTATATAGCCATCTCTTTTCATTGAGTAGGACCTAGCAGGGACCAATGACAGGCCGCACATGCGTGACCCCCTGGAAAAAGGTCTTGACCAAAGGATGAAGAGCAAATGACCTTTGAAAGAAAATAGCCAAGGCAGAGACCTGCCCTTTCAAAGTATTAATCTGGAACCCCATATCCAGACCACGTTGCAGAAACTCCAAAATTCTAGGAATTGAAAAAACCCTGCAAGGCAAGGCCCTAGTCTCACACCAATCAATATAGGACCTCCAAGTCCTATAGTAGAT
The DNA here is from genome assembly GCA_027917425.1 of Gastrophryne carolinensis. Classification (NCBI taxonomy): domain Eukaryota; kingdom Metazoa; phylum Chordata; class Amphibia; order Anura; family Microhylidae; genus Gastrophryne; species Gastrophryne carolinensis. The sequence continues at coordinate 69,561,583 of CM051243.1, read as the reverse complement.
GACAGAGGAAGACTTCTTCCTAGCTCTAACAAAAGTCTGAATTACCGCATCAGAAAGACCCTCTTCTTTTAAGATGGAGATTTCAGCAGCCACGCCGTCAAAGCCAGCGTTTGTAAACTGGGGTAACGAAGTTGACCCTGGGTGATGAGATCTGGAAGAAGAGGCAGACGGAACTGATCCACTGCCAGCCTTACGACGTCTGCAAACCACAGACGTCTTGGCCATCTTGGAGCCACCAGAATTGCTGCCGCCCTCTACCAGTGCTAACTTGCGCACCACCTTGCCTATCATGGAGAAGGGGGGAAATAGGTACAGGAGCCCCAGATCCTCCCAGGTCAGAGACATGGCATCCACTGCTACTGCCAGAGGATCCTGAGATAGAGACACAAAAGCCAGAAGCTTGTGGTTGTGACGAGAAGCAAAGAGATCCAACTCCGGAGACCCCCACTTGTGACAAATGAACTGAAAAATCCTGGGATTGAGAGACCATTCTCCCCGGCGAGAGCATCCTCTGCTCAAGGAGTCAGCCTCCATGTTCTCTACTCCCGGAATGTAGACTGCCGAGATGCAAGGGACATTGATCTCTGCCCAATGAAGGATCAATGAGACCTCCCGGAGGGCACCCCAACTGCGAGTCCCTCCCTGGTGATTGATGTATGCGACCGCTGTTCGGTTGTCTGACCGAATCTGAACCGGCAGTCCCTGTAAAAGATGAGTTAATTGAAATAGAACCAAACGAATGGCCCGTAGCTCCAATATATTGATTGGAGAGTGAGCCTCCTGAGGCCCCCACAATCCCTGGAACTGATGTTCCCTCCAGAAGCCTCCCCAGCCCGTCAGGCTGGCGTCCGTGGTGACCAGTTCCCAACAAGGAGTCAGAAATGACCTGCCCTTCTTGAGATTGCTCGATAATAGCCACCACTGAAGGGACTGCAGGACGTGGGGAGACAAAAGACAAACATGATCCAATGATAGCAGACACTTGTCCCACTTCGCTAGGAGGTGGAGCTGAAGCGTCCTCATGTGAAACTGGGCAAAAGGGACTGCCTCGAAAGCGGCTACTATCAATCCTACCAGTCTCATGCCCAGCCGGATAGACTGATGAGGGTTGGATAAGAAAAGACGAATCAAATCTTGAATCAGAAGAATCTTGGACTGAGGAAGAAACACCCTGGCCTGAAGGGTATCCAGAATCAAGCCAAAAAACGGAATCTCCCTGGACGGGGAGAGAGGATTTTGGATGGTTGATCACCCAACCGAACCTCTCTAGCGTAGACACCACCGTCCTGGTGTCTAATTCCGCTTGACTGAGGGAAGAGGCAGTGATGAGAAGACCGTTCAGAAATGGAACAATGCGAATGCCCTGGACTCTGAGTACAGCCATCACTCCTGCCAGCATCTTGGTAAACACTCTTGGAGCCAAAGTAAGGGCCACAAACTGAAAATGCTGGTCTTCTACTGTGAACCTGAGAAATCTCTGGTGAGCCGGGAAAATCGGAATGTGCAGATAAGCATCTTTGATGTCTATGGATGTCATGAAGTCCCCCTGACGGACAGCATTGACTGTTGAGCGAAATGATTCCATGCGGAACCTTCTGAAGCGGATATAACGATTGAGACGCTTAGATCTAGAATAGGCCGAACATAGCCGTCCTTCTTGGGCACCGTAAATAGGTTGGAATAAAATCCCGAGCCCCTTTCCGCTGGAGGCATTGGGCAGATGACAGCCATGCTTAACATATTCGCTACTGCCACCCGGAGCCCCTGAGCGACCACCGGATCCGAGGGCATCCGGGACCTGAAAAATCTGGTAGGAGGCCGGAACTCGAATTCCAGCTTGTAACTGGAAGACACTACTTCCAGAATCCAATTGTCTGATACCTCTTGGACCCAGACCTGGAAGAAGAACCGCAGCCGTCCCCCCACCCGCAAGGGTAAGGGCGTCTCATCATTGCTGGGCTGGCTTGGAAGCAGATTTAGGCTTGGACCCCCAGCTCTGACTAGGACGGCCACGTCCTTTTCCTCTATTCCATGCAATCCCCCTGGGGACTGAAAAGGCCGACCTCCTACCAGTTCTGGACCCACGAAAAGGAACTGTTAAAGGAGGCCGTCCCCCGGGCGGAACAACGTTGTCTCTTACGCTGAGGTAATTTCCCTCCTTTCGTGACAGAATCCAACTTTTCTCCAAAGAGGCGCAATCCCACAAAAGGAAGCACTGTAAGCGATTTCTTGGCCACAATATCAGCCACCCACTGACGTAACCATACCGACCGCCGAATAGCCACCAACAAGGCGGAAGTTCTACTGCACATGACCATAGTATCGTCTAATGCAGAAAGCGCAAAAGATACAAACAACTCGCACCGCTTGAGAGCGGCAAACTCATCAGAAGCTGGATCAAGCCCTGAGGTAATCGATAGGTCCCTAATAACAGACCTAACAGCTACCGCCAAAAGTGCCGAAGCACCAACAGGCCGCAAGGCCGAGCCCACACTAGCAAAAGCGTGGCACGCCATTTGATCAATACGCTTGTCCTCAACATCAGTACCCACAAATTGCTGATCATCAGAAATGTCAGACTCCTCAAACAATTCCCCTTCCTCAAGTGGAGAATAGTCAAATCAGTCAAGAAACTCGTAATTATCAAACTCACTCGCCGGAAGGGCAGGCGTCAAATGTTTTCTTTTAGCTGAGGCCTTCCTGGCCACAGTGCTAGAAATAAATTTTTCAATGTGAGACAATCTGGCACAAACATCAGCATGCGACTCTCCACCCGTGACAACATCACTAGGGGTGCGGATAAGACACGGCGGGGTAGGAGAAGAGGCAGGGCCCGCAGACCCTGAAGCTTGGGCCCCTGTCTGCTGCGTTATAGTCAACTGAGCACAAGGAATGCAAAGAAACGCATTATCCCCTATAAGGGATACCCCACACCCCAAACACTGCCGGGTCTGTCCCGAGGGAACTGTAAGCCCAGTATCCTGAGATGCCTCCATATGGTGTTCTGCAAAATATACTTAGTTATTTATACCTGCAAAAAGACATTGTTCAAATAGAGCGTGTCCAAAGGCAGGCAACGAAAATGGTGGAAGGACTTAAACTTAAAACTTATCAGGAGAGACTTAAAGAACTTAATTTGTACAGTCTGGAGGAAAGAAGGGAGAGGGGGTACATTATTGAGAGCTTTAAATATGTGAAAGGATTGAATAAGGTTCAGGAGGGAAGTGTTTTTAAGAAGAAGCTTAATTATAGAACAAGAGGGCACAACCTGAAGCTAGTCGGGGGGAAGATCAGGAGCAATGTTAGAAAATATTATTTTAAAGAAAGAGTAGTAGATGCTTGGAACAAACTTCCAGCAGAGGTAGTTGAAAAATCAACTGTCACTGAATTTAAACATGCCTGGGATAAGCACACATCTATCCTAAGATAAGAGTACATACAGTATACACATAAGGGCAGACTAGATGGACCATATGGTCTCCTTCTGCCGTCAACCTTCTATGTTTCTATAGCTTACGTGGGATTTACGCAATTAGCTACCCGGGATGCTCCTTAAAGTCCCAGGTGGGAGGATTTAATCAATCAAGTATTAATAATAATGACCCCCCCCTAAAAAGATAAGGGCCAAAGGACCAGGAGAAACCCCTTTTATAAAGGAATTCCACCTGGAAATGAGGAAAACATAATTAAAATATGCACCACGACTTTAATGAACATGACAGCAAAGCTAGTACCGATAATAAATATCCCACAGCCAAAGCCAAAGGGTACTCACGTTACCATGCGAAACTGAAGCCCAGCGCGCACAGAGGAAGCGAAAGTGAATCGCAAGAGGAAACGGAAATGATCCGTGTTCATACTGACGCGCAGAGCACGCTTGCGTGCTGTGTCAGACCCGCCCCCCCTTGTTTTCCTAGCTCCGCTCAGATTGCGTGCGTGAGGGGGGGGGGGGGGCGGGTCTGACACAGCACGCAAGCGTGCTCTGCATCCCACTAGACGATCGTGACGACAAAGCGGGCCGGACCCTGGCGCCGCGCGCCAGGCCCCGCCCTATTCCGGATCCACCACGCTGCCCGAAAAAAAAAAATGAGGGAAAACAAATTCCCTCCTCACACAAAAGCAGACTTCACAAAAGGTATGCACTAAAGCGCTGTCTGTTCACTTCCTATAACATTTCTCCTCTATCTTTTTTAAAACATGGTGCAAAAGATGCATAGACTCACCCCTAACATAATCCCCTTTTCCCAACGTAACCCCCCCCCTCTTCTCACTCCAAAAAGGGCCCAGGGCAACTAAAGGGGAGAAGTATAGGGAAAAGAGCACCAAACCAGCAAGGTATAAGGAAAATAAAAAGGAACGGGGCATCCCATGCCGGGGAACACCAACCGGGATACCGCCTACCTTTTATTTAGGGTCTCACGGGGGAGTAAACTCCCATACACGCCTTAAGGCACATCTACCATTGCCCGAGCCCGCAGCCAAGGCTGGGAGGCATATAATAGCATAACAAGCAAAAAAGAGGTTCAGGCAGAAATAGAGAAAAGGGTAGGGAGTTACCCCGGCTACCTGTAAGGAGGAGAGAGTCATCTTCTGACTTGCTTCGCCGATCTGCAGAGACGAATTACTGGGGAATGGTGGGAGGTCCCGGGTACTTATGGACCGGGAGGGGCTCCTTTTTTTCATGTCATCTCTGCAAGATCGCCCTCTACAGGCCGGTTTCCCAAGTGTCATGAATATTTGGAAGCGGGGCGTGTGACATACTAGGAATATAAGGTGGATACCAACCAAGGTAGAGCAGCAGGGATTAAAAGCTATGGTTCAGTGGATTTTACAGAAACCCATAGAGGTGCAGGCAGAGATAAATATAGAATATAATATATTAGGGCACATAAAAAGCACCCAGTCTCAAGATGTTCTTCAGTTTCTACCGAATTATTAAGGAAAAGTGATGATCATCAAGAGATTATCAAAGGTGAATTCAAAAGAGACAAAAGTGCAAGAAACAAGAGATAAAACTGCAAATTCTGCAAGATCTTTCAGCACGGACATTGCCGAAACAATTTACGATTAAACCTCTCTTAAATCTACTCAGCAGTGAGGATATCAGGTAGAAATGGGTTGCACCATTAACACTAGCAGTGTTTAAAAATGGAAGAAAATTAATCTTTCAAGATGGGGGCTCAATTACACCATTTGCCCAATCCTTAGACCTAAAATTTCTGAATGGGTGAATGAGGAGCTGGAAACTGAGCCGTCCTCGAAACAGCTTCTGTCAGAGCAATGGAATTGCCGCAACCACACAATGTCAGGTAGCAGGGTTCCTTGACAGGGCAATAAATTAAGACTAAAAAAAGACTAAAAGGGTTTCTTTTTTTACCCTCTCTTGGTTTTTTGCATAATGTAATGGGGTTCTATTCAAGAAGGGAGAAAAGGGGGGATAGGGAGAGAGGAGGCAAGGAAAAGTTTTTGTTTCTCTTCTGTTATTTTTCTTCCTTTCTTTTTCCCTGCATGTTTTTCTTTGTGCACATGAGGGTACTGTGCATGGATCACTAAATGTAAAAAAATGGTACATAGGGCAGTACCAGGGTGAGGGCAGGGATCCAGGTGTAGGCTGACCCAAGAGGTCACAATAGGAGGTCTGCTAAAGACCAATAAGGCCTATCCTAAGAGAAGGTAAGGAATAAAGATAAACTAGGATAGGGGTGGGGGAGGAGACTCGGGAAGAGCAAGGGAAAGATGGCGAAGTCGATATAGGTAGGAGCGCATTGAAGTGATGACGACAAAACAAGAGAAGCCTACCCTTCCATTCTGTATGTACAATAGAAGGGGAGCTAACTACTCCCAAAATGGACCCCTCTAAGCACGTGAAATTAAGAGGTTACATATAGATGTTTTCTTTCTACAGGATACGCATTTTAAAGTTAAAAAGATGGAAAAAGGCACGAGGGGTGGCCACTATTATCTCCCCTCGGTGAGGAACATCAAGACAGAGAAAGAAAATTCATTATTTTGATAGGGAAGCTGATCAGATCACATTTATAAAGCACAAAGCAAGCACATTGTTAAAAAATAGAAGCAGACAGGAATGGCATTGTGACATGGGGGGGGGTGGAGACTTGAATGTCATTTCTGACCCTCAGAAGGAAACAACCAGAGCAAAATGGAGAAACTGGAAAAAATGGGTAACCGAAGTAGGCCAAAAACCCAGGATTTTGACTCTCCTGGGTTTTGGTCCTTGCCCCACCCTGCTCACAATAAAAAAAAAAAAACTAGATAAGCTTATTCTGTTGACACAAAAAGATAATACAACTCTGTGAAGTACTCACCTGTAGAGTTGGCATTATATGCATACAGCACGTCCTGCTCCAGTAGTATTAATAACATGTGGGTAGTCCTCCGCCTCCGGCGCCGTGCACTGCAGACATGTAGAAAACAAGCTCCTCCCGGCCCTTCATATACCGAGGGACCTCCCACAAATCCCCAGCATTGAAAAGCAATGAGAAATAGAGACCAGGAGAAAGCAACCACCCAAAACTGGCAAAAATGTCAAAGATAACAATCACCAACAGGGGATCCAGAACAAGGTGAAACAGGGTGGGGTGGAGCAGGACGTGCTGTATGCGTATAATACCAACTCTACAGGTGAGTACTTCACAGAGTTGTATTATTCTAAGCATACAGCACGTCCTGCTCCAGTCGTATTAATAACATGTGGGACATCCAATAGCAGTGTCCATAAAGAAGGGTGGGATCCCCAACAGAAGGCAGCAGCAAGCAGTCTAAACCACTGCCGCCTGCAGAACCCTGCGGCCAAACACAGCGTCAGCTGAGGCCCAAACATCAACCTTGTAAAACTTAGTAAAGGTATGTACAGAAGACCAAGTAGCGGCCTTGCAAACTTGTTCAACAGAGGCCTGGTGCTGAAAAGCCCAAGAAGCCCCAACAGCTCTAGTAGAGTGAGCAGTAAGACGAAAGGGGGGAGTCTTCCCCTTGGCAGTGTAGGCCTGAACAACAGCCTGACGAATCCATTTACTGATGGTAGACTTGGCGGGAGCCAAACCCTTCCTAGGCCCATGAGGCACAACAAAGAGAGCATCCGTCTTCCTAAAGGCCTGCGTGGTAACCAAGTAAGATTTGACACACCTGACCACATCCAAGGAATGCAAAACCCTTTCCTTAGTGTTACTAGGATTGGGGCACAAGGAAGGAAGTACAATATCTTGATTAAAATGAAATGCAGACACAACCTTAGGCAGAAAGTCTGGCTTGAAGCGAAACAACACCTTGTCCCGGTGTCTCTCAAAGTAGGGAGGCTGAATAGACAGAGCAGCCAACTCAGACACACGTCTGACTGAAGTAATGGCTACCAGGAAGACAACCTTGAGCGTGAGCACAGCTAGGGCGGCCTCATGGATAGGCTCAAAAGGAGCCCCCTGCAGGGCCGACAACACCAAGTCCCAAACAGGAACCATAGGTTTCCGAGGGGGGCGCACATGAGTGACCCCCTGAAAGAAGGTCTTGATAAGAGAGTGATGGGCAAAGGTCTTCTGAAAGAAGATGGACAGGGCCGAAACCTGGCCCTTCAAGGTACTGAGCTTGAGACCTAAGTCTAGGCCATGTTGTAAGAACTCCAGCACCCTGGATACTAAGAATTCCCGGCAGGGAAGAGACCTGGATTCACACCAGTCAATGTAAGCCCGCCACACTCTATAGTAGATGGCAGCAGAAGTCTTCTTCCTGGCTTGGACCATGGTAGCCACAACAGACGCCGACAAACCTTTTTCCCTCAAGATGACGGTTTCAATAGCCAGGCCGTCAAAGCCAGCGTTAGTAAATTGGGATGGCGTAGAGACCCTTGGGTCAGAAGGTCTGGTAACCTTGGCAGATCGCACTGATCTACTGCCATTTGAACCATGTCCGCGAACCACACTGTTCTTGGCCACCTTGGGGCCACCAGAATCGCGGGTACCCCTTCCAGAGCGATCTTGCGCAGCACTCTGCCCAGAAGGGGAATTGGTGGAAACACATACAGGAGCCGAAACTCCTTCCAAGACATTGACAGGGCATCCGTGGCCAGAGCCAGAGGATCCTGAGACAGGGATACAAAGCTCGGTAGCTTGTGGTTGTGACGTGACGCAAAGAGATCCACGTCTGGCACACCCCAACGGTGACACAGTGACTGAAATACCCTGTCGCAGAGGGACCATTCCCTCTGATGGGACGACCCCCTGCTCAGAGCATCTGCCAGCAGATTCTCCGTCCCCGGAATGTAGACAGCCGATATGCATTGTACATTGGTCTCTGCCCAAGTTAGAAACAGAGACACCTCCTGGAGAGCACCCTTGCTCCGGGTTCCTCCCTGATGATTGATGTAGGCTACGGCCGTCCTGTTGTCTGAGCGTACCTGAACCGCCAGACCCTTCAGGTGCTGGGTCAATCGTTCCAGCACCAACCTGACCGCCCTGAGTTCCAGGACATTGATAGGAAGATGGGCCTCCTGAGGGCCCCACCTCCCCTGGAAGCGCAGGGACTTCCAGAAACCCCCCCAGCCCGAAAGAGTGGCATCCGTCGTGACCGTCTCCCAGGAGGGAGCCAGGAAGGATCTGCCCCTTGTCAAATTCCTGTGGTCCAACCACCACGCAAGGGATTGTCTGACCGAGGGGGGAATCACCCAGCTGACGTCCAGAGACGCTGGGTCTTTGTTCCTTACTGACAGAAGGTGAAGCTGTAGGGTTCTCAAATGGAACTGGGCAAAGGGCACCGCCTCGAAGCTTGCCACCATCGAGCCCACCAACTGCATTCCCTGCCGGATGGAGGAATGAGGGTTCGCGAGCAGGGATCTCGCCTGGGTTATCAGAGCTTCCACCTTCTGCGGAGGAAGGAATATCCTTGATTGAACCGAGTCCAGAATCATCCCCAGAAACGGGGTCACTGAGGAGGGGGACAGAGAGGACTTTGGGTAATTGATCACCCAGCTGAAGGACTCCAGGGTGGACACCACCAATCGGGTGTCCAGCTCTGCCTGCCGCAGAGACCGAGAAGTGATGAGAATATCATCCAGGTAGGGCAACACGCTATTGCCCTTTAGTCTTAAGAGGGACATCACCCCTGCCAGCACCTTGGTGAAGACCCTGGGGGCCGACGTGAGGCCGAATGGGAGGGCCACGAACTGATAGGGCTGATCCATCAGCGCGAATCTGAGGAACCTTTGGTGCCCTGAGAACACCGGCACGTGCAGGTAAGCGTCCTTGATGTCCACAGATGTCATGAAGTCACCTGGACGCAGCGAGGCAATGGCCGAGCGCAGAGTTTCCATACGAAAATGCCTGCTTCTGACAAACTTGTTTAGGATTTTCAAATCCAGAATGGGTCTGACTGACCCGTCCTTTTTGGGCACCGTGAACAGGTTGGAATAAAACCCTGAGCCCCTGTCTCTTAAGGGGACCTCGCAGATGACCCCGAGCTCCAAAAGGTCCTGCACAGCCAGCATCAAGACCCGAGCTGAGGCAGGATCCTGTGGGATCCGAGAACCGACGAACCTGGTAGGGGGCAGCACCGCAAATTCTATCTTGTAACCGGAGGATACATTCTCCTGAATCCACCGGTCTGGGACAAGGCGTCTCCAGACATGCTCGAAGTGCTGTAGACGTCCCCCCCACCCTGACGGGCGAGGGCGCCCCTTCATGCTTGGGGGGTCTTGGGGGGGGCTTTGGGCTTGGGCCCCCAGGAGGAGCCAGGACAGCGTCCTCTGTTCTTGTTCCAGGGTTCTGAGCACGACCCAGAGAAGGACACCTTGCTTGGTCCCCCGGTAGGGGGTAGAATGAGAGCTTGGACCCCGAAAGGGCCGAATCTGACGCTTGCGCTGGGGCAGCTTGCCCCCCCTTGGCAAAGATATCTAATATTTCTCCAAACAGGCGCAGTCCTTTGAACGGAAGCCCCGTAAGGGCCTTCTTGGCGACATTGTCAGCAGCCCACTGGCGTAACCAGACCGCACGGCGTATGGCTACCACCAGAGCAGAGGATTTAGCACTCAGCGTAATAGCATCGTCCGATGCAGATAGGATATAATTCACAAAGGTCTCACAGGTGGCCAGAGCATTGGCGGTATCAGAGGGCAAGTCATCCGCCCCTTCCAGAGCAGTCTTAACCACAGTCCTGAGAGCCACCGCCGTGATGGCTAAGGCACAAACCGGGCGGAGCGACGCTCCCCCGAATGCAAAGGCGTGACATGCCAATTGATCAACTCGCCGATCCTCTAGATCCCGCAGCGTAGTAGTGTCAGGGGAGTGCATAATAGAGGTATTGGACAGACTCAGAATCGGGGCATCGACCTCGGGCGGCGATGTCCAGCACTTAACCAGATCGACAGGAAATGGATACTTCTTATCCACAGCCTTGGGAATCCCCTGGAGTTTACTGGGATGCTCCCATTCTTTCAGCACTAGGTTATTAAAGTGAGTTTGTTCGGAAAACTCCAACCGCACCCTAGCGGTATAAAACAGATCGCCATTAGATCGCCAACAATTAGAGGTGTGGACTTTGGACAGGATAAAGATGAGCTAAAGGAAGTGAGGTGTCTCCCAGGTGCCACGGTTAATAGGGATAAGAAACGTATTCTAAATATTGTGAAGTCTGCAAGCAAACATAACCGAGTGGACATTGTGCTACATCTTGGCACAAATGACTTATCCCAAAAAGATTTGTTTGTTGTACAGAGGGACTTCCAAAATTTTAGTCAGGAACTTTGCAAAATAACAGGTTCCATCACCTTTTCTGAAGTTTTGCCAGTATGTAATCAGGGAAAAAAGGCACTCAACATCGCCAAGTTCAATTTGTGGTTACGTCAGTGGTGTGAAGACAAAGGCTTTGGATGTATTAGTCATGATGTTAGAAGGTGGTCGAACAGTGAGTTGTTTAAGAGGGATGGCTTGCATCCTTTACAGAAAGGCACAGAAGAAATTGGAGTGGAACTCAGAGCATTTTTTGATTTAAACTAGAGGAAGGGGACAGAGATGTAACTTGTAAGGGTGATTTCTGTCCCCTACCATTTAGGATGAAGCAGGACATTGAAGCAGGAAGCCCGGTCAGTGGTAGGCTAGAGGTGGAAAAGATCAAGGACACACTAAAATACAATACCAACAAAATCCACATGATGTGTACCAATGCTCGCAGCTTGGGCAACAAGCTCTGTGAATTAATGGCTATCATATCCAGGGATGAATTGGATCTTGTTGCAATAACAGAGACTTGGTTCAAGGATCACAATGACTGGGAGATAGGCGCCATACCTGGTTACACATTGTACAGAAAAGACAGATTGGATAGAAAGGGTGGTGGAGTAGCCATTTATGTCAAGACTACCCTTCAATCAACAATAATTCAGCACACACATAATGAACTAGAAACTCTCTGGGTTACCATGCAGACTAAGGAGGGAGCTGTGGTCAGAATTGGTGTGATATATAGGCCCCCTGGACAATCCGAGGATCTAGATAACCTGTTAATAGATGAAATCAGTGGAATGGCAGAGAAGGGGGACATTGTCATTACAGGTGACTTCAACATGCCTGATGTGGACTGGAATATCCCAAGTGAATCGACATGCAAGAGCAGGACTATATTAGAGGCACTTAATGGAGTGTCTCTAAAACAACTTGTGACATTGCCAACTAGAGGAGATAACATTCTGAACTTAGTTCTGACCAATGGGGATCTGGTGTCCGAGGTCAGGGTTGAAGAAAATCTGGGTTCCAGTGACCATCAATGCTTATGGTTCAGAATAAAAACAGACATTGTGCAATCACACACCAGAACCAAAGTGCTAGACTTTAGGAAGACAAACTTTAAGGAAATGGCGGAGTATGTAGAAAGAAAATTAGGTGAGTGGAACAGAGTAGCAGAAGTGAGTGCCCAGTGGTCACTATTAAAAATGGCCATCTTAAAGGCAACTAAACAATATGTGAAACAAACTAGCAAGAATAAAAGGAAGAAGAAACCATTATGGTTTACTAGGGAAGTCAGCACTATCATAAAAGATAAGTCTGCCTATAAGAAGTATAAAGCAAGTGGAAGTGTAGCTGACAGAGAGGCATATAAAATTAAACAGAGGGAAGCAAAACTAATTATAAGGACTGCTAAAGGGCAAAAGGAGGAAGAAATGGCCAAATCTATGAAGAGGGGAGATAAAACCTTTTTTCGATATATTGGTGACAGAAAGAAGAAAAACAATGCAGTCTCAAAAATTAGAAATAGGGAAAATAATTATATTGACGGAGATAAGGCTGTGGCTGACCATCTGAATAACTACTTTTGTTCGGTATTTTCAGATAGTAGCAGGCATTGCCATAGCACAGCATCCAGCTGGGAGGGCACAGCTCCGGAGTTTCTGGAGGCTGATGTCTTAGCCGAGCTGGCACAGCTAAAGGTAAGTAAGGCGATGGGTCCAGATGGAATCCACCCCAGAGTTCTAAGGGAACTTAGGTTTGTGATTGCAGCCCCTCTGACTGATTTACTTAACCATTCCCTTTCAACTGGCGAGGTTCCAAATGATTGGAGAATGGCCAATGTCATACCAATCCATAAAAAGGGGAGTAGAGAAGAAGCCAGTAATTACAGGCCAGTTAGTTTAATGGAAACACTCTTAAAAAAACAGATAATTTCCCATCTAAAAATTAATGACCTATTGGACCCAAAACAGCACGGCTTTACTGAGGGCAGATCATGTCAGACCAATCTTATTGATTTCTTTGACAATGTCACTAAAGTGTTAGATGAAGGTGGTGCTGTGGATATCGCCTATCTGGATTTTAGCAAAGCCTTTGACACTGTACCACATAAGGAGCTCATAGATACCGGTAAGTTATTGAAGGTAGGACTCAATCCCTGGATAGTTCAGTGGATTTCCAGTTGGCTGAGGGATCGGTATCAGAGTGTTGTTGTAAATGGTGTGCAATCTGAACAAAGGCGAGTTACAAGTGGTGTGCCGCAGGGCTCTGTCCTGGGCCCCATTCTTTTTAATATATTTGTAAGTGACATAGGAGAAGGCTTGGTAGGAAAAGTTTGTCTGTTTGCTGATGATACAAAGGTTAGTAATAGGGTGGATATTCCGGGAGGTGTCTGCAACATGGAAAATGATTTAGCTTTACTGGACAGATGGTCAAAACTGTGGAAACTAGAGTTTAATGTCTCTAAATGTAAAATCATGCACTTGGGTAGAAGGAATCCCTGCTCTGAGTACCGTATGGGCAGCACTGTGTTAGCCAGGACCTCGGAGGAGAGAGATTTAGGGGTACTGATTACTGATAGCTGCAAGATGAGTGGACAGTGTAGCCAGGCAGTGGGAAAAGCAAGCAGGATGCTCGGCTGCATAGCTCGAGGCATCACCAGTAGGAAGAGGGAGGTTGTGATGCCGCTGTATAGAGCCCTGGTGAGGCCATAGCTAGAATACTGTGTGCAGTTCTGGAGACCTTACCTGCAAAAAGACATTATTCAAATAGAACGGGTCCAAAGGCGGGCAACGAAAATGGTGGAAGGACTTAAACTTAAAACTTATCAGGAGAGACTTAAAGAACTTAATTTGTACAGTCTGGAGGAAAGAAGGCAGAGGGGGGACATGATTGAGACCTTTAAATATGTGAAAGGATTGAATAAGGTTCAGGAGGGAAGTGTTTTTAAGAAGAAACTTAATGATAGAACAAGGGGGCACAACCTGAAGCTAGTCGGGGGGAAGATCAGGAGCAATGTTAGAAAATATTATTTTACAGAAAGAGTAGTAGATGCTTGGAACAAACTTCCAGCAGAGGTAGTTGAAAAATCAACAGTTAATGAATTTAAACATGCCTGGGATAAGCACACATCTATCCTAAGATAAAGAGTACATACAGTATACACATAAGGGCAGACTAGATGGACCGTATGGTCTCCTTCTGCCGTCAACCTTCTATGTTTCTATGTTTCTATAGCAGTTCCCCTTCCTCAGATGGGGACTGAGCATAGGAAAGCAGCAAATCATCAGATTCTACAGGGAGAATAGTAGCTTCAGGGTTCAAATGACGCTTCTTGGCAGTAGCCTTGCGCGCCAGGGAGCCAGCAATAAAGCTTTCCACACTGGCCAATCTAGAGGCCAAATCAGCGTGAGAATCCCCACTAGTATTGGGGGTTATGCTCAAGCTTGGGGGAGTAGGGGAAATAAGGCGAGGTGCAGGCCCAGCCTCGGAAGAGGTGTGGAGACCGGCTAGCGCCTGTTGAGCACAAGGTACGCAGACCCGTGAATTGTCACTGCTGCTAGGTGAAAGCCCACAAGCTGCACACAGACGGGCTTGTCACAGGGGGACCCCGTTCGCGATGTCCTGGGATGCCTCCTCCATATGGTGATTATTAACTTCAATGTGCCAGTAGGGATTGACGCTTTAAGCAACCCTGGATGCCCCTATGACCCGCTGGGAAGTGGGAGTAATCTGAAAAATGGTCTGGACCGGGCGCTACGTCGGACTAGGGGAAGCCACCGATGACCGCTGTCTGAAAGACACAAGGGGAAACAGGGGTGTCAGAGCCGAGCGCGAGGAGACAAGCTAGAAAAAGGATCGCCCATGAGGGCACTTACAGTCTGCGAGGGGAGGACCGTCTTCACCACGCGCATGCGAGAAGGAAATGGCGCCCAGCGAACCTCGAAGGGCGGGCAATAGCGGTCGATGACGCGGAACGCGCCAGGCCGAACCACACCTCCCCCCCGAAGCGCGCGAAGCTAGAAGGCGCAGAGCCAATCAGGAGAGAATGTAGCTACGTCAGCATCCCTTCAGAGAAGAGGTCTGACGAAGTGGGCAAGGGAAATTGAAAAACGCCGTAGCTTCCCCAAAACGTGCTGCTGTGTGCGCATAAGGCACAGTAAAAAGCTGCGGTCAGTTTAAAAATAAGCAAGTGAAGCGCGCTCTGACACCCAGTAGCGGTAAGCGTCTAAAGTGTACTTAGGGCAAGGAGTAGGCCATCAACACACAGCCCCCCCCCCCTTTTCCCCCCACTAACGGGGGAATCTGGGAGGGTTCACCGTTAGATGGGGCATGGGGGCACTAGTGCGGGAGGGGCATCCACTGAAGGCTCACCATTCGCCTTAACCGCCTAACCTATGGAGGGGGATTGCGGTGGAGACTAGCTCCGTAAGCACACTAGGTGCTGCCTACCTTCACCCAACCAACGCAGCCCAGGCTGGGAGGCATATTCTTAACAAGAAGGACGGGTGGAAATAATCCCGCAGGGCTTCGGGCTGTCAAGCCCAACTCGCCTGCGAGAGCGTGATACTTCATGTCTTCGCAGTTCCAGCACTGCAGAGAAATCTGGGGATTTGTGGGAGGTCCCTCGGTATATGAAGGGTCGGGAGGAGCTTGTTTTCTACATGTCTCCAGTGCACGGCGCCGGAGGCGGAGGATAACCCACATGTTATTAATACTACTGGAGCAGGACGTGCTGTATGCTTAGAATATACACTTTCCTTTCAATTATATTAATTCCTTGACTTTACCCTTTGCTTCTTTAGGATACAAGATTTTATTTGTATCTGTGTAACATGCTAGTGAAAATCCTATTACCTCTACTGATACCTCTACTGATCCCAATACCAAAGTGACTATTAATAATAATAATAATAATATGTACAAACCAGTCGCAGGTCTGCAGCAGGTCCCTTTCCCACATCCACAGCCACTTTAATGGGGGCTAAAGATGGGTGAATCCTCAGAGCCTGAAAGACAGAATGTAAGCAGTCACTAAGTACGCTTGGTCGCTTTCTCTTGTAACGAACAGAACATACACTTTACATTGTGTACATTATATATTTTTTTTGTTAAAGGGGAAAATTGGAGGTCCTGGAGTCTAAAAGAATCCATGGCCGTCCGAGGTCCACTCCTTGGGATGCCCCAAGGGCAGGGGAAGGAACCCCCCCGATCACCAGTTTCATTCACCTTCTCCCAGAGCCCTTGCCGCGTCTGTGCACTCAGACTACATCCTCCCTCACCTCTAGCCGTGCACGTACCCGCCTTTCTGATTCGGGTGGCGCGGGCACACCAAAGCTGCAAGGTGGGCAAGGGATGTGGCTGGTGGCGCCTCTCAGCTGCTTACCCATCCAGGTGGCTTAGTTGTCAGCACCGCCGAAGGTTACAGCAAGCACCCCCCTTACTTGGTGACCGAAGTTTCACTTTAAATTATTCTTGGATTGAAGCATATAAGGTGATGTCTATTTGTGTTATGAGGGAGGGTGCAGCCCAAGGCGATCAAGACCCTATACCAAGGTGTGCATAAATATTAGCTTGTTTACCTTAAGGTGGACCAAACTCCAGGATAGTCAATAGTTCTGACTACCCTGGGTTTTGGTGCTTTCCCCCCAGATCGCCCAAATCCAGCTCACCTCTTCCTGGTCCCACCCCCGATCGGGGTGCCCCCGGGGAAAGGACCAAAACCCAGGATAGCTAAAATTCTGGGTTTTGGTCAACTTTAAAGCAGAACAAAACCTGGGAATTTGAGATGCCCACTGTATGAACCCCCCCCCCCCCAGAACGCTGCTATTCACTCACTTTTCCTCCGTCTAACAGCGCATGCGCAGGCTCTCATCCAATGAGAGACGTTTGCTTTGACTGTCATTCAGAAAACTGCTCTCATTGCCTTAAATTGGGAGTTCAAGCAGCTGCATTCCCAGTGGCGTGCGCGCCCCTCCAGTCTAAATGGCTGGGGAGAGTGCACACACACCCTGAGGATGAAGAGGATGTGGCCGCTTTCCCTCCCCATTGAAAACAACGATAGCTGTTTGCAGAATGACATAATCACTGGACGAGAGGCCGCACATGTGCTGTTGGACCGAGGAAAGGGTAGTGAATAGCGGTGCCCCGGGGTTTCACACAGCAGGGCATGCCCCGTGGGAAAGCCACATATTCCTCTTTAAAGATTCAGCAGGCACAAAAAATAACAAAAGAATACTTACCTTTTGTCCCGCGCAACTGATCAGTGCCAGTTCAGCAATCAGTAACTGTCCTGATCTCTGGATCTGAGCCCCGCTGCATCCTGCACCGTCCAGGGCCTGACCATGGGGTTGGGTTTGATAGAAAGTTGGGATTGTGACTCACCATCAATCACATGGAGTTAGTGGGTAGTGAATGGAGAGGGCGTGGCCATAAATAATGATGGAGGGACATGATCCATGACGTAAGCACAGGTGAATGAAGGTTGAGGCCCCGGATAGTGTGGGATCACCGGACTAGCAGCAATCAGTGGCAGGGAAAATAGGCAAGTACCCTTTTGGGGTTTTTTTGGTGCCTGCTGAATGACTAAGCAAAATAGGCCAAATACAGATGTGAAGTGTCAGAATTGTTAAACCGGACCAACAGCCTGGAACATTTGGAAAAATACCATTTTGTGATTACTCACCCGTAAAATGGGTATTATAAGTATGTCACACACCCCACTTCCACTATTCATGACATATGGGTTATGGTCCAGTAGAGGGCGAACTTCTGCAGAGATGAAAGCAAAAAAGAAGCCCCTCCCGGTCCATAAATACCTGGGACCTCCCACACATTCCCCAGTATATGACAGCAGTAAGGGGACCAGGAAGAGCTAATAAAACATTCTTAACAATAAAAGGTTCACCATACAGGGGATCCAGAATACCAAAGGGCGAGATGAAGCGGGGTGTGTGACATACTTATAATACCCATTTTAAAGGTGAGTAATCACAAAATGGTATTATTCCAAGTATGTCACACACCCCACTTCCACTATTCATGACATATGGGACATCCAATAGCAGTGTCCGTCATGGGTGGGGACCCAAATACAGCAAAAAAATGCACCAATTTAAACCACTGCAGCTTGCAGAACCTTGCGGCCAAAAACAGCATCCGCTGAGGCCCACACATCAACCTTATAAAACTTAAAAAAGTATGAACGGAAGACCAAGTAGCAGCCTTACAAACTTGTTCAACAGAAGCCTGGTGCTGAAAGGCCCAGGAAGCCCCAACAGCACGAGTAGAATGAGCAGTGATCTTAAAAGGAGGAACCCTCCCCTTAGCAGAATAGGCCCTAACAATGGCCTGGCGTATCCATTTACTAATGGTAGACTTGGCGGGCGCCAAACCTTTTCTGGGCCCGGAAGGCACCACGAACATGGCGTCCGTCTTACGAAAAGGAGAAGTAGCAACCAAATAGTACTTCACACAACGAACCACATCCAAAGAGTGCAAAACCCTCTCCTGGTCATTGCTAGGCTTAGGACACAAGGAAGGGAGAACTACATCCTGATTGAGATGGAAAGCAGAAACCACCTTAAGAAGGAAATCTTGTTTAAAACGAAAAATACCATTTTGTGAATACTCACCTGTAAAATGGGTATTATAAGTATGTCACACACCCAGCTTCAAGACATTCATTACATGTGGGTATACTGACCTGTAGATGGCGATCTTGCAGAGATGTCAATAAAAAAAGGTAAGACCCTCCCGGCCCATAAATACCTGGGACCTCCCACTCATTCCCCAGTATAAAGATAGCAGTAAGGTAAAGGGACCAGGAAAGCCAATTAAAAACTAACAAAGGTTCACCATATAAAGGATCCAGAATACAAAAGGGCAGGGTGAAGCGGGGTGTGTGACATACTTATAATACCCATTTTACAGGTGAGTATTCACAAAATGGTATTATTCTAAGTATGTCACACACCCCGCTTCAAGACATTCATTACATGTGGGACATCCAATAGCAGTGTCCATAAAGGGCGGGGATCCAAAAACAAGGCAACAAGGCACAAACTTAAACCACTGCAGCTTGCAGAACCTTGCGGCCAAAAACAGCATCCGCTGAGGCCCGCACATCAACCTTGTAAAACTTGGAAAAAGTGTGAACCGAAGACCAAGTAGCAACCTTACAAACCTGCTCAACAGAAGCCTGGTGCTGGAAGGCCCAGGACGCCCCAACAGCACGAGTAGAATGAGAAGTAACACAAAAAGGGGGAATCTTCCCCTTAGCAGAATAGGCCCCAACAATGGCCTGGCGAATCCATTTACTAATGGAAGACTTGGCGGGAGCCAAACCTTTCCTAGGCCCAGAGGGCAGCACAAAAAGAGCGTCAGTCCTACTAAAAGGGGAAGTAGCCACCAAATAGTACTTCACACAGCGAACTACATCCAAAGAATGCAAAACCCTCTCCTTGTCATTGCTAGGCTTAGGACACAAGGAGGGTAGAACAATATCCTGATTAAGATGAAAAGCAGAGACCACCTTAGGAAGGAAATCTGGCTTGAAGCGGAAAACAACCTTGTCCTGATGCCTCTCAAAAGTAAGGGGCCTTAATGGACAAGGCCGCCAACTCCGAAACACGCCGAACAGAAGTGATGGCAACCAGAAAAACAACCTTCTGAGTAAGCGCAGAAAGCGCAATATCCTGCAAAGGTTCAAAAGGAGGACCCTGCAAGGCAGAAAGAACCAAGTTCAAATCCCAAACTGGGAGCAAAGGCTTCCTAGGAGGCCACACATGCGTAACCCCCTGGAAAAAGTCTTAACCAGAGGATGAAGAGCAAAAGACCTTTGAAAGAAAACCGCCAGGGCAGAAACATGCCCTTTCAGCGTACTAAGCTGCAAACCTAGGTCCAGACCATGTTGCAGAAATTCCAAGACCCTAGGGATAGAAAACGCCCTGCAAGGCAAGGCCCTGACCTCACACCAATCAATATAAGACCTCCAAATCCTATAGTAGATGGTAGAGGAAGACTTCTTTCTAGCCCTAACCAGAGTCTGAATGACAGCATCAGAAAGACCTTCCTCCTTCAAGATGGAGGTTTCAGGAGCCACGCCGTCAAAGCCAGCGTTGGTAAATTGGGGTAGAGCAGTGGACCCCGAGAGAGCAGATCCGGCAGAAGGGGCAGAACTAACTGATCCTCTGCCAACCTTACCACGTATGCGAACCAAACCTGTCTTGGCCACCTTGGAGCCACCAGGATTGCTGATGCGCCCTCTAGGGCCAGCTTGCGCACCACTTTGCCCACCATGGGAAATGGAGGGAACAGGTACAGAAACCCCAGATCCCTCCAGTTCAGAGACATGGCATCCGCTGCCAGAGCCAGCGAATCCCGCGAGAGAGACACAAATGCCGGAAGCTTGTGATTGTGACGAGAAGCAAAGAGGTCCACCTCCGGAGTCCCCCACCGGTGGCAAAGCGACCGAAACACATTGGGGCAGAGCGACCATTCCCCCCGGCGAGATGATCCCCTGCTCAGGGAGTCCGCCTCCGTGTTTTCCACTCCCGGAATGTACACTGCCGAGATGCATGGGACATTGCCCTCTGCCCAATCCAGGATCAAAGACACTTCCCTGAGGGCACGCCTGCTGCGAGTCCCTCCCTGGTGATTGATGTAGGCGACCGCCGTCCGATTGTCCAACCGAATTTGAACCGGTAGTCCCTGTAACTGATGAGTCAAGTGAGCCAGAACCAACCTGATGGCTCTCAGCTCCAGAACATTGATGGAATCGTGAGCCTCCTGAGGCCCCCACAGTCCCTGAAACTGAAGATCCTTCCAAAATCCCCCCCAACCTGACAGGCTGGCATCCGTGGTGACCGTCTCCCAACGAGGGGTCAGAAAAGACCTGCCCCTCGTCAGATTGCTTGGTTTCAGCCACCACCGAAGGGAACGCCACACCCGAGGGGGACATCAGAAAGGACTGATCCAATGACAGCGGGGACCCGTCCCAGGCTGCCAAGAGATGGAGCTGGAGCGTCCTTGTGTGAAACTGGGCAAAGGGAACCGCCTCGAACGATGCCACCATCAATCCCACCAGACGCATCCCTAGCCAGGTGGACGGGCGGGGGATGGATAGGAGACGCTGAGTCAATTCCTGAATCAGAAGAACCTTGGCTCGGGGGAGAAACACCCTGGCCTGAGAAGTATCCAGAGACATTCCCAGGAACTCCACCACCCTGGAGGGAGTGAGGCAGGACTTGGGATAGTTGATCACCCAACCGAAACTCTCCAGAGTGGAAACCACGGTCCTGGTATCCAGCTGCGCCTGACTGAGGGAAGATGCCATGATGAGAAGATCGTCCAGATAGGGCACGATGCGGATACCCCTGGCTCTGAGGATGGCCATCACTCCTGCCAACACCTTGGTAAAAACCCTTGGAGCCGAGGTAAGGCCAAACGGAAGAGCCACAAACTGAAAATGTCGATTTTCCACGACAAACCTGAGGAATCTCTGGTGTGCCGGAAATATTGGAATATGCAGGTAAGCATCCTTGATGTCTATGGACGTCATGAAGTCCCCCTGACGAAGTGAGTGGATGGCTGAGCGCAGAGTTTCCATACGGAACTTCCGGGGACGAACAAACCTGTTGAGCAACTTCAGATCCAGAATGGGACGAACGGATCCGTCCTTCTTGGGCACCGTGAACAAATTGGAATAGAAGCCCAGGCCCCGGTCTGAGTGAGGCACCGGACAGATGACAGCCATGTCCAAGAGACTTGCTACTGCCGCCCGCAGCCCCTGGGCGGCCAGAGGATCTGACGGCACCCGAGAACTGAAGAATCTGGGAGGGGGACGGAACTCGAACTCCAGCTTGTAACCCGGAAGACACCACTTCCCAAATCCATCTGCCCGAGACCTCTTGGACCCAGACCCGGGAGAAGAGTTGCAGCCGTCCCCCCACCCGCAAGGGTGAGGGCGCCCCCTCATTGCTGAGCCGGCTTGGCAGCGGTTCTAGGCTTGGAGCCCCAACTGTGTCCTGGATGGGCCCGACCCCTGCCCCTAGTCCAGGAATCACCTCTGGACGAGGGGGAAAGCCGAACCCCTGCCAACTCTAGCCCCACGAAAGGACTGAGAGAAGGAAGCCGCCCCCCGAAAGGGGCGACGCTGCTTTTTACGCTGAGGTAACTTACCTCCCTTTGCCACCGAATCCAATCTCTCTCCAAAGAGCCGCAACCCCACAAAGGGAAGGCCCGTAAGCGACTTTTTGGACACAAAATCAGCCGCCCACTGGTGTAACCAAACCGACCGCCGGATAGCCACAAGCAAGGCCGAAGCTCTGCTACACATCACCAATGTGTCGTCCAGGGCGGACAGCACAAAGGACAAAAATAACTCACAGCGCTTAAGGTCGGCAAACTCCTCACTAGCCGGGTCAAGCCCGGAAGAGGTCAACAGTCCTCTAACAACCGACCTGGCAGCTACCAATAAAAGCGCAGAAGCACAAACCGGCGGCAAGGCCGACCCAACACTGGCAAAACCATGACAAGCCATCTGGTCAATGCGTTTATCCTCACCATCCTTGAGAGTAGTGCACTCTGAAGAATGCAGGATTGAGGAACTGGACAACCCCAAAACAGGAGCATCCAATTTGTGGGGGGGGGGGGGGGGGGGGGGACGACCAGTGCTTCACCGCGTCCGCCGGAAAGGGATATTTTTTTTTTTTTTGTCCCAACCCGGAGGGACACCCGGAAGCCTAGTCGGCCTCTCCCATTCTTTGAGAATGATACCATCAAAATGCTTTTGATAAGGAAATTCCAAGCGCGGCTTGGACACCTCAAAGAACTCCCCCTTCAGCGGAGGAGCCGCCTCGAGGGGAGAGATAGCCAGGACAGGATAGCTCAGATTGCGACTCCCCTCCAATGACCACATCACATGGGGTACGTGTCAAGCGAGGGGGAGACGGAGAGGAGTCTGGCGGAGCAAAACCAGACGCCTGAGATCCGGTCTGCCGTGTAATTGACCGTTGCGCGCAGGGTACACAAAGAAATACATCATCCGCAAAAAGGGATACCCCACACCCCAAACACAGCCTGGATTGCCCCGAGGGGGGCACAAGCCCAGTATCTGGGGAAGCCTCCATATGGTGATTTTTTAATATTACGCAGTAATGCAACCCGGGATGCCCCTTTAAGTCCCGAGTGGGAGGAATTTTAAGCCAACTAAATTTTAACCAGGGACCCTAGGACCGGGAGAATCCCCCTTTAATAGGATCAATGGTCCACCTGAAACACACAAACACACAATCAGATGCTAGCAAATGACCAAAGAGTTAATAGCAGAGCATTGCCCAGCAACCCCAGGGAGGGGCATAATAAGTAAAACTGATGGGCCACAGGCCACTCACCTGACCGGCACCCCTCTGGAGTCCCGCACGCCAGGCAATAGGGGATGGCAGGCGCATAGTGTGCATCCCCTCCCCTCTACCGGCCAGAAGCCGGGACCTGAAAACGGTAGGTGCACGCGCGATCGCCCGGCCCCGCCCCCTGCCCGGAGGGGAAGAAGCTCCTCTTGGGCGCCTACAGCAGCCATTGTTTAAAAAAAAAAAAAAAAACGCCGGAGGCCGGCACCGCGGGACTGCCGGCGCCAGCCTGAGTAGTAAACATGCACAACACACACACACAATATAATAAAAAGATGAATCCATAAGGACCCGCCCCCCCCCACCCTCTAAGGGTATCCGGGAGAGGGGGAATCCATGCTAGGGTAGGGGCCAAGAGACGGGGCATCCCAAACCGGGGTCACCAACCCGGTTAGCCGCCTACCCCTTGTTATGGGGTCTCACGGCTCCTGAGCACCTAGGGTGCCATCTACCATTGCCCGGACCAGCAGCCTAGGCTGGGAGGCAAGTGATGTAAATAAAGGGATCCGGGCAGGAATAGAAGAATAGAGGGCCGGGAGTCATCCCGGCTACCTGCAAGGAGGAGACATCATCTTCTGACTTGCTCGCCTCTGCAGAGATGAAAGACTGGGGAATGAGTGGGAGGTCCCAGGTATTTATGGGCCAGGAGGGTCTTACCTTTTTTTATTGACATCTCTGCAAGATCGCCATCTACCGGTCAGTATACCCACATGCAATGAATGTCTTGAAGCGGGGTGTGTGACATACTTAGAATAACCACCTTGTCCTCTCTCAAAGTAAGGGGCCTGAACAGACAGAGCCGCAAACTCAGAGACACGCCGAACAGAGGTAATAGCCACCAAAAAGGCAACCTTTTGAGTGAGCACAGAAAGAGCCACATCCTGCATCGGCTCAAAAGGAGGCCCCTGGAGGGCCGAGAGAACCAAATTTAGGTCCCAAACGGGAACCAAAGACTTTCTAGGGGGCCGAACATGAGTGACCCCTTGGAAAAAGTCTTGACCAGATGATGCAAAGCAAAAGACCTTTGAAAAAAGACAGCCAGGGCAGAAACCTGACCCTTCAAAGTACTGAGCTGGAACACCTGATCCAGACCGTGTTGTAGAAACTCCAAAATCCTAGGAATCGAAAACACCCTGCAAGGTAAGGCCCTAGCCTCACTCCAGTCAATATAGGACTGCCAAGTCCTATAGTAAATGTTAGAGGAAGACCTCTTCCTAGCTCTAATCAAGGTTTGAATAACCGCCTCAGACAAACCTTCCTCCCTCAGGATGAAGGTTTCAGCAGCCACGCCGTCAAAGCAAGCATTTGTAAATTGGGGTAACGTAGTTGACCCTGAGAGATCAGATCCGGAAACAGGGGCAGCCTGTACTGATCTACCGCCAAACCTACGACGTCTGCGAAACAAACCTGTCTTGGCCACCTTGGGGCCACCAGAATTGCTGGTGCCCCCTCTAGAGCCAGCTTGCGCACTACCTTGCCTACCATGGAGAAGGGGGGAAAACAGGTACAGAAACCCCAGATCCCTCCAGGCAAGGGACAAGGCATCCACTGCCAGGGCCAGAGGATCCTGAGACAGAGATACAAAGGTTGGGAGCTTGTGATTGTGCCGAGAGGCAAAGAGATCCACCGGAGTCCCCCACTTGTGACACGGGGCCCGAAATACCCTGTGGTTGAGAGACCATTCCCCTCGGCAAGAGAATCCCCTGCTCAGGGAGTCCGCCACCGTGTTCTCCACTCCCGGAATGTACACTGCCGAGATGCAAGGAACATTGATCCCCGCCCATGTCAGAATCAAAGAGACTTCGGTGAGGGCACTCCTGCTGCGAGTCCCTCCTTGGTGATTGATGTAAGCTACTGCAGTTCGATTGTCTGATCGAACCTGAACCGGTAAACCCCGTAGGTGAAGTGTCAGACGTGACAGAACCAAGCGGATAGCTCTGAGCTCCAAGACATTAATGGGGGTGTGAGCCTCCTGAGGACCCCACAACCCCTGGAACTGATGATCCTTCCAGAAACCTCCCCAGCCCAACGAGCTGGCATCCGTGGTAACCGTCTCCCAACAAGGGGCTAGGAAAGATCTGCCCCTCATCAGATTGCTTGGTTCCAGCCAACACTGAAGGGACTGCCGAACCCTGGAAGACATCAGAAAGGACTGATCCAAGGACTGTGGACATCTGTCCCATTTCAGCAATAGATGGAGTTGTCGCAACCTCACATGGAACTGAGCAAAGCGGACTGCCTCGAAGGAAGCCACCATCAAACCTACCAGGCTGGGGAGGGGTACAGCGCATGGTCAGAGAGTGGTCCCACGGTGATGTATATAGCAGATTATTATAATTTTGATTATTGGTTCACTTGTTCTCCCCTTGGGGTGTCCTCGGGAGCGATTGCCACTGTATTATGTAGAATAGTGATAGTTTGTATATAGAGTACTTATGAATTATTTTGATTTTTGTGTAATATGTTTAAATGAGCACGTTTTGTATAACTAATTGACACAATTGTATGGTGTATGTATATACTTTTTGAAGATGATCATCCTTGATCCATAGCGCCCCCGCGTGTATTCTGTTTTTAATGGTTTTTAATATTTTTGTACTGGACAATTATATAAATAAAATGAACATATTTGTATTATAATTAATTGGTGGTGCCATAATTTGGGGCAGGCTGCATGGTGTGGATTGAGTGGGATCCCACAATTTTTTGTTCTAGTGTTTAGTTCACAGCCAGCCTGGCATACCATAATATAGAGGATTGTGTGGGTTAGTGCGGCTCAAGCTTTGCATTTATCAAACCTACCAGAGTCATCCCTAGCCGGATAAAAGGGCGAGGCTTGGTCAGGAGAACACGTATCAGCTCCTGAACCCTCTGCACCTTTGGTGGAGGTAGGAACACTCTGGCCTGACTGGTATCCAGATTCATACCCAGAAAGGAAATCTCCCTTGATGGGGAGAGAGAAGCCTTGGGGTGGTTGATCACCCATCCAAACCTCTCCAGCGTCGTCACCACCGTCCTGGTGTCCAGCTCCGCCTGGCAGAGGGAAGAAGCTGTAATGAGCAGGTCGTCCAGATACGGCACAATGCGAATGCCCTGGGCTCTGAGCAGGGCCATAATGCCCGCTAGAACCTTGGTAAACACCCTCGGTGCTGAGGTCAGCCCGAACGGGGGGCCACAAACTGAAAATGCTGATCTCCGATCACAAACATGAGAAATCTCTGGTGTGCTGGGGAAATTGGTACATGAAGGTAAGCATCCTTGACGTCTATGGACGTCATGAAATCCCCCTGACGAAGGGAACCGATGGCTGAGCGCAGAGTCTCCATGCGGAACCTCTTGGTTCTGATGAACCTGTTGAGAAGCTTCAAATCCAGAATGGGTCTTATGGAGCCATCCCTTTTGGGAACCGTGAAAAGGTTGGAATAATAGCCCCGGCCTCTCTCTGAAAGAGGCACCGGGCATATGACCGCCATGTCCAGGAGGTTCTTTACAGCCGACAGGAGCCCCTGCGCCGCCCGAGGATCCGAAGGCACCCGAGACCTTGGGAATCTGGGCGGAAGCCAGTACTCGAACTCCAGTTTGTACCCAGACGAGACCACTTCCAATATCCACTTGTCCGCAACCTACTGGGCCCAGACCTGGATGAAGAGCCGCAGCCGTCCCCCCACCCGTAAGGGTGAGGGCGCCTCCTCATTGCTGGCAGCGTGCTTGAGCTTCGAACCCCAGGTAGAGGCTGGACGGGCACGTCCTCTGCCTCTGTTCCAGGAACTCCCTCTGAAGCCAGAGTAGACAAGACCTCTGCCCCCTCTGGCACCTTGAAAGGAAGGATTGAAGGAGCTTGCCCCCCGAAAGGAGCGACGCTGCTTCCTACGCTGAGGTAGCCTTCCACCTTTCGCCACAGAATCCAATTTGTCTCCAAACAGCCACGTTCCCAGGAAGGGCAGAGCTGTAAGCGACTTCTTGGCTGCAATGTCAGCCGCCCACTGGCGCAGCCAGACCGACCGGCGCATGGCCACCAACAGTCGAAGTTCTACTACACATGGTAATAGTGTCGTCCATAGCCGACAAAACACAATTCATGAACAATTCACACCTCTTAAGGGCTGTGAATTCAACGCTGTCCAGGTTGAGCTGGGACCCATTTAATATGTCCCTGATCTCCGACCTGGTAGCCACAGCCACGAGTGCCGATGCACAGACAGGCCGCAAGGCTGAACCCCCACTGGCAAAGGCATGGCAAGCCATCTGATCAATGCGCTTGTCCTTGCCATCCTTAAGGGTAGTGGCGTCAGGAGTATGTACCATGGAGGTGTTGGACAAACCTAAGATGGGCGCATCAACCTCGGGAGGGGAAGACCAGCGCTTCACCGCGTCCACCGGAAAGGGATACTTCCTATCCCATCCATGAGGAACACCATGAAGGCGACTCGGCTTCTCCCATTCTTTAAGAATCATGCTGTCAAAATGATCCTGATTTGGAAAATCCAAGCGGGGCTTAGAGAACCCAAAGAATTCCCCCTTCTTCGGAGGGGCCTCCGCTGGTGGGGAAATACCCAGAACCTCTGATAGATGGGTCAGGACCCTGGGAGTATCCACAGCATCCCCCAGCGCCTGCCCGGCATCAGAATCAAAGAACTGTAGTTCCTCAGTCTCAGATTCCTCAAACAATTCCCCCTCCTCGAGCGGGGAATAATCAGCCCAGTCAGGGGAGTCATAATCATCAAAATCAATTACCGGCGTAGCCGGTGACAGATGCCTTTTCTTAGCAGGGGCCTTTCTGCCCACTGAACCAGAAATAATTTTCTCGAGGTTGGCCAGCCTAGCACACACATCCGAGTGCGACTCCCCACTAATGACAGTGTCACTTGGGGTACGGATGATACGGGGTGATGTAGGAGATGAGGCGGGAGGCACGGACCCAGACGCCTGGGATCCCGACTGCCGCGTTATGGCCTGTTGCGCACATGGTATGCGAATTAGTACATTCTCCCCCGTAAGGGGTACCCCACAACCCACACATAGCCGGGATTGTCCCGAAGGGAGCCCGAGCCCGATATCCTGTGGAGCCTCCATATGGTGATTTTAAAGGTAGTCGCAATGACCAGAGGGAATTATGCTGGTAAGCAACCCGGGATGCTCCCGAGTGGGAGGATTTACAAGTGCCCCAAATTACAGCTAGGGACCCTAGGACCGGGAGAACCCCCTTTTAAGTAAGGCACAGGGAGTCCTCCTGAAAGACACAAGATATGGGCCATAAGCACATGCACACACACAGCAACTGCATAATAAATACATCTCATAAGAACACAATAGCAGAGAGGACAGGGCCTCCCCAAGCGGCGACTGAGGCATATTGGCCAAGCATAGTAAGAAGAGGGGGGAGCCCAGCAGGGCACTCTCACACCACAGGAAATGGCCTCCTATTCAGCCAACAGCGTCTGAGAGAGAGCCAGCGAGAAGAAGGGGCGGGCCAGCGCGGATCGCGCGCCGCGCCCGGCCCCGCCCCCTTCCCTCCGAATCCAAGTAATGCAGTTCCCGACAATGGGATGGGCCCTCAATGGCGCCAAAAAACAGAAGGGGCGGGCCGCGGCGACGCGCGAGCGCCCGGCCCCGTCCCCTCACAGAATCAGCCTGAGGGGAAGAAGCTCCCCAGACTGTAGGCAGAGCGCAAACGTGAATCAAGCGCACAAGCACACACACACACACACATATCAAAAGTGACAGATAGAAGAACAATGCCATCCCCATACCCCCCCCCTCCCCGCTGGAGGGTTAACAGAGGGGACCCGGAAGGGGGAGAATCCCTCACCATGAGGTGTAAGGGAAGTAATAAAGACAGGGCATCCCAAACCGGGATCACCAACCCAGATACCGCCTACCCCCTTGTATGGGGTCTCACGGGGGAGCATGGCTCCCTAAAACACCTATTAAGGTGTTGCCTACCCTCACCCAGACCTGCAGCCAAGGCTGGGAGGCTAGTATTGGACTTACTGTATAAAGGTCTGGGCAGAAGAGCAGCAGACATCTTCTGACTTGCTTGCCGTCCTGCAGAGAAGGAACTGGGGAATGTGTGGGAGGTCCCAGGTATTTATGGACTGGGAGGGGCTTCTTTTTTGCTTTCATCTCTGCAGAAGTTCGCCCTCTACTGGACCATAACCCATATGTCATGAATAGTGGAAGCAGGGTGTGACATACTTGGAGTAGAAAAGTAGCAGCGATTTTGGAGATTCCTCTCCCAGCATCTCGGCCATGCTGCTGTCTGGATTCAACCGACAATGCATAGTAACAAGAAGTCCAGCAGCACTTCCTGTTTGCAGGTGGCCTGCAGGTGCATGAGCCACCATTTTGTTTCTAAAATTTACTACAGCAGGGGTTAGAAAAAGGTAAATGATTTTTTATGTGCAGCAATCTAAATTGCCCTGGGGAGGGATACATATGAGCACTGTTTGTTACGTTGGTCTGGTTTAAGTCATTTTTGATTATTGGACTGCCATAAAGCGGATCAAAACCCAAATTTTTAACTAGCATCCCCTGAATTGCTCCTCCCATAAGGAGCACCTTTTGCCAATTTTCACTGCTCCTGCTTCATTCTAGTCCCAGATAATGCTGCATGTTTCATCTGTAAAGCCCCGCCTCCTCCATTCTTTGCCAATGTTGTGTGTGGCAATTATGTCATTGCCACACCTATGCAATGACTGATCACCCATCATCTCACACCGAGGGACAGCAAAACAAACTGGGCGATTCCAAAAGTGAAAATATCAATTTCTAGTTCTACACCCTAAAAGATTCCAGGGCTGGCCGCTGGCTTTTCCCGGGTCATCCCGAATCCAGATGGCCCCGCTGTGTGAACCCCCCCCCCTGTAATCTAGTGCCTTTTCCAGGCCCAAAAGCGCATGCGCGGACTTTCATCCAGTGAGAGCCGTCTGCTATAGCAGAGTTTGGCAGGTGGCTCTAATTATTTTGAATGGGAGCGCGCAACACGGGGTATGCAGGGGATGGGTCAGCGCGCACGCTCCTGACCCACCCATTCAGATAGGCGGTGGCAGGATGGTCTCCTTATAAGTCAATGAAAGACGGTTTCCAAAGAAGGTAAACAAAGAAAATGGGTCCTGCGCATAAACTCACCTTCTTTCCCGGTCCAGAAGCACATGTGCGAGCAGCGGCCGTGCCCACATGGAATTTGTGAAAGGCTGGTGTGGCCACGCTCCATGTTAGAGGGTAGCAGGGGATACGGCCTCCAGTGCGCTCGGATCCGCTCGTCTTAGATGAAGGGGAAGGAACAGACCCGAGCATGCCGATTGGATGAGAGGCCACACATGCGCCATAGGACTTGGAAGAGGGGAGTTTGTTCAAGCGACCGGGGGTGCTTCACACAGCAGGGTACCCCCGATTGGGGTGTCCCGGGGGCAAGGACCAAAACCCAAGATAGTCAAAATCCTGGGTTTTGGTCCACTTTAAAGGGATAGCGTCACACAGTGTCATACTACTCTGGAATCCCCCATATCACATCACGTACCGTCCGCCGCTGCTCTTTGCCTCTTAGTCCCGTGCTCTCTGCGACTTGTAGGGCATCCGAGAGATAAGCCAACATGCCGCGCTCTACATCACCGCTCAGCCAGACTACGTGTGGAACAAAGGACTTCCTGCCATCCCGGCCCTGTGGACAGAGTGTATGATGAGCGTCAAGTCCGTTTCTCACACACCTGATTGGGGGTTGAGGTGGAGATAAGGAGGCTGAACCATTTTTTCCATACAAATTTGGAAATAGCTTTCCATTATGAGGCATGAGGTCCTTACAGGGGTACATAACAAGCTCTGCCACAAGGTCAAGAGCTTGCCACATTTTAGTAAACTCAAGAGGAATTCAAGTCAGGTCAACCAATGCTTACCACTTCCTCTTTGCTTTGTATGGCTGGAAATCAGGTTTGTAGGGCGAGCTTTCACAAAGCTGGATGGTTGCTGGGGTCACATGATTCGCAGCCATGCGTGGGACTGAGAAAGTGGATCAAGACAATGGTGATGACAGAAACCACCCAGGAGGTTACAAAAAGCAGCACCCCCTCCACCAGAACTAATAAGTTCAACCAAATCTCATGAGTTCATATTTATTGAATATTATCCATTAAAAAATCACATAAAGACACACAAATTTAAAAACATATACATCACAGACAATCCATTTTTAGGGGTATCCCGACCGGGTTCATAATACATGCAACAAACCCAAAACTGATAAGAATATCAAAAATTAAAACACAATTCATACAACTATAAAGTGCAAAAATGTGCAAATGCCAATACAAAGATCTATAAGCAAACCTATATTATTCCCACTCTGAACAACAAAACTAATGTGGCAAGATGAGCAAGATGCTAACTGTGCAATAACCACAACAAATATATGATGAAGATAACATCACCTGAGTGTGGATCCGGGGATGTCCCCCCCAAAAAAGGTTAGTGCCAGGAGAAGGTCCCCAACGCGTTTCGTTGCCCCAGACCCAGGCTACTTTCTCCAGTGAGAAAGTGGCATACATTGGCTGGCTTGACTTTTTAAAGTGGAACAAAACCAAGGATTTTGACTATTCCGGGTTTTGTCCTCGGGCCAGCCCAATTTGGGATGCTCCACTGTGTGAAACCCGAGTAAAACTCACCTATTCCCGGTCCTATGATGCATGTGTGGGCTCTCGTCTAATCAGGGCTGCTTGCCATGCATATTAATTGCTAAGCAATCCGGAGCGCAAGCGGGCGCATCCCCAGCAGCGCATCCACATTCCCATCCCTAGCCTATCTGAAAAGCTGGGCACAGGTGTGCAAACACAGCCCAAAGATACAGGGGATGCAGACTCCCGATCTTTCCAGGGCCAGCCAGCTTGTTTTTTTCCCCCCTTTAATCCCCGGGGGGCCTTCTGCTGAAAATGCTGGCAACCTCTCTTATCTGGTCTATGACGGTACCCCACATGGGTAGAAGTTCTGCAGAATTATATTGTCAGCTGGTTCATTCTGGACCTTACAGCATAGACTGTCCGCTCTCTCTGTTAAACCGGACCTTCAGCATCATTTAATGAAAAGCCCAAACCCCTAAAAACTATTCCCCAGCATCTAAAATTAATATTTTACATGTTTTATTCTCTTATTATTCTTTCCCCCACTGGGCTGCAAATCTGTTCAGGACTCTAGGACACAGGTGTCGCCATCTTGCCTCAGAAGCATCACATACTGAGGAGAGGAGAGAGGTGAAAAGTGCAGGGGGCAGGTTTATAGCTGTGCTTTGCAAAGACAAAACAGAGCTGAGGTCAGGAAAAGGACAGCAATCCCAGAATGCAGAGCGGCATAGTCAGAAGATGCTTCCTGCAGGCAGCCCGAGACTCCACTGGGCCCCCATCTTGGATGTTAAAAAGGTCAAAACATGCAGTAGATGCAGGTAGGATGATTTTCAATGTGGGCAATCTGTATGTACAGGGTGTGGGAAACATATAAGATAGGCTCTTATTCTGGGTGAAAGTCTGGTTTCAAGAATGCAATGCACAGAGCCACCTTGTGGCCACACAGAGTCAAACTATTAAAGTAAACCAGAGGTCTAAATTTTCACCAATATAAAGTGTAAATCAGTTGTGTGGTCATTTACAACGCTTAGCACACAATTTACACAACCAGTACACACACACAGTGTAATGGCAACCTGCAATTTCCCTTTTGTTTTAAGGACAACAGTTACAGGAAAGGGAACAAAGCCGCAACAAATATGTAAATGAGTTAATATATATGCGCTAACCATTCTGGACAGCAGTTCTGGAGTTATTAAAGGGGATGCGTGCTGTGTGAAACCCCCGGAATCCTTCAAAATCGTACTTTTCCCAAGGCACCAAGATGGCTGTGCTCGTGGCCAAAAATGCTGGTGAACGGCGCTGATTTTCAGGGCAAGGTAAGCTGTGTTTTTTTTTTTTTTTTTTTTTTAATCTGTCCATCCTGTCAGCACCAGGGGAGGGTGGCAGGGCAGAAGGGGCAGGGGGTATTAGAGACCGGAGCTTCTAATCTATTGTGGGTAAAAACAGAAGGTAGATGAAGTTTATAATCTATTTGGATATAAAAGCAGATCATAGGATACAAAGGGCAAAAATACCATTTTGTGAGTACTGTTGGATATTGTTGGTGTGCCACACACCCCGCTTCACCTTTAATATTCTTCAGGATTGGGTTAACTCACCGCCAGGTGACGCTGTGCAGAGAGGAAGTCTTGTAACGAGCCCCCTTCCGGCCTATATATACCTGGTACCTCCCATTTATCACCAGTGTATTAAAAAGCAGAAAGACAAGGTATCAGTAAATTAACGGTAACCTCAAAATAAATCAATATAAATAAAAGCTTCACCATATAAAGGATTCGGAATGCCGAAAAGGGTGGGAGTGAAGCGGGGTGTGTGGCACACCAACAATATCCATTTTTCAGGTGAGTACTCACAAAATGGTATTATTCTTGGTGTGCCACACACCCCGCTTCACCTTTAATATTCTTCACGATTGGGACATCCAAAAGCAGTGTCCACAAGGGATGGGCATCTCAAGGCCAGGTGAAGCATAACTTAAATGACTGCAGTCTGCAGAACTTTGCGGCCAAAAACAGCATCCGCTGAGGCTCGCACATCAACTTTGTAAAACTTGAAAAAGTATGAACAGAAGACCAAGTGGCGGCCTTACAAACTTGTTCAACAGAAGCTTGGTGCTGAAAAGCCCAAGACGCCCCAACGGCGCGAGTAGAATGAGCAGGGATACGAAAAGGGGGAACTTTCCCCTTAGCAGAATAGGCCGCAGTAACGGCCTGACGTATCCACTTGCTAATGGCAGATTTGGCTGGTGCCAAACCCTTCTTAGGCCCACAGGGCACAACAAAAAAGGCATCCGTCTTACGAAAAGGAGACGTGATAATCAAGTAGTACTTAACACAGCGTACTACATCCAAACAATGCAAAACCCTCTCTTTGTCATTCTTAGGATTAGGACACAAGGAGGGAAGAACAATATCCTGATTCAAATGAAAAGCAGAAACAACCTTAGGAAGAAAGTCTGGCTTGAACCGAAAGACCACTTTATCCTGATGCCTCTCAAAGTAGGGCGCCTGGATAGACAAGGCCGCCAACTCTGAGACACGCCGGACCGAAGTGATAGCTACCAAGAAGACAATCTTCTGAGTCAGGGTAGACAAAGCAATATCTTGCAAAGGCTCAAAAGGAGGAGACTGTAGAGCAGAAAGAACCAAATTCAAATCCCAAACCGGGAGTAATGGTTTCCTGGAAGGCCGCACATGTGTAACCCCCTGGAAAAAGGTTTTAACTAAAGAATAAAGCGCCAAACGCTTCTGAAAAAAGATAGATAAGGCAGAAACTTGCCCTTTCAACGTACTTAGCTGAAGACCAGAGTCCAGCCCTGATTGTAAAAACTCCAGAATCCTGGAGACCGAGAAAACCCTACAAGGAAAAGATCTAATCTCGCACCAAGCGATATAGGCTTTCCAAGTCCTATAGTAGATGATAGAAGAAGACCTCTTCCGGGCACTGATCAGAGTCTTGACAACTGAGTCAGAAAGACCCTCCTCCTTCAAGATGGAGGTTTCAGCAGCCAGGCCGTCAAACCCAGCGCTGGTAAATTGGGGTAACACAACCGACCCTGAGTGAGCAGATCGGGCCGAAGAGGCAGAACGAACTGGTCTACTGCCAGCCGAACGATGTCTACGAACCACACTCGCCTTGGCCACCTTGGGGCCACGAGAACGGCGGACACCCTTTCCAGAGCCAACTTCCGAACCACCCTGCCCAGCATGGGTATCGGAGGAAACAGGTATAGAAATCCCAGATCCCCCCCAGCTCAGGGACATGGCGTCCACTGCCAGAGCCAGAGGATCCCGGGAGAGCGACACGAAGTTCAGGAGCCTGTGATTGTGACGAGAGGCAAACAGGTCCACCTCTGGTGTCCCCCATCGGAGACATAGTGAGCGAAAAACCTGAGGATGGAGAGCCCATTCTCCCAGACGGGAAGAGCCCCTGCTCAACCGGTCCGCTTCCTGGTTCTCCACTCCTGGAATGTATACCGCCGAGAGACAAGGAACATGGGCCTCTGCCCAGGTCAGGATCAGGGACACTTCTCTGAGAGCACTCAGACTGCGAGTCCCTCCCTGATGATTGATGTAAGCAACCGCTGTTCGATTGTCTGAACGCACCTGGACCGGAAGGCCCCGAACGTGATGAGTCAGGAGCGCAAGCACCCGACGGACGGCTCTCAGTTCCAGCACATTGATGGGTAAGTGGGCCTCTTGAGGTCCCCACTGCCCCTGGAACTGAAGCTCCTTCCAGAATCCGCCCCATCCCGAAAGACTGGCGTCCGTGGTGACAATTTCCCAAAGAGGGGTCAGGAAGGACCTGCCCCTCACGAGATTGGCCGAGACCAACCCCCACTGGAGGGACTGCCGGACCCGGGAGGACAACTGGAAGGGCTGATCCAGAGACCGAGGCTGCCGGTTCCAGGACGCCAACAGATAAAGCTGAAGCGTCCTCGTGTGAAATTGAGCAAAAGGAACTGCCTCGAAAGAGGCGACCATCAACCCTATCAGCCTCATCCCCAGACGGATGGACGGCCGAGGATTGGAAAGTAGGACCCGAGCCAACTCCTGAATCAGATGAATTTTGGACTGGGGGAGAA
Organism: Gastrophryne carolinensis; assembly: GCA_027917425.1. Lineage (NCBI taxonomy): Eukaryota > Metazoa > Chordata > Amphibia > Anura > Microhylidae > Gastrophryne > Gastrophryne carolinensis. The sequence continues at coordinate 69,525,753 of CM051243.1, read as the reverse complement.
ACACTCTGTGTTGAAGAGAGTCCAACTGCATCCCCAGAAAGGACACCACCCTGGCCGGAGCGAGGGAGGACTTGGGGAAGTTGATCACCCAACCAAAGCTTTCCAGGGTGGAGACCACCATCCTGGTGTCTGTCTCCGATTGATTGAGCGACGGAGCCATGATGAGAAGGTCGTCCAAATAAGGTACGACACGAATGCCCCGAGATCTGAAAATGGCCATGACCCCTGCCAGCACCTTGGGGAACACTCTTGGAGCTGAGGTAAGGCCAAACGGAAGTGCCACGAATTGATAATGCTGATTTTCCATCACGAATCGAAGAAAACGTTGATGAGCGTGGCAGATGGGAACATGAAGATAAGCATCCTTGATGTCTATGGACGTCATGAAGTCCCCCTGCCGAAGGGAACCGACGGCCGTACGCAAGGTTTCCATGCGAAACTTCCGAAAACGGATGAACTTGTTGAGTAATTTCAGGTCCAGAACGGGACGAACCGACCCGTCCTTTTTGGGGACTGCGAAAAGATTGGAATAAAAACCGAGGCCCATCTCTAAACGCGGTACCGGCCGGATGACCGCCATCTCTAACAGATTCTTTACCGACGCCAGGAGCCCCTGTGCGGCCAAAGGATCGATGGGCACCCGAGACCGAAAGAACCGTGAAGGAGGTCGAGAGTCGAATTCCAGCTTGTAACCGGACGACACTACCTCCCAGATTCATCTGTCTGGAATCTCCTGGTCCCAAACCTGGGAGAAGTGTCGTAATCGTCCCCCCACCCGCACGGGTGAGGGCAGCCCCTCATTGCTGAGCGGGCTTACCAGCAGGCTTGGGCTTGGTGCCCCAGGACTGAGTGGGACGGCCACGGCCCCTCCCCCGAGTCCAACCTGCACCTCTGGTAGCAGGGAAAGGAAGCCCCCCTACCCGCTCTGAATCCCCGAAATGAAGGCCTACCAGAACTTGCCCCCCTAAAGGGACGACGAGGCCTCTTGCGTTGCGGCATTTTACCACCTTTTGCGACTGAATCAATTTTTTCACCAAACAGTCGCAAGCCCAAAAAGGGGAGAGCTGTGAGCACCTTTTTAGAAGCTGAGTCCGCCGACCACTGGCGCAGCCACACTGACCGACAAATAGCCACCAGCATTGCCGCTGTCTTGCTACTCATAGCCAGCGCATCGTCCTGAGCGGATAGAACATAGGAAACAAAAGACTCACACTGCCTGAGAGCAGTAAACTCTTTACAAGTGGGATCGAGATCCACACACAGCTCCTGAATTACAGACCTAACCGCCAATAGAAGAAGCACACACCGGGCGCATCGTTGACCCAGCATAAATAAAACCATGGCGGGCGTACTGGTCAATCCGACGATCCTCCCCATCCTTAGGGGCAGTGGTCTCAGCAGACTGCACCATAGCCGTGCTGGAGAGCCCTAGAACAGGAGTATCGACGTCAGGAGGGACGGACCAAAGCTTCACCAATTCTGGCGGAAAAGGATAACGCTTTTCCCAACTGGAAGGGATTCCAGTTAACCGCGTGGGATGTTCCCATTCCTTAAGCACCACCCTCTCAAAGTGATGTTGTCTGGGAAAAACCCAACGTGGCTGAGGCTCTTTAAACAACTGACCCTTTGGCAGGGTGACAGCCTCAGGCGGATCTAAATTCAAAATTTCAAACATTTGAGCCAGAATGGAGGGGGTGTCAAGGGAAACCCCCGCAGACAAATCGCCAATAGCATCAGCCTCAAGCTGATCTGCAGGCTCATCTGACTCCAGTAGGAATTCTCCCTCCTCGTCTAGGGAGCAATCGGACCATTCCACAGGCTCACATACCTCATCCTGTGAAGCTGGAGGTATCGGAGTCAGGTGCTTTCGTTTCGCAGTGGCTTTTGACCCTGCTTTAACGGACACTATTTTCTCGAGGCTGGCCAACCGTGCTGCCACCTCGGATTGCGAATCCCCACTCTTGACAGTGTCACGCGGGGTCCGGAACAGGGAGGGAGAGGTAGGAGATGATGGAAGTTGCGACGGGTCAGCAGCCGGAGCAACGGACTGACGCGCAATACTCTGCTTTGCACAAGGAATGCATACAAAAACATCATCAGCTGGGAGCGGAGTCCCACATCCTGCGCACACCCTAGATGGCCCAGAAGAACCATTTCCGGTAATATCGGAAGCCTCCATATGGTGATTTATGGTATTCGCAAAATTTTGGGTTTAAGGCATAAGCCACCCGGGATGCCCCCTTATTGTAAATGTCCCGGAAGGGAGGATTTAATTTATAATGAAGATCCCCTTAATAATCTTTGTATATATATATATATATATATATATATATATATATATATATATATATATATTTTTTTTTTTTTTTTTAGTAATATATATATATATATATATATATATATATGTATAAATATGTCCCAATTTAAAAAAAAGAAGGACTAGCCAGGTAATATAGAACCGGGAGGCCGCTTTATTCAGGGATTCCCAGGATCTATAGGGGAAGAAAACCAAAAGTCAGACCCCCAGACAACATGTGGCAACATGCAACAATACTTATGCACAGCACCAAGGTGCTTTTAAATAAGCAAAGGAAAACCTTTGCCCTCTATAATTCCTCCTTTATTTAATCCATATAATAAAAAACATCCTCTTAAATAATTTCCCCCTTTTATCTTATAATATTATTGTTATTATAACCTTATAACAAAAAACTAGACGGCCCCACACAAGGTGAGGCCGCTTACCTGAGCAATGATCATAAAAGCAGCAGCATCAGCATGAAAAACGAAAAAACGCAGCAGCAGCAGCAATAGGAGGCCAAAAGTAAACAGACCCATATGCGGCAGCGAGCCCCCCCCCCACGTGTCTTCCTTTAAGACAGGAAGGAAGGAAGTGCGGCTGGGGCCGGCCGCATGACGCTGCCCCCGTTCCCACGTCACCGGGGCCCGCCCCCTTCAAGCCCGAACAATGCGGCCCGCCAGACGGCGGCCGCAAAAAACAACAGGCAACACACAGTAAAGGAAGGGGGAAGGGGGAGGGGGGGAAACTAGCAGCGCAGCCCAGGCTAAACACGCGGGCCGCCAAACGGCGGCCGAACAAAGAGGAGACCAGGGAGGAGGGGGGAGGGGAGCTGTAACCCACACAGGCTCAGGCAGCTATAAGCCAGCCTGCTACAGCGCAGCCCGCCCTGGCCGCCCATTAAAGCTGACCCAAATCCTGGCCATGCCGGCCAGCAGTTGCTTAAAAAGACCTGCCCGAGGATAGCTCTATGAGAAGGATTAGTCAGGCCTAGTGCGGTCTGACCAGTGTACATAAGTAAAAAACACAAATGCAATAAAAAACACACAGTGAAACACACATGCAATACATAACCCTCTAACCCCCCCACCCCCATAGTGAAGGGAGAAGGGACCGTAACGGGAGAGTAAGGGGCTAAGGGGACCCTCGGGACAGGGGCATCCCATTTCTGGATCACCATGCCGGATAGCCGCATTGCCCCCAAAACAGGGGGTCGAGCGGAGGAGATAAGCTCCTAGGCACCTATAGTGCCGTCTACCAATTGCCCAGTGAGCAGCCTAGGCTGGGAGGCTTCCATTCCACCATAAAGGTACAAACAATCAAAAACCGGGCAGAAATAGACCAAAAGGGGGTGCCAGGGTAAGACCCCGGCTACCTGTAAGCAGGAGACTTCAATCTTCTGTCTTGTCGTCAAGCAGAGAGAAAAACACTGGTGAAAAATGGGAGGTACCAGGTATATATAGGCCGGAAGGGGGCTCGTTACAAGACTTCCTCTCTGCACAGCGTCACCTGGCGGTGAGTTAACCCAATCGTGAAGAATATTAAAGGTGAAGCGGGGTGTGTGGCACACCAAGAATATAGATCAGGGTAAGGTAGAGTAGGCAGAGAAGCTTACACTCAATTAGGATATAAAAGCAGATCATAGGATACAAAAGGCAAAATAGTTCAGGGTAAGGTAGAGTAGGCAGAGAAGCTTACACTCTATTAGGATATAAAAGCAGATCATAGGATACAAAAGGCAAAATAGTTCAGGGTAAGGTAGAGTAGGCAGAGAAGCTTACACTCTATTAGGATATAAAAGCAGATCATAGGATACAAAAGGCAAAATAGTTCAGGGTAAGGTAGAGTAGGCAGAGAAGCTTACACTCAATTAGGATAGTGAGTAAATGCAGTAAGGGGAGCAGACAGTGACAGGCAGTGTGTGGGGTGCAGTTAGTTCACTGTGGCTGTAAATAGAGGGTTTTAATGCACATGTGTCAAACTCTGGCCCACAGTGTCATCAGATTTGGCCTGAGAGCCCTGACCCCCCCCCCCCCCCTTAACCAGGTGTACGGCCGCACACTTGCTGCCCAGTGTCGCTTAGTCCCCGAGAGGCAAGTCTAAAAGCACGTCCAGTGGCCGGATTGCACTGCCAGATTGCAGCCTGGTGGCCGGCGAGATTGCAGGGTGGGGCTTTGATGTAAAACCCCTCCCTTATGAACATCGAGAAGTACTTACCCCAGTGGATGGCTAATGCAACTGCCAACCGGGCGGAGCTGGCTGCCGTCTCAATCTATATAGGATGACGTCAATCAGGCTCAGCCCGTCAGTGACTATGAAAAGTGACTGCATGAGGAAAAGGTAGGCAGATAACCCTAACTCATCCTATCATGAAAAGTGGTGTACTGCAATAAAGCAATGTAAGGTTATGCACATGGGAAGGAGAAATCTGTGCCATGATTACACACTAAATACATTTCTAATAAAAGAAACGCTTGGTAAAACAACAATGAAAAAGGACCTAGGGGTTTTAGTTAACAATAAACTTATCTGTAGTAATCAATGCCAGGCAGCAGCTGCCAAAGCAAATAGGATCATGGGGTGCATCAAGAGGGGCATAGGTGCTCATGACCAGAGCATCATTTTACCCCTGTACAAGTCACTGATCAGACCCCATATGGAGTGCTGTGTAAAGTTCTGGGCACCTGTGCTTAAGAAGGACATATCAGAACTGGAGAGTGTTCAAAGGAGGGCAACTAAGTTAATAAAAGGAGTGCGGGGGCTAGAGGACCCTGAAAGATTGTCAAAGTTAGGTTTATGTAGACTGGAAAAGAGACGTCTGAGGGGTGATTTGATAACTATGTATAAATATATTTGGGGTCAATACAAAGATCTGTCCCACAATATATTTATACCCCGGAGTGTAACCATAAGGTAAGGTTAGAGGAAAGGTGCTTCCTACACCGACATAGGAGGGGATTTTTCTCTGTAAGAGCAGTGAGACTACGGAACTTGCTGCCAGAGGAGGTAGTAATGAAGGATACAGTAAAAACATTCAAAAGTGGCCTGTATGCCTTCCTGGCATGTAATAACATTTCCAGCTATGGCTACTAGACCACTGAGAGGAGATAAACAGGCTAAATTGAATGGACTAAAGTCAGCCTTACATACTATGTTACTATGTATTTGGCTGGTGTGGGACCAGGGAAAGGTAAGTTTGTGTGGGCGATCTAGGGAGTTTCACACAGCGGATGGCATCCCAAATCCGGATGCCCCAGGGGGCAAAGAACAAGACCCAGGATAGCCAAACCCATTCTGGGTTTTTAACCACTTTAATATAAATGTAACCTACCTGGAGACTGTCATTGGACCCAGAATGCATCTGTGTAACGGCAGAGTCACCTCTGCTGCTAAGGCTTTCAACCAGCTCCTTTCCCCAGGGGAACTGGTAATATATGACGGACTCCTTCTTTCCCTCCTCGTCCAGGTGGTCACTGCTGCTGAATCTGGATGGCACCTGAGCAAACTGGAGCAAAATAGAGATCTATTGAACCAAGCCCCCTGACAGCACCATATAAATATGACATTACAATCTGATCCGTGTAAGTTTACCAAAGGATTGTAGCATAAGGGCACCTAACCACTATAATCCAAACACATTGCTCAAAGTCAGCTCTTATGCTCCAAGGTTTGGGAAGATTGTGTGAACCAGACTATGATGTATGACCACCGTAATTCTGGTATGGCGACTCCCTGACACTGGTCACATTAACTATTACTTGCCACATATCACATGTACTTGGAGTGTGAATTTTGCGTTGGTAAATTAGTTTGGACCGGGTCCCTGCCAAAAAAGCACCAGGGTGGAGGGTATTGGCAAGCCACCCATCAGCATGTTGTTCAGGTGTCTTATTCACCGCCACCCTTTGAATGGTGCCCCAGATCTGCTACATAATAACTCGCCTTTCCCCTTTCCAATGGCACATGCACAGGCTCGCATACAATCAGAGCCGTTTGCTGTGATGATGCCATTTAGCAAATGGCAGTGTCCCCAGTGGTGCACATGCTCCTGCCTCAGCCTAACTGAATTGCTGGGATGGAAGCCTGCCCCTAGAACAAAGATGTAGAGGAAAACAATCAGAGCCATTGACAGTGTTACAGAAAACTGTGCAGAAGAGACCCAGAGCATGCGCTGTTGAACCAGGAAGAGGTGAGTTGTTATGGGCAATCTATTCAGCTACACACACTCCCAAAAAGGGATACAGCAGGCAAAGGTAATTGTTACACCATTATGTCGGGATATGTTTGGCACTGTTTCTGAAAAAGGGGACGTGGCCCTTAGAGCTGTGATGCTGCATAATAATCAGCTTTATAGGCGAGCTGTAAGAGCCCGATATTATGCCTCAAACACTCTTACTTCCTGTTGCTGCTGTTCTTATACATTGGATAGAATCAGTTTATACACACGAGCAAAGTAATCACTAATCCACAGTGTCCACACTTTGATGATCAATAGCGAAGGGAGTGCAGGCTCTATTGTCTTGTTCCAAAGCTGTTTCACTTAATCACAACCACATAGGCAGCCACAGGCAATTCAACTGCTAATTAGGTGTGTCAGTATTTGAAACGCTGATTAGGTGCAGTGGTGTGGTAAAGTTGAGCGATTTATGCATGACATTCATATGCTAATTATGATAGTGCCCCAAGGGTGGAAGGCACAAGAAGGGGAGATAATGATGGCTGCAGAATACTAGTGTGCTCATACTTGCTGAGCTGACAAATTGGGCTGGGGCTATAGACCACCAGTCAAACCCTATGATTGGTGGTCAATGTCAAAGGAATTCAGGGGGGTGTGCCACCACTTTTTGCCTTGTTTCTACTTCCAGGAGCAGTTGCATTCTGAAAGGGAGAGGGTAGCCTTTAGGAGGTGGCTGCAGAATGATTGTTTTAGGAGTATAGCTGAGATAGAAGGAAATTTGTCGCCCTTAAAGGGGAGCAAAACACAGGAATTTAATTTTTTGTGGCTTTGTTCTATGCCCAAGTCGGAATGATGTTACAGCAGGCGGCTATCATTGCGCCACTGGGAGTGTGGGAAGGGGAGTTTATATGGACTCTAAGGAGGATTTAATACAGCGGAAAAAAATCCAAGCGGCCATCCCTAGAAGGATGCCACCTGGTGGGGGACAGAATGTAGAAGCAGATGGGAGAATACTGTTAAATTGTCAGTTTCCTGCTCACACATGCGCTGTTGGACCGGGAAAGAAGGTGAGTTTTCGGACGACCTGGGGGGTTTGACACAGCGCTGCATCCTGAATCTGGATGCCCCTGGGGGGAGCAAGTATGCATGCCCTGAAGTCTCAGACTCCAGGGTTGGTTTTGTTCCACTTTAATACCAGATGCCTGTCTGACCTGGAGGAAGCACCTGGCCCTGCGCAAAGGATGCCGGGCAGGGGATAGAAGCTGTAACGCATGGATGAGGGGAGTACTATTACATTTATTTATTAAAGGGAAAGTGCACTTTTAAGGAGTTTCCCAAAATAACTTAGAGCAGTTAAGGGTCTGGTAATATTGTAGGAAGAACATACAACTCGGTTTTAAAGTGTTTACAATTGGAAATAGTTTAGGTAAGTTACAGCAAGACTGTAAGGTGTGTGACTTTAGTTTGTTGTAAGATCATACAATCCGATTGTAAGGTGAGCGGCCAGCATGGGACTCACCTTCTGCCACCAGAGCAGCCGATGCCGCAGCCAGTAGTCCTGCCACTGAGCAGAAGTCCTTGGTGAGCAGAACCACACCAGCGCCGCCGCTGTCCTTTCTTCGATCCTGCAAAAAAAAAAAAAAAACCTGCATAGAAACATAGAAGTTTGACGGCAGAAGGAGACCATTTGGTCCATCTAGTCTGCCCTTATGTGTATACTGTATGTTCTCTTTATCTTAGGATAGATGTGTGCTTATCCCAGGCATGTTTCAGTGACTGTCGATTTTTCAACTACCTCTGCTGGAAAATTCTACTACTCTTTCTGTAACATAGTATTTTCTAACATTGCTCCTGATCTTCCCCCCCCCGACTGGCTTCAAGTTGTGCCCCCTTATTCTATCACTAAGTTTCTTCTTAAAAACACTTCCCTCCTGAACCTTATTCAATCCTTTCACATATTTAAAGGTCTCAATCATGTCCCCTCTCTCTTCTTTCCTCCATACTGTACAAATTAAGTCCTTTAAGTCTTTCCTGATAAGTTTTAAGATTAAGTCCTTCTACCATTTTTGTTGCCGGCCTTTGGACCAGTTCAATTTGAATAATGTCTTTTTGCAGGTAAGGTCTCCAGAACTGTACACAGTATTCTAGCTGTGGCCTTACCAGGGCTCTATACAGCGGCATCACATCCTCCCTCTTCCTACTGGTGATGCCTCGAGCTATGCAGCCGAGCATCCTGCTTGCTTTTCCCACCACAGCAAACAGCAGCAATGCCGGCTACATACCATACAATTGTGATTGCACACTTTCTGTAAAATCCAATTTAAAAGCAGCAGCCCAACTGGCCCCAAAGCAGTGTGGCCCACTGTGCATTGTTACAGGTCTCCCTATGCCCAGTCCACAGCTGGTTATAACCAATGTAAAGTGGGCCTAAAGTAAAAAAAAAAACATCCCTTCTGGCCCACTTTACCCCACACTGCCACCCAAACCCCAAATCAGGATGCTTGTCTATTCAGCTGCTGCAAAGGATGTGTCCAGCTTCTGAGGTAAAACATAGCTTTTACTATGCATGTAGTTAAAATAGCATCCAAATGAAATCCATGCAGAGTGTCAAAAAATTTGGGAGGGGCCAACACATCCAATGTATCCGCACCGAACGCCGATCGCCGCGGTGACGTCACTCGTTGGCGACGGGCAGCACGTTCCTTCGGGCGGAACAGGTGAGTGTGTGGCTCCCCCCTTTTATAAACCGTTTTTTGCATAACACACTTTGTATGACTAAGGGCTCGGTGGAGCCTGAAACGCATCACGTGTTTGGTGGGGACTAGGGGTGACACCGCGGATTTTTTGACACTCTGCATGGATTTCATTTGGATGCTATTTTAACTACATACATAGTAAAAGCTACGTTTTACCTCAGAAGCTGGACACATCCTTTGCATATTTGTTACTTTGGAAATATTTCAAGAGTTTTCCTTAGTCCGTGCTGGAGGGTCTCTTTTTAAAGGGAGAGCTGGTTACCTGTAACTATTTTATTCAGCTGCTGCACACAAGTCTAGGTGAGGGCCTACAGCGCTGACTGGACGAGAGGCTGCACAAGCGCCGTAGGACTGGGGAAGGGTGAGTGAGATCGGGTGACCTGGGGGGTTTCACACAGCGGGGCATCTCGAATCTGGATGCCCTGGGAGGAGTGAGTATACCTGCCCTGGATTCTCAGACTCCAGGATGGGATGCTTGTCTATTCAGCTGCTGCGCACAAGTCTAGGTGAGTGCCTACAGCGCTGACTGGACGAAGAGGCTGCACAAGCGCCATAGGACCGGGGAAGGGTGAGTGAGATTGGGCAACCTAAGGAGTTTCACGCAGCGGGGCATCTCGAATCTGGATGCTCTGGGAGGGGCGAGTATACCTGCCCTGGATTCTCTTAGACTCCAGGATGGGATGCTTGTCTATTCAGCTGCTGCGCACGAGTCTAGGTGAGGGCCTACAGCGCTGACTGGACGAGAGGCTGCACAAGCGCTGTAGGACCGGGGAAGGGTAAGTGGGATTGGGCGACCTAAGGAGTTTCACACAGCTGGGCATCTCGAATCTGGATGCCCTGGGAGGAGCGAGTATACCTGCCCTGGATTCTCTTAGACTCCAGGATGGGATGCTTGTCTATTCAGCTGCTGTGCACGAGTCTAGGTGAGGGCCTACAGCGCTGACTGGACGAGAGGCTGCACAAGCGCTGTAGGACCGGGGAAGGGTAAGTGGGATCGGGAGACCTGGGGGGTTTCACACAGTGGGGCATCGTGGAGGGCAAAGACCAAAACCCATGATAGTCCAAATCCTGGGTTTTGTTCCCTTTTAACACCCACATTCAATCTCTGCCCCCCCTCCTTAGTCTTCCTTTCAGCCCCTGTACCCAGCATCACTGTACCCACAAGCCGAGCCCCAATGCTATAGCCCTGGCACCATGACTAAAACTTAAAACTTATCAGGAGAGACTTAAAGAACTTCATTTGTACAGTCTGGAGGAAAGAAGGGAGAGGGGGGACATGATTGAGACCTTTAAATATGTGAAAGGATTAAATAAGGTTCAGGAGGGAAGTGTTTTTAAGAAGAAGCTTAATGATAGAACAAGAGGGCACAACCTGAAGCTAGTCGGAGGGAAGATTAGGAGCAATGTTGGAAAATATTATTTTACAGAAAGAGTAGTAGATGCTTGGAACAAACTTCCAGCAGAGGTAGTTGAAAAATCAACAGTCACTGAATTTAAACATGCCTGGGATAAGCACACATCTATCCTAAGATAAAGAGTACATACAGTATACACATAAGGGCAGACTAGATGGACCGTATGGTCTCCTTCTGCCGTCAACCTTCTATGTTTCTATGATTGGGCTCAGCATTCTCGGGCTGGCCAGGGGCCAGTAAAATCCAGGGCTGATTTTTGGCCGCCACTGGTTATAAACCTTCCTCACGCTATCACCTGAGGAAATGGCTTGGAGGTTTTTATTTGGCTAAATCAGCCCCGCCTCGCCTCCCGCATCACATACAGGATGGTCAGACCTGGATGCATCAGGCATCTCCTCAGATGGAATTGGGTGGAAACATCTCCCGACCTCGGCGATCCCAAATGGCAGCTTCCTGTTCATCAGCTGGAGGCAGGGGGGGTAGGCCTGCAGGATGCCTGATGTAGAGACAGGAAGTCAGTATATTGAAGTGGCCAGGTCTGGGTACAGTAAGGAGGGGTTACAGAGCTTACCCTGTAAGAGATCCCGCCGCAGGGTGCCCATGTCCCTTGCCTGGTGGTACGGCGTGCTGATGGGCAGAACCTGCTCCCGCTTCAGCACCATGGCGTCCCACCACTCCTCCACCAGGTTCTTCTTCATGGCAATGCCCAGGGGGCCTAGGCTCTGGTGTCCTCCTAGAACAGAGGAAGAAGTTGCCGCCGTCTCTCCCAACAGGAAGCCCCGTCTCCGGCACACGTCTACAAGCTGGCGGCACGCCTGGTCATCGCTGAGCCGCCTGCTCTGAGGTAACCCCAAGGCCGCTGTTACCATCCTCAAGCGCAAGGAGAGTCTCAGACACATGATGGATGCTGGTCACCTGACACAAAATGGCCGCACGTGTGCTACTCAACATCCTGAGGAGAATCCTGCTGGAAGGAAAGAAAGGCTGAAACAACAACTGAACATGTTACAGGAGCTGCTTCTAACTTGTTACCTGCTTCTAACTTGTTACAGGAGACTGGTCAGGGCTGCTTCTAACTTGTTACAGGAAACTGGCCAGGGCTGCTTCTAACTTGTTACAGGAGACTGGTCAGGGCTTCATCTAACTTGTTACAGGAGACTGGCCAGGGCTGCTTCTAACTTGTTACAGGAGACTGGCCAGGGCTGCTTCTAACTTGTCACAGGAGACTGGCCAGGGCTGCTTCTAACTTGTTACAGGAGACTGGCCAGGGCTGCTTCTAACTTGTTATAGGAGACTGTTAGAGAGCGCTGCTCACCTGTTACAGGAGACTGTTAGAGAGCGCTGCTCACCTGTTACAGGAGACTGTTAGAGAGCGCTGCTCACCTGTTACAGGAGACTGTTAGAGAGCGCTGCTCACCTGTTACAGGAGACTGTTAGAGAGCGCTGCTCACCTGTTACAGGAGACTGTTAGAGAGCGCTGCTCACCTGTTACAGGAGACTGTTAGAGGGCGCTGCTCACCTGTTACAGGAGACTGTTAGAGGGCGCTGCTCACCTGTTACAGGAGACTGTTAGAGAGCGCTGCTCACCTGTTACAGGAGACTGTTAGAGGGCGCTGCTCACCTGTTACAGGAGACTGTTAGAGGGCGCTGCTCACCTGTTACAGGAGACTGTTAGAGGGCGCTGCTCACCTGTTACAGGAGACTGTTAGAGGGCGCTGCTCACCTGTTACAGGAGACTGTTAGAGGAAGCTGCTCACCTGTTACAGGAGACTGTTAGAGGAAGCTGCTCACCTGTTACAGGAGACTGTTAGAGGGCGCTGCTCACCTGTTACAGAAGACTGTTAGAGGGCGCTGCTCACCTGTTACAGGAGACTGTTAGAGGGCGCTGTTCACCTGTTACAGGAGACTGTTAGAGGGCGCTGCTCACCTGTTACAGGAGACTGTTAGAGGGCGCTGCTAACCTGTTACAGGAGATTATAGATCTCTATCCAGGTGTCAGGGCTATGCTGTGTGCAGGCTCCTGTAAAACTCGGGGGAGGTGCTGCAGGATGGGTAGGATCGCTTCGAAGCGCAGGGGCGGGACACAGTAAAGGTTACAGACAGGGGAACATTTTCCAGGCTGCACTGCACACTTCCTCCTAAGGACCTTTGCTTGGTTGGTGTCTGTCCCATGGTGCCTTGCAATGTACTCCCCTAGAAGGAGGAAGCGACCGGTGCAGCCCGCTATATGTCGCTGAACTGGGCAGTAACGTCGCTTACACCTCGAGGACAGAGATACTGACCTAGCGCTCATCCATGTGCGGGCGCCACACTTCTCTAGGAGGCGTGTCCTCATCGCCGGGCGCTCAGCGATTCGCTTCTCCACAGAGAGGGCGTGTCCTTATCGCCAGGCGCTCAGCGGATTCGCTTCTCCACAGAGAGGGCGTGTCCTTATCGCCAGGCGCTCAGCGGATTCGCTTCTCCACAGAGAGGGCGTGTCCTTATCGCCAGGCGCTCAGCGGATTCGCTTCTCTACAGAGGGCGTGTCCTTATCGCCATGCTCTCCGCTTCTTCACAGAGAGGCCGTGTCCTGTGTTCCACGCCTCGTTCTCGCTTCAGTCGTGCGGCCCGGCTTGTGGTCTCGTCCTCTGTAGTGCTTTGCGCCTTCTGATTGTCAGTCTGTATGAGCGGCGGGAAAATAGTCCATTCCGAAGCATTTAATTGGCTCCTGAAAACATAGCTGAGAAAAAGTAAACGGCAAAATGGCGGTCGTGAACTGGTCTGAACTCCATGCGCCCTCTAGCGGCCAGGAGTGGTTACAGCTGTTAGGAGGATGTTGTTTCAGGCTTTCTTGGGGGTTTCACATAACAGGGGGGGATGGAATAAACCCCAAAAGATCAAATTCCTGGGTTTAGTTTCACTTCAACCCTTTAAGTGCCCAGCCCGTAGGTACTACGGGGTTGCTTCTCCAACTGTTAAACCGGACCTTCACCATGATTTAAAGTGGACCAACACCCAGGATTTTGACTATCCTGGGTCTTGGTCCACTTCGGTGGGGCACCCCCGATCGGGGTGCCCCGCTGTGTGAAACCCCCCCTAACCCCCCGAAAAACTCACCGCTCCCAGCGCCGACGTACAAGGGAAGATCTGGAACGTGTAAGCGGCGGCGGCCGCCGCCGCCTCCCTCGCGTCACTTTTGACGCGCGCGCGCCCGCGCCGGCCATTCGCAGACGGCCGGCGTGGAGGCGCGCACGCCTACAGGGGCGCGAGGGAAGATAAGGTAGGTGAGTTGGGGGGGTTTCACCCCGCGGGACATCCCGATCTCGGATGTCCCGCGGGGTGGGGGGTGATCGGCCCGGGAATCTTATAGATTCCCGGGCCGATCACCCGTGGGTGTTGGTCCACTTTAATGAAAAGCCCAAACCCTTAAAAAACGATTCCCCAGCATCTAAAATTAATATATTTTTTGTTCAGGACTTTAGAACATGGGCGCCGCCATCTTGCCTCAGAAGCATGACACATACTGAGGAGAGGAGAGCGGGATAAAGTACAGGGTGCGGATTATGGCTGTGCTTTGCACAGAAAGAGCAGAGCTGGGTTAGGGAAAGGACCTGTTTGCAGGCTGCCTGATGCCCCATGAGCCACCATCTTGGATGTTTAAAGGCTCATAACATGCATTAGATGCAGGTAGGATGATTTTTAATGTGAGCAATCTGTATGTACAGGGTGTGGGAAACATATAAGATAGGCTCTTATCAGGGTGAAGGACTGCTTTAAACCGGACCTTCACCATGATTTAATGAAAAGCCCAAACTCTTAAAAAACAATTCCTCAGCATCTAAAATTAATATATTTTACATGTTTAGTCACTAATTTATTATACTTTCCCCCACTGGGCTGCAACTCTGTTCGGGAATTTAGGATACGGGCGCCGCCATCTTGACTCAGAAGCATCACACTTACTGAGGAGAGGAGAGTGGGATAAGGTACAGGGGGGCGGGTTATAGCTGTGCTTTGCTCAGACAGAGCAGAGCTGGGGTCAGGGAAAGGTCAGCAGTCCCAGAATGCAGAGCAGCACAGTCACTTCCTGTTTGCAGGCACTTCCTGTTTGCAGGCTGCCTGCAAAAATGGCAGCTTCCATAAGCCGCCATCTTGGATGTTTAAAGGCTTATAAAATGCAGTAGATGCAGGTAGGATGATTTTTAATGTGAGCAATCTGTATGTACAGGGTGTGGGAAACATATAAGATAGACTCTTATTTAGAGTGAAGGTCCGCTTTAAGTGCCAAGCCCGTAGGTAGGCTTTCCCCCCTGCTAGTTAAAAAAGTAAATTAACACCTGACCCTCGTTCGTTACCGCCGGGTCTTCTCTTCACCCTGGGGTATCCGATTACCCCCAGGGGCTCTTCTGGATTCAGGAGAGGGCAAAAAATAGCCCGTCCCCCCGCTTCGGCAGCCGCTGCTGCTAAGAATAAAAAAAGTTAAAAAATAATGACATTTACTCACCTCTGTGCCCGATCCCTCGGGCCGGGTCTCCCCTTCACCGGGGGGGGGGGGCCCTCCGATCGACCCCCCCCCCCCCCACCGGGCTTGTGAGGAGGGGGCCAACGTTCGTGCACTAGCCCCGCCCCCTTGTGGGCGACGTCATCCTGCTGCGGGCTCCGGACTTTGAGATGTCAGGTCTGATCACCGGAGGTGGTTGGAGGGGAGGGGAGGGTTGTCAGCTGGAGCTGAATCATCGCAGGACACAGGATCAGAGGCGAGTGTTAAAAAAAAAAAAATGTTTTTCTCTGTGTCATTGTCTTTTTTTACACTTAACCCTTTGTGAACTGTTAAGGGGTCCTTGAGACTCCTATACCAGTTCACAAGGCTGGGGGCTGGCAAGTCACCTGTAGCTAGCGGGTGACTTTCCATTAACCCCCGGCACCCCAATTACCTGCCTCCCCAAAGCCCCAGGGGGGGCAGAAGAGCCCATGGCCATAGGCTATGCCGGCTTGTAGCCTGCAGGGTGGGGGGGCCACCAAAGCTGGCCCCTTGCACCCTGTTCTACAAGCCACCATAGCTGGTCCAGGGCTGGTTATTTCAGGTAGGGGGGACCCCATGTCATTTTTTGGGGATTTTTAAGGGTTTTATTAACTCTTAAAATGCCCCCAAAAATGGGGTGCCTCCCTGGAAAGGGGGACCCCACGCCAATTTTTTTCACGATTTAACCCTTTATAGTGCGGAAAGTAGTTGTATTTTATTTGTAAATGTTGCTCTTTTTAGTTTGGGGGTTTCCTAGCAAGAATCGGGGGGCTACCAATACATATGTGGTACCGTTGTAATCGGGAGAAATGGGGCTATCACATGCAATCTGGTTTTCCTATAAATGTTTTATTTAAAATAAAGGAGACAATTTTCTAAAAAATAATTTCCTTTTTTTTGTTTTTTTTTACTTAATATTTAAAAAAAAATTACAAACAAGACATTTCATGTTAAAGCCTAAACTCTGCCGCAAAATATTTATATATAATTTTCCTGGAAATTCCTGCAAAAATTGTGAAAAATTACCTGTCAAGAGAGGGTGACAAAATCTCAAGTAGGCGGGTAGTTAAAAGGGTTAAAAGTAGCTATGCATGTTGGGTATTGTTCTGCTCGGGGGACCTTGCGCTTTCAGATTTAGCTTGTTTTTTCTTGTTATTTTAGGAAAACGTGTTTTTATTCTGCTTTTTTATACATTTTTTAGGGAAACCCTGTGCAACCAAAGAATTCTTCAAGAGATCACTTACAGAAAGATGAACCCACTACAACAAGCTGGGTACTCTTAGAAAGCTTAACATGTGTACTTTCAGGCAATATATGGTTTATGGGGGATATTCCAAATGTAAAGGGTTGTTTTGGTAGAAAAAGCACAAGCTCAAGGAAAATTTCGTTACGCACATACTTTATTTTGGGGTGTTTGGCAACTCTTCCCTTGACAGGACCTATGCATATTGGGTATATATTTTTTAGGAAAATGTGGCTTTGATTCTGCTTTTTTAGTTCAATATCTTTTTATTAGGTTTTACAACAAAAGTAAAATAGTACAAAGAATAGAACCAAGGAAGTAGAGAAGGGATATATTCATGACTAGGTCCCGGTCCCAAGGCATACAAAGTAAACAACATGACTTGCATAATGACCCTCCCCACCCAGCCCCGCCCACCTGTGAAGGATCTGATTAGATCAATTATAGGAACCTCGCCACTCCCATTAGCCACAACAGGCCCGGTGTCCAGCCCCCCCCCCCCCCCCCCCCGGACCAGGCCCCCAAGCCCGACCGGCCAACCAAATGACCGGGGCCAGGGGCCCAGGACCACGGGAGGTGAGACCACCCCAGGCACCAACCATACAACCCAGAGAGGAGGCGACCACCAAGAGTGGAGGGGAGGCAAGAAACCCTTGGGGACTAGGGACATCAGGACATGAATAAGAAGTAAAGAACCTGAGGGAATAGAGGGGCAGAGACAGCGAAGGAAAAGAGGCGGGGAAAGCAAGAGGCAGTTAGAGGGAAGAGCAATAGCAAAGGCACGGAGGCTGCAGGGGCAGAGGCAGAGGCACGCCAACCCGTGACACCATAAGTCTACACCTGTAGGCGGTTATCTCTATAGTCCATCCAGCCTGCCCACATTGTATAGTGTCTCTCCCATGTGTCCTCTGATTCCGAGATCATCTCTTCCATACGGCGAATGGTCTCGGCCTCTTGCACCCATTCAGCAAATGATGGTGGCACAGTGGAGTTCCATTGTCTAGGGATGACAGCTCTTAATGCTGTCAAGAAATGTTTCAGTACCCCTTTCTTACCATGGGAGAGAGAGCCCGGAATAAGTGACAACAGAGCCAGTTGTGGAGAGTTCTGTACTGCCTCTCCTGTGATGTTGTTGTAGATTGACAGGACTTTTTCCCATAGCGCCTTAATTGGTGGACAGCCCCACCAAATGTGGGCCATATTCCCAGTTCCTTCAAGGCATCTCCAGCATCTATCTGAGCGAGAGGCATCAAACTTACTCAAGTCAGCTGGACATCTATACCATTGTGATAAGACCTTGAAATTCCTCTCCTGAGCTACACACGGAACCGCTGATTTGTGAGTGTACAGATAAATCTTGGCAAGGTCTTCCCCAGACACAGTTATCCCAAGCTCGTCCTCCCATTTCCTGATGAATCCCGGTGGGCAATCATGCGAAGCCTCCAGTAGGGTCCTGTAAAGGACAGAGACCGCGTGCGAGCTGGGGGAGCCTGAGCAAGGATGCGCTCCAGTCGCGTTAAGGTTAACCTGCCTTGGTCCACTAGGTCCTGTTTCATTACAAATGCTTTCAATTGCCCGTAGAGGAACCACGAGATATGCTGTCCCGGAGCCCCTTCCCTTATTTCGTCTAACGTTGGAAGCCCGTCTGTGCGCAAAATACTGCCTATTGTAATATTGGATGAAGCTTCCCAAACCAGAAATTTTTTGGCCCTCACTCCTGGCTCAAAGGCATAATTATCGAAGAGAGGTGTTAAGGGGCCTGGCCTGTTGACCATGGCCTTCTTCCTGGCTAACCTGTCCCAAGCCATCAAAAACTGCCCCACCAGATAAGGAAGCGCCTCCCTCACCTGTCTGGGGAGTGCCCCCCCCCCCATGGCTGAGACGCAAGACTAATTGGGGTAATCGCCTTCTCCAATCTGACCCACTGCTTCCCTTCCTCCCTCTGGGTCCAGTCCAGTATACGAAGCGTAATAACCGCATTATGATAGGTTTTAAGATCAGGAAGGCCGACCCCCCCCATCCAATTTAAGCCTGGTTAGAGTGCTGAATCTTATCCGGGGTCTCCCTGTACCCCTCACAAACCTTAAAAAGGCCGTCTTTATCTTCTGAAAGAAACTGTTAGGTAGGTGAATAGGCACTGTTTGGAAAATATATAAAAATTTAGGAAGGATATCCATTTTTATCACATTGATCCTTCCAAACCATGTAAAATGCCGTTTATCGTAAGCAGTCAGCTCGGTCATGGACTTTAGGAGCAAGGGGGAGTAGTTTAGCTCATATAGACGTGAAAGATCAGAGGGGATCTGCACCCCAAGGTATTTTATCGAGTGGGGTTGCCACTTAAACGCGAAATTTGCTTTAAGCTGTTCCACCATCTGGTTAGTGAGGGAAATGTTAAGTGCTTCTGATTTATTGTAGTTGATTTTAAAATTGCTCACTTGCCCGAATCTCTCAAACTCTTTGAGGGCCGCTGGGAAGGAGGTCAGTGGGGCAGTCAAGTGTAAGAGCAGATCATCTGCATACAAGGAAGCCTTATATTCCTGTCCCCCTGCCACTATACCCCTTATGTCCGGGTTCTGTCTTATGGCCACAGCAAGATGCTCCATTGTAATAACGTAAAGTATTGGAGACAATGGGCAACCCTGTCGTGTGCCATTGCCAATCCTAAAGGAAGAGGAGAGGAGACCATTGACCCTCACCTTCGCCGTTGGCTCAGAATACAGCGCCAGGATCCTGGACAGGAGCAGCGGACCAACACCAAGCTGCCGCAGAGACCCTTTAAGAAACATCCAGTCGACTCTATCAAATGCCTTCCCCGCATCACATGAGAGAAGGCACATCTGGGCTCTCTTTTTCTTAGCGTGAGCTATCAAGTCAAAGAGCTTGTTGGTGTTGTCCCGCGCCTCCCGCCCAGGAACAAAGCCAGCTTGGTCCTGATCTATCAGGCCCGGGAGAATAGACTTAAGCCGAGAGGACAAAATCTTGGCATATAGCTTTACATTTATGAGGGAGATCGGCCTGTAGCTGCTACATAATGAGGGGTCCTTCCCTGGCTTTGGGAGAACTGAGATTATCGCTTCTAGGGACTGCCTAGGGAACCCACATTCTGGCCCAATAGAGTTGAAGACCCTGGTCAGGAAGGGTACCAACTGCATTCCAAATTGCTTGTAAAATTTAGGGGTGAAGCCATCCGCCCCCGGGCTCTTTCCCTGAGGTGTTTCTTTAATTGCCTTAGCAACCTCCTGCACAGAAAAGGGGTCCTCCAAAGCCTCAGCCTCCTCCCCAGGTATCGCAGGGAGTGGCGTATTGTGTATATAATCTGTAACCGACTCTGGCGGCTCCGTTTCCATGATGATGTTGCCATCTTGTCGCAGGTTGTATAAGGATTGATAATAATCCCTAAAGCTATTTACAATTTGGGAGGGGATTACAGCTAGCTCTCCCTGGGGCCCCCTGATGTGGGGAATATATGTGGCTGCAAGCCTGGGGTGCAATGCCCTGGCGAGCAGCCATCCACATTTATCCGCGGACTTGTAGAAAAACACCTTCTGTCTCTCCCTAAATCTCGAGTACGCTTGATTATATAAACCCTGCAATTTGTCTCTGGCCTTCATCAGATCCACAAGCACAGCGCCAGATGGGCTTTTTTTATGGTCACGCTCCAAGGTCTGGATCGTCTGCACTGTCTCGGTTATCAGGGAAGCTCGTTCTCTTTTTAATCTGGTTCCATGTTTAATGAGTTCACCCCTGATCACACATTTCAACGCTTCCCATTGATACGGGAGGGGCGTAGTATCCTGCTTGTGGTTCCTTAGAAATTCAGTCAAGACTTCCTTTACCCCTGACAGGCATGCGGCATCCCCCAGCAAGTTATTATTAAGCCTCCAACTCCAATTTTTAGAGTAAAGGCCGGGCAATGCCACCGACAGAAAGATTGGGGCATGGTCTGACCATAATATCTGGCCGATCCACGCGCGTGGTGCCCACTCCATAGCATGATGATTAAGGAAAAGGTAGTCAATCCTGCTATATGATTTCCTTGTGGCAGCGAAAAACGTGAAGTCTTTATCGTGTCCATGTAACACCCGCCAAGGATCCACCAACTGCATATCTGTGAGCAGTTTCCTCAGCCTATTTCTCTTACTCGGGGACACCGCAGACCCGCTCGAGGAAGTGTCTAACTCGGGTTGCATAGGAATGTTAAAATCACCCCCCACAAAAAGCGTACCTTCAGAAAATTCCGCTAGCATCTCAAACGTCTTCATGCAAAAGCTAACTTCCTCAGTATTTGGGGCGTAAATATTGGCTATCGTATACTTTCTAGTAAACAATTCGACTTTCAAGAATATAAACCGCCCATTGGGGTCCATCTTAAGATCTAGCACCTTATGGGGGAAAGATTTGTGTATGGCAACTGAGACCCCTGCAGCCTTACTATTAGGGTTGGGGGCGTGATGCCAGGAGGAGTAGTAGCGGTTCTTAACAGGGACATGGCCCGCTTTAAAATGCGTCTCCTGAAGAAGTAGGATAGCCACTCTCTGTTTATGCATGTCATATAGCACCTGTGATCGTTTCTCCGGGATATTTAGCCCCTTGACATTAAAGGAGCCTAATATTAGTTCCGCCATGGCCCGCGTGCCCCCGCCCCCACCACCAGAGAGAACAAGGGGGAACGCTAAGCAAGAGGAGGGAGGTGACAGAAGGGGACAATTAAGGGGTCAAGGGATAGAAGATTAGAGGAGAAGAGAGAAAGGAGAGAAGGGAAAGAAAATATACGAAGAATATACAAGAAAAAAAGGGGGGGGAGCGCAAATGCTAATGTTCGCTGATTTCTCCGAAAGGAGTAAGCGAACCGGCCTACTGGGGGGAAAGTGGAAGGCTACGGTCAGAGACCTGGAGATGCACTCTCCTGCACATACATTATAGGCAACCAACCGCACCTCCTACCCGCAACCATTATCAAGCATATCCAAAAACTTAACATGTAAATGTAACAACATAAACCGCCCAACTTATGCCCAGCTGCCTCCCTGCCGCCCGCTCCCACCTATGGAGCGGTCGGCAGCAAGGGAATCCCATCGAACCCACCCCCCACTGCACAGGCATAACTACAATGTGGGAAGGGACCAAACCCTAGGCGAGGCAGACGGGGCTCGCACTCCAACACCCCCATGCCTCCAACAAGACTGGAGAACCCCCCGTCACACCCCAGACCAATTTTCGGCCCTCAAATTGGCAATCCCAGGGCCGATGACAACTGCCGCGAGGGAGGGCTGACCACACAAATCATGTCGGCCCAACCCACCAGCGCCGCCCCAGCAACGACCGGGCCGCCTTAACAAGTGCAACTGTCAGATGGTTGCGCAGTTTTGAGGGGACTCCAACATAGTCCCAGATTTCCGATCCGTGTGTCCGGGAAGAGCGGCAAGATTATTCCACAGGGTTCAGGTCCAGTCCCGGAAGAAGCGCCAGCCATTCAAAATCGCTGGGAATGCTTTAGTGTAGGCCACCAGAGAGCCACTCAGCCTCGGAGGCCGAGCGTCCGAGCCTTAGAGCACCCCGAGGGGAAAGGGCACTCAAAGAGGGGGGCAAGGGAGGCAAGCAGGGAAAAAAAAGAGCGAGAAAAAGCCAGGCTCCTCACGTCTGCACGATCCACGTCATGCCGCGGGGAAGAAGTCAAATATAAATGGCAAACAACAAAACAAGAGATTCCGCAATTCCTCATGAAGGCCACACATGGCGGATAGTCACAGACTAGTCATCCAGGATGTATCCAGGCATTACTGGGCTGCTTGACGCCACCCCACGCCCCTATGCATCTGGAGGGTGCGTCTGGCCAGGTCAGGCAACAGGGTTATTTGCGATCCTTTGTAGAGGGTGGGCCCATTTTCCCAAGCTTTCCGCATGATCTCTTCCTTAACTCGGTAGAAATGCACTCGACACACCACATCTCTTGGTCTTGCGGAATCGACAGAGCGCGGGCCAGGCGCTCTGTGAACCCTGTCGATCTCAATGTGTTCATCTAGCGGTTTGCCCAGGACGTCATTGAATATTGCAGTGATGGTATCACCGAGATCATTGCTCCCAGACGTTTCCGGTAGCCTGTGGATCCGGATATTGTTCCTGCAGCTCCGGTTCTCCAAATCATCTAGGTGCATCAAGGTTCTCACGGTTTGTTGGTTAGCGTCCGATAGAGCATGCTGCAATGCTGTCTGCGCCCTTGTCTTGCTTGGGCGTAATTTATCTAAAATTTACAAAATATATTTGCACCCTCAAATATATAAGGAAACTTAAGAGCTCAAATACATGTATATCTCCAAACATTACACCTTGTTTGTCTAATAAGTTCATTTGCCAGTAATCTCCAAGGAAGATGATGCACTTTAAAGTTATTTTATATACCTTGCAAAATGTACAAAACAAAAATACTACAATCTGTGTTACAACATAGAAAGCCTAACAGGGCAAAAGCATATATATATATATATATATATATATATATATATATATATATATTAAAACGGATTACTCATCTGTTTTAATTGCTCCACGCAGAAAATCAGCAGACCACGTCCAAACAAGATGGCTGCTGTACTTGGCTTCACAATGCAGGTCTCTCTACCCAAGGCAAAGTCCCATCATCGTCCATCTGGTCAGGCGCATCAGCACATCTTTTCTCCAGCTGCCCTCCAAAAGAAATCTCTCCTCTCTCTCCAGCCTACTGTTTTTTATCAGGTGGACCCTTTGTTCCATTTTGAAATCTGCAGGTCGTCTGTGATTGGCCCAGGCAAAGCTCACAAATGATACCCTGGTCCTGCTTAGTCTATCACAGGTAGCCAGCTTAATTTGCATACAAATGCACACCTGAAACTGGAGCTATAGTCAAACCAGTCTTCAAAGAACAAAGGGGGTTACCCACCATGCTGTACCAAACAAAAGGGATTGTCCTATATACAGTGATTGCATGTATAAGATTTTTTTTTTTACAATTTCTATGGGAACAAAATATATAAAAAATATCATAGCTTCACAGCCCTCTCAAGTGCACCCAGGCGCTGATCGGTGGTAGTCTTCTGCTGTTCAAGGGAACCTACTCTGTTAGATACTTCAGAGACCGATCTCATGACCTCCTCAAGCTCTCTTCTCAAAAGGGATTCCATGCGATTAGTGTAATTCTCAAAGTCCCTCCGCGAAGGCAAGAACTTCAGCAGTATGTCGAGATTATACTGCTCCTTGTACTGAGGACCGCAGCCAGTAGGATCTTGAGAATCTATCGCAGCCTGGGACCAGGTAGGTAACCGCAGGGCCGCTCGGCCAATAGGTTCATCAGAGAACGCCGGACTCATCCTGCCGATCGGTCGGGCCCCACCAATGTCGGGCCTGTCAGAGCCATGCGAACGTGGACTCTCCCTGGGCGACATCACTAGGGCGGCTTTGGTAGATCGTTGGTCGATGCTCCCGTGCTTGGGTGCTCTGTCAGGAGATCCACGTGCAGGTCTGCCTGGGGGCAGTTCTTGCAAACTCCCCTCTGCATCGGAGAAATATAATTCGTTGCTGTGGGGTGGGGGGGTGCAGCTCCGCCATCACAACTAGTCTGGATTCCTTATCAGGGGACCCCTCAATCCAATCAGAACCTCCATCTTAAAGACACCCCATATCCTCTAAGCTGGGGGCTCTCTTCTGGTTGTCTGTGCTCTGGACAGCCCTTTGAGTTTTCCCCTGGGGCTCCTCCATATCCAGTTGCCACTTATGGAGACCGTGTTCCCCACAGCACCCCCCTCCGCTGCTGTCATGCTGCAATCTTGCCCCCACCAGGTCTTCTCCCGAGTTCCGTTTGTCCAGTCCTTCCCCGCTTTCCTCCCCTTGTCACTGCTGCTGAACGGGGCACTATCAGGCTCCTCTCTCCCCTGCCCTGGAGATGGTAGGGCCTGCACACCGGGCGATGATGCCCCGCTCCCCTCCTCCCCCCCCCTCGCTCCGCTGGGTACCTCGCGGCCGCCGCCGGCGGGAGCAGCAGAGTCCTCCTGACGCGCTGCTGCACTCCTCGGCTCTCCCTTCTCAGCGTGCGCCTCGGCTTGTGGCAGTGCGCTGTCTGGCCTCCGCTGGCCTAAGGGGGCAAACTCCCCAGCCTCTAACCTCTCCGGGCTGCGCAAGGGGTCAGAGTCCTCCCCCGCCCATTGTCTGTGCATCGCTCCTGTCCCGTCCGCCATCTTGGGACCTGTCCTCTCAGTGCTGTTCTGCTGTTTGCCAGCGAAGAAGGAGTCACTCTTGCCTGGATGGCTATTCCTCGCCGCCGGCCGGCTCTTCCTGTGCCTGGACATCCTGAAATATCCCGGATCTGGGGTGCGGATCACCTTCTTTCAGCTTCTGGTAGGTGCAGAGCTCCAACACATACGTGTTCACGCCGCCATAACCAAGCTACGCCCCTGATTCTGCTTTTTTATCCTTTTTTAGGGAAACTCTTTGCAACCAAAGAATACATTGAGGGATTACTTCCAGAAAACTGTGACCACATCATCCCCCGCGGTTCCTAGGTAGGGGCCCTTAGAGGGCCCATTTTCCTACTGATTTTGTTAAAACTGTGAGCCTTCAGTTGGCTCTATCTTGCTGGACTGCTCCTCTTCAGGACCTGTCTATTTGGGGACTCTTGGCCTGTCGGAGGACAGTGGCCTGTATTTATTATCAGTCTGGAACTTGGAGCAGGATGATTCTCCTTGAAGGTTTCTGATCCTGATCTAGGTGGGGGTCTACGTTCCCTGCATCTCAGTGGTATTCGCTCCAATGGATGTCCTTCAGTGGCAGGTGGTGCTATCCTGGTGTCCCTCTGAGAACCAACTAGAGTGGCTCTGTTGGGTCCCGTTAATATCACAAGGGCTCTGCCCTTGTTTTTACTGCCCCAGAATATTCTGACTCTGGTCATGGGGGCTTAGTAATTTTATGTCTGGACATTCTATTTATATGTTTTTTCTTCATTCACCCTGCTAGGCAGGGTTCTGCACAGGATTGCGCTGATAAGGGGAACCGTGATACCGATGGCCCCTGGGTGGCCTAGTGGACTGTGGTTCGCAGATGTTTCTGCTGAGGACAGCGGACCTGTACGCTCTCAGGAGTGCGGTTCTGCCCTTTTCAGGCTCCTACTTATGTCGCCCCAATCTACAAACTCTAGTCTGATGGCTTGACAGTTGATTCATTCACCCTTTTGGAGACGGGTTTATCTTCTGGGTGACTTTGTCTATGGGGGGCTAGGAGCAAGCTTCTTCTTCTTCTTCTCCTTCCTCCGTCTATTATAGGGTATGGCGTACCCATATTGATTGGCGTGAGTCTTGGTCTCTCCCCTGTTGGATGTTCTCTGTTCCCAGGGTTCTAGCGTTATTACAGCATGGGTTGGGGTTGGCTCCCCATCTCGGTACTCTTAAGGTTCAGGTTCTGCCCTGTCCGCCTTCCCGTAGAAGTCTTGTTCTTTTGGGGATTGCTCAGGTGCATCTCCCAAGTAGTTCTATGGTCCCTGTTGGGATTAATTTTTATTCTGTTTGCCTTGCGGGTTGTTCCCTTTGGACCTATTCCGGATGCTGTCTGAACTGTTCTTCAAGTTGCCCTTCCGGGGGCTGTTGCTTCAGTCAGACGTGTGCCTGAGAAGGTGGCTCTGTTTAGTTAGCCCTCTCGCGTGCGCCTCTCGGGATCTCGGCGTGGTGCGCGTGCGCGCCCCCTCGGCCACGGATGCAGAACTTTGTGCGCGACATCAGACGCACAATGTCTATTCTTGACACGCGAGTGTATGTCACACTCGCCCCCTGCGTTTTTCCCACTACTGGTGCCCCTATACAGGTAACAATATAAATATACAGTATCTAACCAGATATTCGGGTTTTTCATTGTATCTACTCGGCAATATAAGCAACACCAGAATTATACAGCCTGGCGGATATCCGCCCCATATCTGGTCTATGCTGCTACTTCCGCCCTCACTTGGTGATATGATTCTTTTGGCGGGAGACTGGCCGTCCCTCCTCCCCCCCTAACAGGGGCGGATGTTACACTTTTGGGGTTATTTAAGCCGGATCAGGAGACAGCCAGCCACACTCTGATGAAGTGGCAGTAGGTGGTTGCCACGCAACGCGTCAGTGCGCTGGTATCTTGAGGTGGAGGTAGATTTGGACTGTTATATACGGTAATGTACATTGTTTGGACTTCTTTCAATATATATTTGAATGGGAAAGTTACTGCAGTGATACTGTGATCCATGCCCGGGAGTCTGTCACCTTCTTTCTACCTTTTAGCACACATATATGCACAGTGCACTTTAGCACCACTACAGGTGCACTCAACGTAATTCTTTAAAGGGACATCTTAGTCCCCCTTTTTTCTCCTTCTTTTCACCTTCTTTTATGCTTGATTTCTTACTTGATCTGGGTCTGCACATTTTGCACATTTTTGTTTTTTTGCACCTTTTTTGCACACTGCACCAGCACTTTCTGAAGGGGAGACTCCAAGGCTGAAGCAGCAGAGCTGTATATTTACTTCATGAAATGTCAATGTCAATGTTTTTGATTAATTATAGCCATGGTTATTAGTCCAGTAGGTCGCCCACCTCATGCACATTGTTTTAATTGTTTTTAAAGATGTATGTCTTTTTTTGTCTTTTGGCTTATAGTAATAAAATGAATTTTTGAGTATATTCTGTAGAGCGGCTGATCTATACAGATAGTTTGGGGGGCCTGGTGGGCTGTACTGGTAGTCCACCACTGAACATATATAACTGTATATACACCTGTTTTTTTCAGGGTTGTGGCCTACCCACAGCCAGCATCCAGATTAGACAAACATTTATCATCCTAGGCTGTGCGGGAGTACCTCTTGTTGTAAATAGTTAGCCCTTGTTCATTATTTATACACCATGATGTGGTGATATTCCGCCTTACGCCGGACCTTATGCCCAAGGTGGTGTCTTATGATCATTTATCCAAGTCCTTTTGTCTGCCTCTGGGCCTTATTCTTAGTAATGCTGAAGTAAGGGGGTCTACATTCCCTCAACAGGTGTTGAAGTTTTCCTGGTTTGTTTCTTGTCCCTTAGGGGGACCTTGGGGTTTGCGGGCACCTTCATACGTATGCGCCTGATCTCATCTGCTTCCAGGGGTTATGCGCCCTTTGGACTGGTCTTGCTTGAATGGTTTGTCCTTTCTGGTCCCAGGTAAGGGCGTTGGCTTCTTGCTGATCCTTGTTAGGGTAGTGGTCAGTATCCCCGCCTGTCATGCGGGAGACCAGGTTTCAATTTCCCCGATGGGGGGGAGCTCTGATTTTTACCGAGGCTACTGTTGCATTTGGACTGGTCAGGATGTTACTCTGGCCTATTCCTTTAAGGGGAAGAATCTTCTTCTCTTTTTATACTGTTTCTACTTGTGCTTGGGTACCTTGGGCCTTTCTGCACCAGTTTTCTGTTAATCAGATTTTTGCTACACCGCTGCCTGTTTTCTGTTCATACCTTTCAAAGCTTTTTTTATGAGGTTGATGTTTGAGCCTTTGCTAATGTCGCTCTTGGTAGCAAGGTTTGCAGGTGACAGCGCCTTTACTGTCTGCTGTGCCTTTTTTGATGGGGATCCCACCCTGCTTTATGGACACTGCTATTGGATGTCCCACGTGTAAGTATTATATATGGAGCAGGACGTACAATTCTGTGAAATACTCACCTGTAGAATTGGTATTATACGCATACAGTACGTCCTGCTCCACCCCACCCTGGTTTTACATTTTTCTGGATCCCCTGTATGGTGATTGTTATCATTGCTATTGTTACCAGTTTGGTGGTTGGTTTCTCCCGGCTTCTTTTCTCACTGCTTTTCAATGCTGGGGATTTGTGGGAGGTCCCTGGGTATATGAAGGGCCGGGAGGAGCCTGTTTTTTGCATGTCTGCAGTGAACAGCGCCCTCTGGCGGAGGATTACCCACGTGTAAGTATTATATATGGAGCAGGACGTACTGTATGCGTATAATACCAATTCTACAGGTGAGTATTTCACAGAATTGTATTTTTTTTTGTCCACAAACCCTAGGAAGCACCAGGCATGTAAAATCAACATGCTTGGCGTTTAAAGGGTTAAAGGAAAAGTCCACCTTTTTTTGTACACGTTTCCAAAGACCTCAGACCAGGGGTGCCATATAGGGCATGAGGCAACCCCTTTTACATTACTGCCACTACATGGAACAAGAACATTGTTTTCAGTGGGAGCCACCCATACACACACACCCACCTGCTGGGCAGAACCAGGAAGTGCAGTGCCTTTACAAACCAGCGTTGCAACAGCCTGATCAGTGGCTTCACAGGAGCAGAGGCAAAGTAAACGGATCGTCTCTTATCCAATATGGTACCCCATGAAAACAGAAAATTGTATAATTACCTTTCTGTAATTTTCCTTTCCTGGTATCCATAAATTGCGTCACACCAAGGACTAATAGGATCCAAGTGTTTAAATCTCTGACCCTGCCCCGATCTGGCATTCAATATATAGCTCTTACCAATAGGGGTGGGCCGGCATGACACGATGTATGGGTGCCAGGAAAGGAAAATTATAGAAGGGTAAGTATACAATTTTCTATTTTCTTGGCGCCTTCATGGCGTCATACTAAAGGAAATAGCAAGCTACACAGGTGCGATGCAGGAATTTATAGTATTTGGCTTATTATACATCATAAGCTCTAAGAATAGCTTTCTTACTAAACTGTAAGGTAGAAGAACCTGTCAAGACAATTTGATCTTGTTACAAAATTGTCTGGGGTAGAAGACCAAGTGGCAGCCCTACATAGATTTTCCAGGGACACCCCCCTTCCTGAGTATGCCCAGGAGGAGGCTAGAGCCCAGACTGGGTGCACTTGTAACTTTCGGCATCTCCAGCTTGGCCGCCTCGTAGGCTTTCTTGATGTCCTTCACTACCCAAGAGGACCGGGTCTTCTTAGAAAGGGTGACGTCTTTCTTACAGCCAAAAGGAATAATGAATAAGTTCTTCTTCGGAAACGGCTTTGAGAGACAGACATACTCCTTAATGCAAAAACCCACATCCAATGGGTGAGTGGAGTTTGGGTCATTTTCTCGAGAAAAGGTCAGAAGCTGAATCTCGATTATCTAGATGAAACATCGAAGACACTTTAGGCATGAAGTACAGCATCGGGAAGAGTTCTACACTAACATAGTAACATAGTATGTAAGGCTGAATAAAGACTTTAGTCCATCCAGTTCACCCTGTTTAACTCATTCCAGTGGTCTAGTAGCCATAGCTGGAAATGTTATTACATGCCAGGAAGGCATCAAGGCCACTTTTGAAAGTTTTTACTGTATCCATCATTACTACCTCCTCTGGCAGCGAGTTCCATAGTCTCACTGCTCTTACAGAGAAGAATCCCCTCCTATGTCGGTGGAGAAAGCACCTTTCCTCTAACCTTAGTGGATGCCCCCGGGTTATGGTTACACTCCGGGGTATAAATAGATTGTGGGACAGATCTTTGTATTGACCCCGAATATATTTATACATAGTTATTAGATCACCCCTCAATCGTCTTTTTTCTAGACTAAATAAACCTAACTTGGACAATCTTTCCGGGTACTCTAGCCCCCGCACTCCTTTTATTAACTTTGTTGCCCTTCTTTGAACGTGCTCCAGTTCTGATATGTCCTTCTTAAGCACAGGTGCCCAGAACTGTACACAGTATTCCATATGGGGTCTGACCAGTGACCTGTACAGGGGTAAAATGATGCTCTGGTCATGAGCTCCTGATGTACCCCATGATCCTATTTGCCTTGGCAGCAGCTGCCTGGCATTGATTACTACAGTTGAGCTTATTGTCAACTAAAACCCCTAGGTCCTTTTCCATTGTTGTTTTACCAAGTGTTTCTTTATTTAGTGTGTAATCATGACACAGATTTCTCCTTCCCATGTGCATAACCTTACATTTATCTGTGTTAAACTTCATTTGCCATTTAACTGCCCATGCTTCCAATTTAGCTAAATCTGTTTGTAGCTGCCTGCTGTCCTCTTTTGTTTTAATTACTTTACTCAGCTTAGTATCATCTGCAAAGATTGATACTTTACTGTTTAATCCATACCCAATGTCATTTATATATATAGTGAAGAGAATTGGTCCCAGAACTGACCCTTGTGGTACTCCACTAGTAACAGTGACCCAATCTAAGTGTGTACCATTGATAACCACCCTCTGCTTCCGATCATTAAGCCAATTTCCCACCCATCTGCACACGTTTTCCCCCAGTCCAAGCATTCTCATCTTTTGTACCAGCCTTTTATGTGGCACAGTATCAAATGCTTTAGAAAAATCAAGATATATGATATCCAATGACTCCCGCTGATCCAATCTTGAACTTACCTCCTCATAAAAGCTGATTAGGTTTGTCTGGCAGGAGCAATTCCTCATAAATCCATGCTGATATGGAGTAATAAGGTCATTTTCCCCAAGGTGCTCCAGGATAGTATCCCTTAAGAAACCTTCAAACAGCTTGCCCACCACAGATGTTAAGCTTACCGGTCTGTAGTTCCCATGTTCCCCCCTAGATCCTTTTTTGAATATTGGCACCACATTTGCCAAGCACCAATCCCTCGGAACAGACCCTGTAGTTATGGAATCCACAAATATTAGAAATAACGGCTTGTCTATTACTGTACATAAGTCCCTTAAAACACGAGGATGTATGTCATCTGGTCCCGGTGATTTATTGATTTTTATCTGCTTGAGACGGTGCTGGACTTCTTCCTTGGTTAGACCAGTGACATTTAATGGAGGGTTTCGGTTATACCCCTGCATTTCACTCGGCATGTCAAATTCTTTTGTGAATATAGAAGCAAAGAAGTTGTTAAGCAAATTTGCTTTCTCCACATTTCCCTCTATAGGGGTCCCCTCCTTGCTTTTCAGGGGGCCCACACACTCAGGTTTGCACCTTTTACGGTTTATGTAGCTAAAGAATAATTTGGGGTTAGTTTTACTCTCTTTCGCGACCAGTCTTTCTGTCTCCAGCTTAGCTGCCCTTATCTGTTGTTTACATTGTTTATTTTCTTTTAGTTTTTTAACACTTCTGCTGTCCCTTCCTGCTTTAAACGTTTAAATGCCTTTTTTTGTTGTTTATTGCCCCCTTAACCTTTTTATTTAGCCACATCGGTTTACATGTGTGTCTAATAGTTTTATTCCTGTAAGGTATATATCTGTCACAATGAAAATTAAGTATTCCTTTGAAAGTATCCCATTTAGCGTCCATGCTTTTGTTTTTAAGGACATTTTCCCAGTCAATGCCGTGTAGGGCATCTCTAAGTTGGTCAAACTTTGCCTTTTGAAGTCCCGCGTTTTCGTGGCTCCTTGATAAGGCACCCTAGTGACTGCTAATTGGAAATTAATGATATTATGATCACTGCTTCCAAGGTGTCCCCCAACCTGTACCTTTATTACTTTGTCTGGTACATTGGCTAGTATTAGGTCCAATATGGCTTTCCCCCTTGTTGGAGCTTGTACTTGTTGGGAAAGGTAGCCATCTTTTGTTTTAGATAAAAAACTATTACTTTTATGCGAAACACATCAGCATCCCAGTCTATATCTGGGTAGTTAAACCGGACCTTCAGCGTGATTTAATGAAAAGCCCAAACTCTTAAAAAACGGTTCCCCAGCATCTAAAATTAATATATTTTACGTTTTTAGTCACTAACTTATTATTCTTTCCCCCACTGGGCTGCAACTCTGTTCAGGACTTTAGGATACGGGCGCCGCCATCTTTACTCAAAAGCATCACACTTACTGAGGAGAGGAGAGTGGGATAAGGTACAGGGGGGCGGGTTATAGCTGTGCTTTGCTCAGACAGAGCAGAGCTGGGGTCAGGTAAAGGTCAGCAGTCCCAGAATGCAGAGCAGCACAGTCAGGAGGCACTTCCTGTTTGCAGGCTGCCTGATAAGATGGCGGCTTCCATAAGCCACCATCTTGGATGTTTAAAGGCTCATAACATGCAGTAGATGCAGGTAGGATGATTTTTAATGCGAGCAATCTGTATGTACAGGGTGTGGGAAACATATAAGATAGGCTCTTATTCAGAGTGAAGGTCCGCTTTAAAGTCCCCCATAATCACTACCTCATTTAGTTTAGCGGCTATATCTATTTGCCTTAGCATCATATTTTCTATGGATTCGGATATATCTGGAGGTTTATAGCATTTTATTTTTGTTTCTCCCTCCATGTATTTCTACCCATACAGACTCCACATGGTCATTCCCCTCACATATATCCTCCCGCAGAGCAGGCTGTAGAGAGGATTTTACAATTAAGCAGACTCCACCCCCTTTGCGTTTGTTACGGTCCCTCCTAAACACACAGTATCCCTGTAAATTTACTGCCCAGTCATAGCTTTCATCCGGTCAGGTCTCTGTTACCCCCACTATGTCATATTGCTCTTCTGTTATTATCAGTTCTAGTTCATCCATTTTATTAGTCAAGCTTCTAGCATTTGTAAGCATGCATTTCAAATGCTTATGACAATTTTGATAATTTTGTATATTGTCCTTATTCTTGCTAGATGTGCTAACCCCTCCCCCCTCTCCACCCCCAGTTTCATGGCTACACCCACTGTCACTTTCTTTCCTAACTTCCCCTTTGTAACTGCTATTACCCTCCCCCCAGTGCTTAGTTTAAACACTCCTCCAACCTTTTAGCCATCCTCTCCCCCAGAACAGATGCACCCTCCCCATTGAGGTGCAACCCATCCCTGCCAAAGAACCTGTAGCTCACTGTGAAGTCGGCCCAGTTCTCTAAGAACCCAAACCCCTCCTTTTTACTCCAATTTTTGTGCCACCTGTTTACCTCTCTAATCTCCCGCTGCCTCTCTGGTGTGGCTCTTGGTACTGGTAGTATTTCTGAGAATACTACAGTTGAGGTCCTTGCCTTAAGCTTACGGCCTAAGTCCCTGAAATCATTTTTAAGGACCTTCCACCTACTTCTTCCTATGTCATTTGTGCCAATATGCACCATGACCGCTGGGTTCACGCCAGCCCCTCCCAACAATCTGTCAGCCCGCTCCGCTACATGCCATACTCTTGCCCCAGGAAGGCAACACACTGTTCAGCAATACCGGTCTTTGTGACAGATTGCCCTGTCTGTTTCCCTAATAATAGAGTCACCCACTACCAGCACTTGTCTTGCCTGCCCTGTTCTCCCATTTCCCCTCCCTTTCTTACTGGAGCCGACAGATGTGTCTTGCTGCAGCTGTGCCGTCCCTGAGCTAACATCCTCCTTATCTGCCAACCGAGCAAACTTGTTTGGAGGTGCCTATTCAGGGCTAGCCTCCTGTGACAGACTCTCTGCCCTTTGGACTTTACACAGGTTCATTACTTTCCTTTTCTTAAGCATGTACAGACTGCCATTGTGTTGATTGATTACGTTATTCATTGTTCTTTTTTTTTTAATATTCTTTATTTTTTTTTTTTTATATTCTTTATTTATATTTTCATTCATTGTTCTGATTGATTGTGTTAGACTGCCATTGTTCTGATTGATTGTGTTACAGACGTCTATTGTGTTGCTTATTGCGTCACCGGCAGAGTTGAGGGATTGTGTGCCCTGCTCCCATTGGTCCGTGTATTTGTCATGCAGTCCTCCATCAGGTCCACGGGGGAGGTCTCTTGCATGGAGCCTTGCATATGAGGCACAGTGTGGCACTAATAAAGAACACTTCACTTTCACCCTCAATACTGAAGTTCTGTCTCTTATTGGGGGAAATGCTATATTACAATTCACTAGCCCTTGTAAGGGCTGTTCCTGTTTCCTCCCGGACGACTCTGGAATTCCAGCAGCACCTCTTACGATTGGGAAAAGGACGTCTCGGGCGGTGAAGCCCTCCGGCGATAAGGGTTATCGCTACAATTGGTGGCAAGGGGTCGGATGGTCCTTTCTACCCAAAGAGAGTGCTACCCTGATGGAGAGTCAGTAGAACAAGTTGAAAAGGCTGACCCTGAAGGATCTACTCGAGAGCTGGGGAAGGTCAGCTAGCAACCGCCCACGTCGGGAACTGATAGCCGAGCTGATCGAAATGGATCGTGCAGCAGTGAGGACCGAAACCAATATAGAGATCGATGAAGACGCTGCTCTCGTTCAAGCGGTTCGGAACAGATTGTCGGTCTATGGCCCGAATCCATCACAGGAACTGATCGACCGAGTCTTTGCCGCAGCGGAGGCAGAGGCCAGTAAGCGAAGGGAAGATCGGCGACTTTCAACCCAGCAGCCTCTCAGCCTCAGTTACACTGGGGGGAGAAAGATTCCATTTGCAGCATTTAAGTCCTTCCAGGAAAGTGGCGACGAGATTGACGGATTTTTGGCCGATTTTGAACGGCAGTGCGCTTTACACCGGGTACCCACGGAGGAATGGGTCACCATATTATCAGGGAAACTATCTGGGAAAGCTTCCGATGCTTTCCGGGCCATCCCTGATGCGGACTTACCACACTACCATCTGGTAAAGGAGGCTTTGTTAGCCGGTACGCTGTCACCCCGGAAGCCTACAGGCGACGATTTCGGGAATCCCAAAAGAAGGGAGGGGATTCTTACACGGAGTGGGCATGTCGCCTCCATCGTACAGCATCACACTGGGTCACTGGATGCAAAGCCACGACCGCTGAGGATGTACTACAGTTGTTTTTACTAGAACATTTTCTCAATGCCCTGCAACCAGAGCTAAGAGAGTGGGTACGTGACCGGAGGCCTCTAACGCTACCTGAGGCTGCTTGTCTAGCCGACGAGTACACCGATGCTCGCCGGACAGAACAGTCCGCTCCAAAACCACCACCTCCCATCAAATTTCAAGCACCTGTGGCTTCAGCGCCAACTCGTGACTCTGGGCCACATAGGCCAGCGCAGCAACCGAACCGCTCCACAGTTCAGTGCCATAGTTGCAAACAATGGTGACATTATCGCAGGGATTGCGCCCTAGAGCCCCCCCGAAACACGTGGAGGCAAACACAACCTTCCACCTCCCGTACTCCTGCGGCACACTGTCTGGAAGCTGAGAGCAGTTCGGAAGAGTATCTGGGGGTACTGTATGAAACTGATCCCGTACAAGCGGCCATCCAAGACAACCGACAGCACCATCGCCAAGAGGTACGAGTCAATGGACGCACCGCGCAAGGATTACGCGACACCGGAGCCACACTTACCTTGCTCCAGCCTCATTTGGTCAAGAACAAAGACCGCACTGGACACACCGTTGCAGTAAGGGTGGCGGGGGGAGCTGTGTTTCGACTCCCCACCGCCCGAGTACATCTTGACTGGGGCGCTGGATCCGGCAGGGTACAGGTGGGACTTATGGACAACTTACCAGCAGAAGTACTATTGGGAAATGATCTAGGACCAATTACTTCTGCCTACGCTACCTCTGGGTCAGCCAGCGTCAACCCTGTTACAACCCGGTCTCCAGCCCGAGCTGCCGACTCCAGCCCACTGGTCGGGGAGACCCAGGGGTTTCGTCTGCATCACGTCATGTCTGTTACACGAAGTCAAGAAGAGGATCAGCCATCAGGTTACATCCTTCCAGAAGGGAAACTTATGCCAAACACTATTTTTGTTGGGGGCATTGACCGTCGGATTAATCAGCCTGAAATTAAGGATGTTTTTTCAAAGTATGGCGCTGTAAAGAATGTCAAAATTATTAGGGATGCCTCTGGCGTTTCTAAGGGTTATGGTTTTGTCTACTTCTACGATGATGTAGATGTGCAGAAGATTGTGGATTCTCCGATCAGCTTCCAGGGAAAGAGATTGAAACTTGGGCCAGCTATAAGAAAGCAGAGCACCTGTGCACACATCCAACCAAGGACTTTGGTGCTGAACTCACCAACGCCACAATATCCCAATGTTTGGACCCCACCCATGACCGATTCCTATGTACAGCCCACGTCAATGTTTAGTCCGGTTACTCACTATTTGCAGACTTGTCCTTACACAGAATTCTGCCCCTAACAAGAGTCCGGACAGCCCCACGTTAACCCGAACAGGGTCAATCCGGGTCTGCCGGGTGTTCCACAAAAAGGGGGCATTGTGACAGACTCTCTGCCCTTTGGACTTTACACAGGTTCATTACTTTCCTTTTCTTAAGCATGTACAGACTGCCATTGTGTTGATTGATTACGTTATTCATTGTTCTGATTGATTGTGTTAGACTGCCATTGTTCTGATTGATTGTGTTACAGACGTCTATTGTGTTGCTTATTGCGTCACCGGCTGAGTTGAGGGATTGTGTGCCCTGCTCCCATTGGTCCGTGTATTTGTCATGCAGTCCTCCCATCAGGTCCACGGGGGAGGTCCCCTTGCATGGAGCCTTGCATATAAGGCACAGTGTGGCACTAATAAAGAACACTTCACCTTCACCCTCAATACTGAAGTTCTGTCTCTTATTGGCGGAAACGCTATATTACAATTCACTAGCCCTTGTAAGGGCTGTTCCTGTTTCCTCATGGACGACTCTGGAATTCCAGCAGCACCTCTTACGATTGGGAAAAGGACGTCTCGGGCGGTGAAGCCCTCCGGCGATAAGGGTTATCGCTACACCTCCCTTTTACCCCTACCCCGCCTTCTAACTGTTATCCAGCTAGCTGCCTCATTTCCCTGCCTTTCCTCTCCCCCCATACTACCACCCTCCCCCTCCCCTGACCCATTGAGTTCCAGCTCAGTGAGATCCAGACTCTTTTGCATGATAACAATGTCTCTCAGTGTTGCCAATTGCTTATTTAGATCGTGAATGACAGCTTCCAAATCAGCGATTCGCAGACATACGGGGCATATATATCCACCATCGACCGATCGATCAAAAAGTGCATACATAGCACAAGCTGTACACAGGACAGCATTGTTAGGCATGGAACCCATTGTATCAATTTGTGGGAACACCAAGTGTAGAATTTACAACACTTAAAATAACAACCTGAAATCAAAGGCAGATACTTACAGCTTCAGCACTTCTGCTTTTAACTCCTGCTTTAACTCACCACTTCCAAGCAGCCACTTACAGGAGCAAGCTCCACGAGTTGTGTGCTGCCTTATAACACACCTGTTTCAATTAGGCCTCAATTAGGCGTCAGCAGGAAGCCAAGAGAGAGAAAGTGAAGAAAAAAAAAACCCTTTTTTTTCTTTTGTTTAAATTTGTGCCAGCATTAACACACTGATTCACAAAAATAAAACAAACACAGTTTGCTATATATTCTAAGTATGTCACACACCCCGCTTCAAGACATTCATTACATGTGGGTTATACTGACCTGTAGATGGCGATATTGCAGAGATGTAAGGAAAAAAAGAGGGCCCCTCCCGGTCCATAAATACTGGGACCTCCCACTCATTACCCAGTCTTTCATCTCTGCAGATGGCGAGCAAGTCAGAAGATGAGGTCTCCTTCTTGCACAGGGGGATTTCAGGTAGCCGGGATGACTCGCGGCCCTCTATTTCCGCCCGGTTCCCTGTTTGTTTTACCCTGCCTCCCAGCCGAGGCTGCTGGTCCGGGCGAGGGTAGATGGCACCCCAGGTACTTAGGAGCTGATGCTCCACCGTGAGACCCTATACTAAAGGGTAGGCGGTTAACCTGGTTGGTGACCCCAGTTTGGGATGCCCTGTCCCTTCCCCTTACACCCTGGGTGGGTTTTCCCCTCTTCGGATGCCCTTCTCCTTAGAGGGGGGGGTTCTTATCTCGTATCAGGTAGTTTATTTTTTATTGTGTGTGTGTATGTGTGTGTTGGTGCACTCTATTTACTGTCTTTGCTGACCGGCGCCGCTGCCGCCGCTGCCGCCGCTGCCCCGGCCCTTTGCAAGTGGCTGTGTCAGGGGAGCTTCTCCCCTCCGGTGATTGTGTGTAGGGGGCGGGGCCGGGCGTTCGGTGTGACGCTGCGGCCCACCCCCCGTGCGGCTGGCGCCACTGCGGAGCCCGGTCTCTTGCCGGGAGATGTGCTGTGTGGTGGAGGAGGGGGGGCGGCACGACGCGCAAACCGCGCTGGCCACGCCCCCCTTCTCCTCTCTGTCGTCTTCCTCTCTCCGCGTGGTGCTGACTCCATTCTGTCGCTTTGAGTGGCCCTGTGGGCCTTATTTACTTGCCTTCTATTATATGTATCTTTAATTGTGTATATATATATATATTTACTTATGGGTCTGATTATGCTGATCAGGGTTTATTTTGTGTCTTCCAGGTGGACCTACTTTGGTTAATTAGGGGGGTTCTCCCGGTTCTAGGGTCCCTGGGTTCATTTGGGCTTTACTGTAAATCCTCCCACTTGGGACATTAAATGGGCATCCCGGGTTGCTTATATGCGTAATTCCCTTGGTCATTGCGACTGCCTATAAGTTCACCGTATGGAGGCATCCCCGGATACTGGGCTTGGGCTCCCCTCGGGGCAATCCAGGAAGTGTATGGGGTATGATCTGTTCCTTTGTGTACCATGTGGGCAGCAGACTATTACACGGCAGTCCGGACTCCAGGCGTCTGGTTCAGCGCCGCCGGTCTCTTCTCCTACCCCTCCCCGACTGATCCGTGCCCCATGTGACGTTGTCATGGGTGGGGAGTCGCAATCTGAGGTGTGTGCCAGATTGGCCAATCTTGAGAAATTAGTTTCTAGCGCGGTTGCCAGAAAGGCCCCGTCTAAGAGAAAGCACTTGTCTCCAGCCACGC
Organism: Gastrophryne carolinensis; assembly: GCA_027917425.1. Taxonomy (NCBI): domain Eukaryota; kingdom Metazoa; phylum Chordata; class Amphibia; order Anura; family Microhylidae; genus Gastrophryne; species Gastrophryne carolinensis. The sequence goes on along the minus strand of CM051243.1, from coordinate 69,486,691 downwards.
CGGCTGTTGACTTTGATGAGTTTGATTCGCTGGACTGGTCAGATTACTCCCCGTTAGAGGAAGGGGAGTTATTTGAGGACTCGGATTATTCGGACGATCAGCAGTATGTTGGCGCTGATACCGAGCGAGGGCTGGGGGATTCCTTGGATACCCCTAAGGTTCTGGCCCAGATGTTTGAGGTTCTGGCTATTTCTCTTCCTGAGGCGGCTCCTCCGCAAAAGGGGGAGTTTTTCGAGGAATCTAGGCCGTGCTTGGAATTTCCTAATCAAAAGCATTTTGATGGCATTATTACTAAGGAATGGGAGAGGCCTAGGTGCTCCCAGGTGTTCCTCCGGGTTGGTATAAAAAATATCCTTTTCCGTTGGATGCGGTAAAGCGTTGGTCGTCTCCTCCTGAGGTGGTTTTCGGGTTGTCCAACACCGCTATTTTGAATTCTCCTGATTGTTCCACTCCTAAAGATGGTGAGGATAAATGCATTGACCAGATGGCTTGTCATGGTTTTGCCAGTGTCGGGTCGGCCTTGCGGCCTGTTTGTGCTTCAGCGCTGTTGGTGGTAGCTACCAGGTCGGTTGTCAGGGACCTGTTGACTGCTTCCGGGCTAGTTCTGGCTAGTGACGAGTTCCTTGGTCTTAAACGCTGTGAATTGTTTTTGTCATTTATACTAGCCGCCTTGGATGACACATTGGTGATGTGTGGCAGAACGTCGGCCTTGCTTGTGGCTATTCGGCATTCGGTTTGGTTGCGCCAGTGAGCGGCTGATTTTGTGTCCAAGAAGTCGCTTACGGCTCTTCCCTTTTGTGGTTGCGGCTCTTTGGAGAGAAATTGGATTCGGTCACCAAAGGCGGTAGGTTACCTCAATGCAGGAAGCAACGTCGTTCCTTTCGGGGGGCGGCTTCCTTTACTCCTTCCTTTCGTGGGGCCAGAGCTGGTAGAGGATTGGCTTTCTCCTCACCCAGAGGTGATTCCTGGAATAGGGGTAGGGGAAGTGCCCGTCCAGGAAACAGTTGGGGCTCTAAGCCCAAAGCCGCTGCCAAGCCAGCTCAGCAATGAGGGGGCGCCCTCACCCGTGTGGGTGGGGGGACTGCTGCGACACTTCTCCCAGGTCTGGGACCAGGAGGTCTCAGACAGGTGGATCCGGGAAGTGGTGTCTTCCGGCTACAAGCTGGAGTTCGAGTTCCGGCCCCCTCCTAGATTCTTCAGGTCTCGGGTGCCTTCGGACCCTCTGGCCGTGCAGGGGCTCCGGGCGGCGGTAAAAAATCTTCTGGATATGGCTGTCATTTGCCCGGTGCCTCCCTCAGACCGGGGCCGGGGCTTTTATTCCAATCTGTTCACGGTACCCAAGAAGGACGGCTCTGTTCGGCCCATCCTGGATCTGAAGATCCTCAACCGGTTCGTCCGGCCGCGGAAGTTACGCATGGAAACGCTGCGTTCAGCTATTTACTCTCTTCGTCAGGGGGACTTCCTGACATCCATAGACATCAAGGATGCTTACCTGCATGTTCCGATCTTTCCGGCGCACCAGAGATTTCTCAGGTTCGTGGTGGAGGATCGGCATTTTCAGTTTGTGGCCCTTCCTTTCGGTCTCACCTCGGCTCCAAGGGTTTTCACCAAGGTGCTGGCAGGGGTGATGGCTCTCCTCTGAGCCCAGGGTATCCGCATCTTCAGCCAAGTGGAATTAGACACCAGGACTGTGGTATCCACTCTGGAGAGATTCGGTTGGGTGATCAACTACCCCAAGTCCTCCCTTTCTCCGTCCAGGGTAGTGTCTTTTCTGGGAATGTCTCTGGATACTTCTCAGGCCAGGGTGTTTCTTCCTCAGTCCAAGGTTCTCTTGATTCAGGAGTTGGCTCGGCTTCTCCTGTCCGTCCCTCGTCTGGCCATCAGGCTGGGGATGAGGCTGGTGGGATTGATGGTGACTTCCTTCTAGGCGGTTCCTTTTGCTCAGTTTCATACAAGGACGCTCCAGCTCCATCGGTTGGTGACCTGGGACAGGTCTCCACTGTCGCTGGATCAGTCTTTCCTGATGACCCCCCGGGTTCGGCGCTCCCTTCAGTGGTGGCTGGATCCGATCAATCTGGTGAAGGGCAGATCCTTTCTGACTCCTTGTTGGGAGACGGTCACCACGGATGCCAGCCTGTCAGGATGGGGGGGTTCCTGGAAGGATCGTCAGTTTCAGGGTCTGTGGGGGCCTCAGGAGGCTCACGAGCCCATCAATGTTCTGGAACTGAGAGCCATCAGGTTGGTTCTGTTTCACTTGACTCATCAGTTGCAGGGCTTGCCGGTTCAGGTTCGGTCGGACAATCGGACGGCGGTCGCCTACATCAATCACCAGGGAGGGACTCGCAGCAGGAGTGCCCTGAGGGAAGTGTCTTTGATTCTGGCCTGGGCGGAGAGCCATGTCCCGTGCATTTCAGCAGTTTACATTCCGGGAGTGGAGAACACGGAGACGGACTCTCTGAGCAGGTTCTCATCTCGCCGGGGGAATGGTCTCTCAGCCCCAAGGTGTTTCGTTCGATTTGCCATCGATTTGGGGGTCTCCGGAGCACAAGCTTCCGGCATTTGTGTCTCTCTCGCGGGATCCACTGGCTCTGGCAGTGGATGCCATGTCTCTGAACTGGAGGGATCTGGGGTTTCTGTACCTGTTCCCTCCGTTTCCCATGGTGGGCAGAGTGGTGCGCAAGCTGGCAATCCTGGTGGCTCCAAGGTGGCCAAGACAGGTTTGGTTCGCAGACGTGGTAAGGTTGGCAGAGGATCAGTTCGCTCTGCCCCTGCTGCCGGATCTGCTCACCCAGGGTCAACTACTTTACCCCAATTTACCAACGCTGGCTTTGACGGCGTGGCTGCTGAAACCTCCATCTTGAGGGAGGAAGGTCTTTCCGATGCTGTGATTCGGACTCTTGTTAGCGCTAGGAAGCGGTCTTCCTCTACCATCTACTATAGGACTGGGAGGTCTTATATTGATTGGTGTGAGGTCAGGGCATTGCCTTGTAGGGTGTTTTCTATTCCCAGAATTCTGGAGTTTCTTCAACATGGTCTGGACCTGGGGTTCCAGCTTAGTACTTTGAAGGGGCAGGTTTCTGCCCTGGCGGTTTTCTTTCAAAGGTCTTTTGCTCTTCATCCTTTGGTTAAGACTTTTTTCCAGGGGGTTACGCATGTGCGGCCTCCTAGGAAGCCTTTGCTCCCAGTTTGGGATTTGAATTTGGTTCTTTCTGCTCTTCAGGGTCCTCCTTTTGAGCCTTTGCATGATATTGCTTTGTTTTCGCTTACGCAGAAGGTGGCATTTTTGGTGGCTATCACTTCTGTTCGGCGTGTCTCTGAGTTGGTGGCTTTGTCCATTCAGGCTCCGTACTTTGAGAGGCATCAGGACAAGGTGGTTTTCCGTTTCAAGCCAGATTTCCTTCCTAAGGTGGTTTCTGCCTTTCATCTTAATCAGGACATTGTTCTGCCCTCCTTGTGTCCTAAGCCCAGCAATAACAAGGAGAGGGTCTTGCATTCCTTGGATGTGGTTCGCTGTGTGAAGTACTATTTGGTAGTTACGTCTTCCTTTCGTAAGACGGATGCTTTTTTTGTGGTGCCCTCCGGGCCCAGGAAAGGTTTGGCACCCACCAAGTCTTCCATTAGTAAATGGATTCGTCAGGCCGTTGTTGGGGCCTATTCTGCCAAGGGAAAGGTTCCCCCTTTTCGTGTTACTACTCATTCTACTCGTGCTGTTGGGGCGTCCTGGGCTTTTCAGCACCAGGCCTCTGTTGAGCAAGTTTGTAAGGGTCTTCTGTTCACACTTTTTCCAAGTTTTATAAGGTTGATGTGCGGGCCTCAACGGATGCTGTTTTTGGCCGCAAAGTTCTACAAGCTGCAGTGGTTTAAGTTGTGCTTTATTGCCTTGTATGGATCCCTTTATGGACACTGCTATTGGATGTCCCACATGTAATGAATGTCTTGAAGCGGGGTGTGTGACATACTTAGAATAATACCATTTTGTGAATACTCGCCTGTAAAATGGGTATTATAAGTATGTCACACACCCCGCTTCACCCTGCCCTTTTGTATTCTGGATCCTTTATATGGTGAACTTTGCGTTGTTATGGCTTATTTTTGGCTCTTCCTGGTCCCTTACCTTACTGCTATCTTTATACTGGGTAATGAGTGGGAGGTCCCAGGTATTAATGGACCGGGAGGGGCTCTCTTTTTTTCCTTACATCTCTGCAATATCGCCATCTACAGGTCAGTATAACCCACATGTAATGAATGTCTTGAAGCGGGGTGTGTGACATACTTATAATACCCATTTTACAGGTGAGTATTCACAAAATGGTATTTTTACTTACCAAATGAGCTCAGTTTCCCCAAGCTTACCACAGGAGATCCTGCTTTAACTCACCACTTCCAAGCAGCCACTTACAGAGTCAGCCTCCAAGAGCCCAGGAAAAAATGCAAGTGCAGTCTTTCCAAGCCCAAAGCTCTCAACTCTGAGACCCTCACAGCGGAAGCCACAGTCATCAGAAACATGGTTTTTAAGGTCAAGTGCCAGAGAGAACATTGCTCGAGTGGGCAAAAGGGTTATTGTGCCAAGTAACGAAGGACTAAGCCAGGGTCCCATTAAGGCCTTTGGGGACTTTCTTAGAGCTCGGATGTGCATTGCTGCCTTGAAAAAAACGCCTTGTGAGAGCATGACTTGCCCATTGTTTTCCATCGACTGCGGATATGGCCGACATTTGTACATTTAGAAAGTGAAGGCTTAGGCTAGACCCATTTTCAAACATTCAAGAATTTCCTTCACATTGTATGCTGCTTGTGGCATTTCCCGCTGTGTAAGAAAATTGCTAAACTTCTCCCGAACCCTGTCGTACACCTTGTTCGTAGAAGACCTTCTGACTTCAAGAGGGTATAGACGTCGGAACAGCCCTGCGCACTAAATTCTCCCTCTTCAGCTTAAACAGCTGGGGGTGAAACTCCGTTCCCTGATGTAGGAGATCCCTGATCTTCAGGGGAAAGACTGGCTCCCCTACTGCCAGCTGCTTTAGTACTGGAAACCACAGCCAGCATGGAAGAATTGCGATCACTGTCACTGGAGATTTTGCCAGTTTCCCCAACAACTTGAAGATAGAAGCGTCGGGGGAAAAGCGTACCCCATTATGAACGTCCATGGTTGAAAAAGGTAATCCATTGCCAGGGCCTTCGAGCACGGAAGCCTGGAAAAAAAAGTTTCTGTTTTGCTGTTCCCCTCTGACACAAACAAGTCTACTTCCGGCCAACGCCAGAGGTCCACTATTTGCCTTAAAATTGTCATGTTCAATGCCCACGCATTGTCTATGGAGGTTCGAGACAGAACATCTGCTATCCGATTGGTGTCCCCGCAATGTGGACTGCAGATGTAAGGGTTGCATTATGAGTGTAACCTCCCTCCCGCCCTGGTGGTGTATATAAGTGCAGGCTGCAGCGTTGTCCATCCTCAGTAGTATCGGTTGACCCTTTAGATAGTCCTGGAAGGCTATGAGAGCCAATCTGGCAACTCTTATCTCCAACACGTTTGAGATTTCCCCCTTGAGGCTGTGAGGCCAATTGTGTCTGACCATAAAGTTCTTGTAGTGGGTTTCCCAGCCCTTGCACTCGTGTCTGTAATAATTATCTCCCAGGAAGGGATAAAAAAGACAATTTGAAAGGTTTTTCCACTCTCCCCACCACTGCAGCGTTTTCCTCATCTTGGCATCTAGGTGGATTTTTTGCGATAAGGACTTTTTGTTCAGTTTCAGAGGAACCTCCACTGTAGAATCCGCATTCCCAAATGAGCCTATTTTACCATGGGGAAGGTGGATACCAAGGTTTCCAGCAAACTTATTAAGTGCCTAGCAGAGACTGTTTTGATCTTACGGAAACTACTTTCGAATGGATGCCTTTCTGTTTCTCTTTCAGTTCCCTGAACCGTGTTGAATCTCAATCTAATGTAGACAAGGTCTAGCGTTGGTGTCGAGTGGCTTTTCTCCCAGTTCACCAGCCATCCATGGCGCTGTAGTTCCATCACCAGCAGATCCCTGTGCATGAGCAGGGTTGCCACCAACAGAAAATCGTCAAGATAATGGTAGGCCCAAACTCCTTTCAGGCGGAGCACCACTGCCAACGCCGCCAAATTTCACCGCCACCTTGGGGAGGTCAACAGTCCAAATGGCAAGGACTGGAATTGATAATGGGACCCTTCCAAGGCAACTTCAGATACCTTTGGTACTTTCCATTTATTGCAATATGGAGGTACACGTCCTTGAGGTCCACCAACAACATACAGTCCCCCATGTGAAAAACGTGCAAAATCATCGGTAGTGACTCCATTTTGAATCTTGGCACAGGGTCTCAGCTTTTTTAGGAACCAAGAAAATCCTGGAATACCAACCCTGGATCGCTCCAGAACTGGAAATTAGTAAAACTGGTTGTGGCACACTGCTAAGAAAAAATGACATCTATCGTGTCATAAATAGCATATAGAGAATTGTGGGAATCAGGGTTCAAAATCACCTCCAAAATACCTCTGCCCAATAGGTATAGGAATATACTAACCAAATGCAATATGGGAGGTAATGAACACCAAGACAGGACTATGTAATGCGATTCATGATTTAATGCTCAAATTATAGTGCAATACAACAGTGCAAGATTATTTACAGTGAAGTCAATCAGGTTCTATATGAAAAAGCTAGCCGTATACACATCAAGCAGAAGCAGGGAAAATACAAATACAGAAACTATAATACAAGTATGATAAACAGAAGATGAGAACAATTCAAACAAGTCAGAAAGAGTACATTCAAGTTTGCAGTGTATTTCCCTTTAAGACATGAAACAAGCAAAACATAATCAAGCAAGGAATGCAGTTAGGAATGAGCGCTTACAGGCTGACCGCAGGTCGCAAGGACACCTCAACGTTTCGGTCCGGGATAGACCTTTGTCAAGAGGCTAGCGGTATCCATGTTAGGCAGGCAGAGGGCTTTTAAACCTAGTCAAGGGTCTCCAGCTGTCAGAAATGATGGCACCACAGGGGGCGCGCGCGCCGGCGCCGTACTGTGACGTCATCGGCAGCGCCCGTGTCACGTCCCGATCACGCTGGCCACCGCAGAAATTGCAGGTGAAGCCGCGTGATGCACGGGGCGTGCGCGGGCCTGCGGGGCATATAGATGAACATAAAAAGCACCCAGTCAGAAATGGGGATTTACAGAGGGACATGCCCTCATCCAAAATGGCGGAAAGCGTCAAATACACCACAACAAAGATGGCGCCTGCAGAAGTGAAACCACAAAGGGTGGGCTGGCTGTGCAGAGACAGAGTCAGCCCTGCGTGCCACTACAAAGATGGCCGCCGGAGCAGCAACAATAATAGGGAGTGACAGAGTCTGCCACATCCAATATGGCGTACGTTTAGTTTAGGAGATAAATAAGCAGTCCAAAAGAGAGGCAAATGTATATAACAGCCAACAACGAATATCCATATATTAAATGATGTATTTAGAATAATTGATCCGATTTGCACACAGCGTTAGGGGCGTGGCAGAGAATGACAGGTCCGTTATATAGGAAAGCCCTGATGGGGATAATTGGCAGCTGGAGACCGGGCTGGAGCCCTCTGAAAAGACCAGGAAGTGGGCCTACCATATGGACAGTTTGTTCGTATTAGGCGTATAACCGCCTCAGATGATCTATATGATCTTCGTTCTAATGAACTCATACACAATTTACTACTGCGTGGGTATGAACTCGACAGTCTACAGACGGCACAGGCCAGGGCCAAGGGTCTTAATCACACCACCCTACGCACCTTCCGCCCCAAACATACCACCACACGTATACCATGTATTCTCAATTTTTCCCAACTTTCCACTCAGGCGCAGAGGATTGTCCGCAAACATTGGCCAATTCTGCAATCCGATGAGAAGGTGTCAGAAACCTTTAAGGACCCTCCATTAACAGTCTATAGGAAAGCTAGGAATCTGAGGTCATCATTGGTCAGAGCGGAGTTTCACTCGACCATGACATCCAACTGGCTTTCGGACATGGAGAAACCTAAAGGTATGTACCCATGTGGGCATTGTGCCCAGTGTGGCTACACTTCTAAGGCAATCAGTTTTACCCACCCCAGTTCTGGTAAAAGGTACCCTATACAGGATTTCATCAATTGCTCATCTAAAAAAGTAATTTACCTTATTAAATGCCCATGCGGCAAAGGGTATGTGGGCAAAACGAAACGCGAGCTACGACAGAGAATCTGCGAGCACAGGTCTGATATTCGTAATGGCCGGGCAGAATCCTCTGTCGCTAGACACTTCATGGAATTGGGACATAACATCGGCCAGCTAAGGTTTGTGGGCATTGAATTAGTAAGATTACCCTATAGAGGAGGTGACATTGATAAGAGACTTTTACAACGGGATCTGGCTTGGATTTTTAATCTGGCACTAAGAGCCCAGGTGGTCTGAATGAGGATCTCGATTTCTCTGTTTATCTATAACAACATCCCATTATTCAATTTCTTTGACTGTGTGTCCCTCTTTTTGTTCTTAGGTTGGTCTATTGTGCAATGATTAGATTTTGGATTGTGATTAATTTCACATGTAGTATCCTGTTTTTATTTTTTCACTCACACTTCTTGGTTCTATTTTAATAACCAGTTTTTATGTTTGCTTTTCAGCAGCCTTGAACCCACTTCCTGGTCTTTTCAGAGGGCTCCAGCCCGGTCTCCAGCTGCCAATTATCCCCATCAGGGCTTTCCTATATAACGGACCTGTCATTCTCTGCCACGCTCCTAACGCCGTGTGCAAATCGGATCAATCATTCTAAATACATCATTTAATATATGGATATTCGTTGTTGGCTGTTATATACATTTGCCTCTCTTTTGGACTGCTTATTTATCTCCTAAACTAAACGTACGCCATATTGGATGTGGCAGACTCTGTCACTCCCTATTATTGTTGCTGCTCCGGCGGCCATCTTTGTAGTGGCACGCAGGGCTGACTCTGTCTCTGCACAGCCAGCCCACCCTTTGTGGTTTCACTTCTGCAGGCGCCATCTTTGTTGTGGTGTATTTGGCGCTTTCCGCCATTTTGGATGAGGGCATGTCCCTCTGTAAATCCCCCGCATCACGCGGCTTCACCTGCAATTTCTGCGGTGGCCAGCGTGATCGGGACGTGACACGGGCGCTGCCGATGACGTCACAGTACGGCGCCGGCGCGCGCGCCCCCTGTGGTGCCATCATTTCTGACAGCTGGAGACCCTTGACTAGGTTTAAAAGCCCTCTGCCTGCCTAACATGGATACCGCTAGCCTCTTGACAAAGGTCTATCCCGGACCGAAACGTTGAGGTGTCCTTGCGACCTGCGGTCAGCCTGTAAGCGCTCATTCCTAACTGCATTCCTTGCTTGATTATGTTTTGCTTGTTTCATGTCTTAAAGGGAAATACACTGCAAACTTGAATGTACTCTTTCTGACTTGTTTGAATTGTTCTCATCTTCTGTTTATCATACTTGTATTATAGTTTCTGTATTTGTATTTTCCCTGCTTCTGCTTGATGTGTATACGGCTAGCTTTTTCATATAGAACCTGATTGACTTCACTGTAAATAATCTTGCACTGTTGTATTGCACTATAATTTGAGCATTAAATCATGAATCGCATTACATAGTCCTGTCTTGGTGTTCATTACCTCCCATATTGCATTTGGTCGCTCCAGAACTGGAACCACCACAATGACATCTTGTTGTAGTAACATGGTTATATACTGCTTCAAGACTAATCTTTGATGATAGCAGGAGGGCATTTCTGTCTTCACAAAGTGATGGTTTTTCGTGATTGACCAGAATGGCCACTTGTGGCCTTGTAGAACCGTATTCTGAATTCAGAGATTTAAACACTTGGATCCTATTAGGATTGTGGGAATCCCAATTAACCCTTGGTATGACACCATGAGGGTACCAGGAAAGTGGATTTCTCCATTAAAATGGAGCAAAAGCCTCTAAAACTCCCTGCATGCCACCTATCTCTTCAAGCACATTCATAGCAGACAATCACCTCACATTGTCGAAGCTAATTTTGCCATGACATCACAATTCATACATTTATGAACATGCGTTCCAACCAATGGAGGGTGCGCATGTTGCACTTTGGCAGTTAGTCACACCTCCCAACTGTCCCTCTTTTGAGTCCATGTCGCCCTGTCCCTTGTTCTCATTTGTCCCTCTTTGGGGTTTCAAATGCAGACCATCAATAAATAATGCATTTGCCTAAGTGTTTATATTGTTGTAACTGCTACAATCTCTTATCCATCCCTCAATGAGGGGGCGTGGCTTAATTTAAAAATTGTCCCTCTTTCACACCTTGAAAAGTTAGGAATGAGTTAGCGTTCTGTAGTGCAGCTTGTCCCAGGAGCTTCCATTGTTTAGGCAGCTTCCTGGAGGCAGACTGGAATAGCGCCCTGTACGGCCACTCCACCTACACACCCCAAAATATATTGGGGTAAAAAATATAAATCTGTGAAACTCACCTGTAGAATTATTTTTGGATACATCCAGTCCAGGCCGTCCCATATCTCACGATTGGGTGTTCGCCCCTAGGGGGTGCTTGACTGCAATATCAAAGATGGCATCTGTGGTGACTGTCTCCCAGCACGGGGCCAGAAAGGATCTGCCCACCAACAGGTTTCTTGAGTCCAGCCACAACGAGAGAGACCGTCTGGCCAGAGGGGGCAGAACCAGTACCTGATCCAGGGACCGAGGGTCCCGATCCCAAACTGACAAGAGGTGAATTTGAAGGGGTCTCATGTGAAACTGAGCGTATGGAACCGCCACGAAGCAGGACACCATCAGGCCCACCAACTGCATCCCCTGCCAGATGGAGGGATGAGGGGAAGACAGGAGATGCCTGGCTAGGGCCTGAAGATTCTCCACCTTCTGCTCAGGGAGAAGGATCTTGCCCTGAGATGTATCCAGAGTCATGCCCAGAAAGGACCTCGCCATTGACGGTGACAGGAAAGACTTGGGATGGTTGATCACCCAGCCAAAAGCATCCAGTGTGGACACCACCATCTGGATATCCAGCTCGGCCTGCTGGAAGGACTGAGAAGTGATGAGAATGTCGTCCAAGTAAGGAAGGATGCGGATGCCCTGAGATCTCAGCAGAGCCAGTACGCCCGCCAGCATCTTGGTGAATACACTGGGAGCCGAGGTGAGACCGAAAGGTAAGGCCACAAATTGATAGTGCTGATCCTCCAGAGCGAACCTGAGGAATCTCTGATGACCTGGAAAGATTGGTACATGAAGGTAAGCATCTTTGATGTCTACAGAGGTCATGAAGTCGCCCGGGCGTAGGGAATTGACAGCTGAGCGCAGAGTCTCCATGCCAAAGCGTCGGGATCTGACAAATTTGCTGAGACACTTTAAGTCCAGGATAGGTCTGATGGACCCGTCTTTTTTGGGAACAATGAAAAGATTGGAATAGTATCCTTTGCCCCTTTCCCTCAAGGGCACCTGGAAGATGACCCCCGACTCCAGAAGGTTTTGGACAGCAAGGCACAGACCCTGAGCTGACAGGGGGTTTTGAGCCATCCGGGATTTGATGAATCTTGGGGAGGGGGGCCAGGCTGCAAACTATCTTGTAACCGGAGGACACTACCTCCTGAATCCACCGGTCTGAGACGTGAAGCCTCCAGACGTGAGCAAAGAGCCGTAGCCGTCCCCCCACCCGGATGGGTGAGGGCGCCCCTTCATGCCTGAGGGGGCTTGGGAGAGGGTTTGGGCTTGGGACCCCAGGAGAGGCCAGGACGGCCACGTCCTCTGCCCCTTCCCCAGTGATCTCCTCGGACCCCAGTAAAGGAGCCTCCTCGGACAGTTCTGGAACCACGGAAGGATGGGAGAAAGGCACCCATCCCCCGAAAGGACCGGGACGGCCTCCTATGTTGCCTATACTTTGGAGGATTGTTGGAGCCCACACTCCCTCACTGACCCTTATCCCTTCCCCCATTCCTATTCCCATTATATTTTTATTGGCGCACCTTTAAGCTTTTTAAATCAAATAAAGAAATCGCACTTTACTTCAAGGTGTGTTTATTGAGAGTTGGAAGATCCAACTAAAGATGATCTAAAACCAGCACAATTAAGGTTTGCTTTATACCTGGACTTAAAAGTGTGTTTGAAGGTAAAAATCAACCACCGATTTATCTAAGGATTATCCAGGTTTCCAGACACCTGAAAGCATAACCAACGAAAAGGGATCTTCACACTGCGGTTTTGCACTTACCAGAGACATACACCATCAGAGGCCCTGGGAAGGTTACGAACCCCCGGGCCGCGGCGGTAAGTGCCCAAACAAAACCATTGTTTCATAATATTGTACTACATTGATATCTTGCCTTTTGTGGATGATATAAGCAGTTATATATGAAATTATTATTCTGCTAGTCATATACTGATAAATCGGTACTAAAGTTTACCCTGGCAGATATATCAACACATCAGCTCACAGCTCAGCTCACTCACTCATCCCAACGTTTCGGTGTTCACTCACATTGAACACCACAGAGCGCTTTACTTTGGAGGATTGTTGGAGCCCACACTCCCTCACTGACCCTTATCTTTTCCCCCATTCCTATTCCCATTATATTTATTGGCGCACCTTTAAGCTTTTTAAATCAAATAAAGAAATCGCACTTTACTTCAAGGTGTGTTTATTGAGAGTTGGAAGATCCAACTAAAGATGATCTAAAACCAGCACAATTAAGGTTTGCTTTATACCTGGACTTAAAAGTGTGTTTGAAGGTAAAAATCAACCACCGATTCATCTAAGGATTATCCAGACGTCCAGACACCTGAAAGCATAACCAACTAAAAGGGATCTTCACACTGCGGTTTTGACCTGAGACACACACCATCAGAGGCCCTGGGAAGGTTACGAACCCCCGGGCCACGGCGGTAAGTGGCCAAACAAAACCATTGTTTCATAATATTGTACTACATTAATATCTTGCCTTTTGTGGATGATATAAGCAGTTATATATGAAATTATTATTCTGCTAGTCATATACTGATAAATCGGTACTAAAGTTTACCCTGGCAGATATATCAATACATCAGAGAATATCTGTCCTGTGTGGATAATTCATATATCCTTGACTAGGCAGAGCATTATTTCTGACACGTGGTTCAAGCGCGCCTAAACCAATTCCAAACAAGGTTTTACCTCAATTGAGGCATTCCCAAGTACGGTATTGGCTCTGTTTCACATTTTACGTTGCCTATACCGCCTACCCTGTCAAAGCAGGGACTGCAGGCGGAGCAGCGCTCCTCAAGCACCTAACCCCGGTGCTGTCCTACCTTCATCCGAACCAGGCAGCTGAGGCTGGGAGGCAGTGGGTCCAGAACGGGTGGTAATAGTCCTGCAGGGCCACAGGCTGGTAAGCCCCGCTCGCCTGCGTATATAGAGAGCCATCTTCTATCTTCGCAGTCCAGACTGCAGATCAAAACTGGGGATTTTGTGGGAGGTCCCTGACTTATATAGGGTCGGGAGGAGCCACAAGCTGCTTTCTGCAGTCCAGCGCCATCTTGTGGATGTATAACCCATGAGTAAGGAATATTCTGGAACAGGACGTGCTGTATACTTAGAATAAAGGGGGTTCCTTCCCCCTGGCAGAATATGCTTGTACCACCGCCTGTCTGATCCACTTAGAGTGGACTTGGCTGGTGGCAATCCTTTCCTAGAACCCTCTGTTAGGACAAAGAGCAAATCCGATTTCCTGAAGGATTCGGTCGCAGCCAGGTAATACTTTATGGCTCTGACCACATCCAAAGCATGGAGGGTCCGTTCTTTGGAATTAGCCGGTGCTGGACACAAGGAAGGTAAGACAACTTCCTCATTAAGGTGAAAAGGAGAAACGACCTTAGGTAAGAAACAGGTTTGAAGCGAAAAACCACCTTATCCCTGTGCAGCTCAAAGTAGGGTGGTTTCATACAAAGCGCGGCCAGCTCAGATACACGAAGCACCGAGGTGCTACCAGAAAGACCACTTTGAGAATCAATATAGACAATACAGCATGCTCGAAAGGAGGACCCTGGAGAGCAGATAGTACTAAATTCAATTCCCACACCGGTAATACTGACTTACGCGGTGGCCGGACATGGGTAACTCCCTGGAAAAAAGCCTTGATCAACCTATGGTTGGCAATGGACCTCTGGAAAAAGATGGATAAAGCCGAGACCTGACCCTTGAGGGTGCTCAGCTGGAAACCCAAGTCTAAGCCGTGTTGTAAGAACTCCAGAATCCTAGAAATAGCAAATTTTCGGCAAGGAAGGCTATTGGCCTCGCACCAAGCAATATAGGCCCGCCAAATTCTGTAGTATATCATGGAAGAAGATTTCTTCCGTGCCTGAATGATAGTGTCCTCTGTCAGGATAGTGGTCTCAATAGCCAAGCCGTCAAAGCCAGCGTCTGTAAATTGGGGTGCCGCAGCGACCCCTGTGTGAGAAGTCCCGGGTCGTCGGCATGATATAGTGATCTATTGACATCTGGACTAAAGCCTCGATTCAGAGACACATTCGTCCGGACTTCCGTAGCTGTCTGTGAAAGTTTTGGTGGGTGTTTGTAAATTTTTTGCTTTTTTTCGTCCATTTTCTACTCGCACGAACGTTCGGGAATGCGCATCCGATGATCGGAAGCAAATCGGAACATTTCCGTTAGTTCGGATCATTTTCCAAACAAAAGCGGAAATTTTCCGTTCATTCAGAAAACTTCCGTTGATTCAGAGAGCTTCCGTCTGATTCAGAGAGCTGATTTCCGACGGATCACCACCCTATAAATCCGTTTCATTTCCGATCCACTTACGAGACCTTTGAGGGCTCGGATTGCTATTGTTGAACATGTTTTGCGGCTATGTGGAGGAGTCTGCGTGTCTTTAGCTCCAAGGCATTGCATGTATCAGTATGGCTGAGGCCATAAATTGTATAGCAATGCATACCTGAATCAATACATTTCATGTATGCCTTATAGACGCATTTTAATGCTGACCTTAATTAGTCCTTAGCATGTAAACATTTATTTTCCCACGCATCCATATAATTGCTATATTTTTTTAGACTTCTGTCCTTTGTGAATATATATTTGGATTGTTGAACTTGAATCTTAATTTGTGGTAGGCGTTCTTGTTTTAGTTGGTTACCTTTGCTTTGTGTAATTATTTTATATTTGGTTGCAGGAACCGCAAGATGTGCCACTTGCCCTTGCTCCTGATGCCCGTTCTTTGCCTGCAGAATGTGGGCCAGGGGTTCTCTAATCGGGCACTATGCAAAACCCGGGCCGTGGTGGCGAGGGCCCTCTGGCTTTTTAAGTCCATATTTAGGTGTTTGGACCAGACAGGGGGGGGGGGGGGCACTGCAGCATGACCCCAACAAGGTTATACCAATATTTTAATTTACGTTTTTTAACAGGGACCACACGTGCCAGAGTGGCACAACTGAGTGTCAAGGTCCTTTAGTTGGTGGGCGAGATGCAGGAGCTGCGCAACTCGTTGGGGACCACAGATGAAGAATGATGTTCAGTGGCCTGCCATTGCTATGTATTTTGTTTTTTATAGTTGTTAAAATTTGAAATGTTTAAAATTTTTAACAATTTTATATTTTATGATGGAATAAAAAAAAAAAAAATTTTACATTGTCATTTCATTTACAAAATACATTAACACAAAACTAATTTGCCCAGAAATATTTAAAGATGAATATTCACATGACCAAGAAGTGATTTGGGTAAGTTTTAGGGGGCTAAAATGGAAGAAGAACTTAACCAAGAAGTGGTTTGGGTGAGCTTTAAGGGTCCAAAAGGGAAGATGGAGGACAGTGCTAAGTGGTTTGGGTGAGCTTTAAGGGTCAAAAAGGGAAGATGGAGGATAGTGCTAAGTGGTTTGGTTCAGCTTTAAGGGTCAAAAAGGGAAGATGGAGGATAGTGCTAAGTGGTTTGGTTCAGCTTTAAGGTTTAAGTTTTAGGGACCCAAAATGGAAGAAGAACCTAAGCGCTAAGTGATTTGGGTAAGTTTTAGGGACCTAAAATGGAAGAAGAACCTAAGTGCTAAGTGATTTGGGTAAGTTTTAGGGACCTAAAATGGAAGAAGAACCTAAGCGCTAAGTGATTTGGGTAAGTTTTAGGGACCTAAAATGGAAGAAGAACCTACCCGCTAAGTGATTTGGGTAAGTTTTAGGGTGCTAAAATGGAAGAAGAACCTAAGCGCAAAGTGGTTAGGGTGAGCTTTAAGGGCTCCAAAGGGAAGAGGCAGGATAGCGCTAAGTGGTTAGGGTGAGCTTTAAGGGCTACATAGGGAAGAGGCAGGATAGCGCTAAGTGGTTAGGGTGAGCTTTAAGGGCTACATAGGGAAGAGGCAGGATAGCGCTAAGTGGTTAGGGTGAGCTTTAAGGGCTACAAAGGGAAGAGGCAGGATAGCGCTAAGTGGTTAGGGTGAGCTTTAAGGACTACAAAGGGAAGAGGCAGGATAGCGCTAAGTGGTTAGGGTGAGCTTTTTTGTAGTCGAAGTGATGGGAGTGAAATTATATATGCGAGCACTTTAATGAGTGAAGTTTGTAGTGCGCAGGCACAAGATCGTAAGGATTCCGTCTGGACGAATATTTTTGGAAAAATTGAAGCAGGATGTATCGGGAAATGTAAAAGATTTGTGTGAGGATACGATGGGAAAAGGGCAAAAACGAAAGGCTACGTTGTTAGAAAATGAATCTGAAAAGTCTCGAGGGAAAATGACATCCTCGTACGCGTACTCTGGCATACGAGCGGACGGAAACTTTACAGAAGGTTTACGAAGCATGCTTGGAATCGCTCGCACATTCATACGAGAGCGGGAACTTTTGAAAATGATACGACGACGGCACTAAAACTGAAGTTTTTTTGTGTCTCTCTGAATCGAGTCTCATGTCTGCAGACCAACTCCTTCTCGGCCAGCGAGAAGCCACCAGGATGGTTGGTACGCCCTCCTGGGCTATCTTGCGCAGCACTCTGCCGAGGAGCGGAAACGGAGGGAATGTATACAGAAATTTGAACTCCGTCCAAGGAATCGCCAGAGCGTCTGTTGCAAAGGCCAGAGGATCTCTTGAGAGGGAGACGAACCTTGGAAGCTTGTGATTGTGTCTGGACACGAACAGATCCACATTCGGCTGGCCCCAGCGGAGACACAGAGCCTGAAAAGTCTCGCTGCTGAGGGACCATTTCCCCAGGCGCAGGAAACTCCTGCGGAGTCTGCCTCCTTGCTTTCCACCCCGGGGATGTAGATCGCCGAGATGCAGGGAACATTCTCCTCTGCCCTAGTCAGAATCTGTGTTACCTCCTTGAGGGATCGCTTGCTCCGAGTCCCGCCCTGGTGGTTGATGTAGGCCACAGCTGTCCGATTGTCAGAGCGGACCTGGATCACATGTCCTCTTAAATGGGGAGTCAAACGTAGAAGAACCAACCGGATTGCTCTCAGCTCCAAGAGATTTATGGGTAAACGGTTCTCTTGTGGACCCTGCTGACCCTGGATCTTCTAGGTCTGCCAAACGCCTCCCCAGCCTGTCAGACTGGCATCTGTGGTAACTATCTCCCAATGGGGAGTCAGAAAGGACTTGCCCACCAGCAGGTTCCGGGAGTCCAACCACCACAAGAGGGACTCCCTGGCCAGGGGGGACAGAGAAAAGCCTTGTTCCAGTGATTCCTTGCGCCCGATTCCAGGCGGTCAGCAGGTTCAATTGTAAAGGTCTCATGTGAAATTGGGCGAAGGGTACTGCCTCGAAGCATGACACCATTAGTCTCACCAATCTCATCCCCAGACGTACCGACGGCCGCTGACAAGACAGCAAGGCCTGCACTTGCGTCTGGAGACCCAAAACCTTCTGCTGTGGCAGAAAGACCTTGACCTGAACGGTGTCTATCATCATTCCTAGGAAGGATCTCACTGTTGAAGGAGTGATGAACGACTTGGGGTAATTGATTACCCAACCGAAGGCTTCCAGGGTTGACAGCACCATCGGAGTATCGCTCTCGGCCTGCCGAAGGGACCGGGCTGAAATCAGCAAATCATCCAGATAGGGTAACACACGGATACCCTGACTCCTCAGAATAGCCATGATGCCCGCCAGCACCTTGGTGAACACACGGGGGCTGAGGATATCCCGAATGGGAGTGCTACAAACTGATAATGTTGATCCTCCAGTGTAAACCTCAGGAACTTCTGATGTCCCTGGAATATCTGGATGTGCAGATAAGCGTCCCTGATGTCCACCGTGGTCATAAAGTCGCCTGGCCGAAGCGATCTCACCACTGACCACGTTTCCATGAGGAAATGTCTGACTCTTACAAACCTGTTGAGACCCTTAAGGGCCAGGATCTGCCTTAGCGTTCCATCCTTCTTGGGAACTGTGAACAGATTGCAATAGAATCCCCGACCCTGTTTCTGCAGGGGTACAGGGCAAATCACACCTATTCGCAAGAGGTGTTGAACAGCCGTTCTTAAGGCTTGAGCCTTTAGCGGGCTTCGGGATACCCTTGAATGGAGGAATTTTGTGGACAGCCTGGCTGCCAGCTCTATCTTGTAACCGGAGGACACTACCTCCTAAATCCACCGATCCGAGACGTGACGCCTCCAGATCTGAGCAAACAGCAGAAGCCGTCCCCCCACCCGGATGGGTGAGGGCGCCCCCTCATGCCTGAGAGGGCTTGGCAGGGGGTTTGGACTTAGCTCCCCATGAGGGGTTGGGTCGGCCGCTGGACCTACCTCTGCCCCAGGTATCTCTGCCGGCACTGGGAAATGAAGAACCTCTTCCTCCTCGAAAGGAACGATAGGAAGAGGGGTTCTGAAAGGACAGAGCAGGCTTCCTTCTCTGAGACAGTCTACCATCCTTGACCAGAAGGTCCAGGCGCTCCCCAAACAGCCGGCTTCCCACAAAAGGTAAACTTGTGAGGGACTTCTTGGGAGCCGCATCCGCCGACCACTGCTTCAGCCAGAGCGAACGGTGCAGAGCAACAAGCAAGACCATGGCAGTAACCACAAAGCCAATGAAATCTAAGCAAGCCTTGAGTTCCTTATACTCCTCAGCCCGCTTGCGAGCCTTAGCTTTAGCCACAAGGTGTCTCACCTTTCTCCTGTTGGCTAATGAGATGATTGCCGAGGCACACGCAGGCCGAAAGAGGGCACCAGCAAAGGTGAAAGCATGGCAGACCGGCTGATCCATGCGCTTGTCTGCAGGGTCACGTAAGGAAGCATTGTAAGGCGACGGTATAACAGTAGTGTTGGACAAGCCTGACATGGGAGGATCCACCTCGGGAGGGTGGCACCATAATCGAACCAACTCATTAGGGAAGGGGTACCACCTATCCAGGCCCTTAGGGACTGACGGTAACTTGTTGGGCCTTTCCCATTCCTTAAGGATCATGTTGGAAAAGTGAGGCTGCTCCGGGAAGACCTGTTTTTGCCTCTCAGGCCGAAACAAATCACCCTGCTTCCTCTTAGCCGCTCTGGGAGGAACAATGTGTAGGGTATCAAACACGGAGGAGAGCAAATTCTCCGTATCATCCGGGAGATAAGAATCATCGTCCGAGGAGGAACCAGAGAAACTGTCATCGCCAGCAGAATATTCCACAGTTGAGCGTGAATCATCTGGCAACTCACCTTCCTCTGCAGAACCCAAGCAATCAAATCCGAGTAAATCGGCTCCAGATGCCGCTTCTTACTCGAGGCTTTCTTAGAGGCCGTCAACGAGATTTGTCTCTCGAGACTGGCTAGCCTATGCACAAAATCAGTATGAGAACCCTTGCTGGCTCCCCCCTCGCTAGGGGCTGAATGCAACAGTGGAGGGTCCGGAGAGGCGGATGGTAATACAGGGCTAGGGTCAGTGGTGGTACAATCCATGCTGAATCCGCCCAGAGGATTCCTCCTGCACAAGGGGCACAGCCTGTCCTGCCCAAATGGGGCCCCCAGCTCACTATCCCCTGATGCCTCCATTATGGTGATTAAGAATATCAAAATTCAATAAGGCTACAAGACTATCGGCCTAAGCCTATAAACGATCCCTCTTATTAAAAAGGGGGACCGAGAGGAACCACAACCCTCAACCTAGCCCATCATCTATACAAAAAAAGAGAGAGAAAGAGAGCCCCTGGTCAGCCTTAGCATATACAATGGCAAAAAGCAAGCATCAAGAAAGAGGGACTCACGACACCGACAGGAGGGATAACAGGAGCATCCGCAACAAGAAGCTCGAGCTTGGCCCAGCAGCAGAGAGCAGTAGCAGAGCAGCAAGTCGGCCCAGCCACCTTCTGGAATGATCCACGGGGGGGCGGCACCGGCGCGACGTCAGCAGCATGCCGACGCCGGGCCCCGCCCCCCTCCACGGCGCATCACAAGAAGAGCACCGCCCCCTTCAAGGCTGCATTGCCGGCGGCCCCTGTAGTGCATGTATGAGGGCGGCCACGCGTTCTCCCCCCCTGTCTATCACAGCCAGTGCCGCACACAGCGATACGGCAGGGGCCTGCGGGGCGGCCACCCGACGGGGGAACGCAGGGAGGTGAGTAAGCAGCCAGAGACCGCTCCTCACTGCAATCAGTGAGGAGTGCTAGTAAAATCACCAAACACAGCAGTGAATACACAGAAACAAAGCTTGTGGGCAGGGAGGGCATATACAAAAAATGCTAATCTTGTCCTGTTCCACTCAGGACCATACATAGTGGTTCCCCCTCAGGCTCACCATAAGCCTGTGGTCGGCTACCTTTAGCATAAGGTCTGCGGGCCAGAGCATGAGCTCTGCCGAACGCCACAGACCCCGGCGTTCACCCTACCGTCACGGATCCCGTAGCAGCCAAGGGCTGGGAGGCAGGAGTGGATCAGAAGGGATCCATGGAAATAGAGTCTGCAGCGGCCGACGGGCTAGGTGGCCCCGCTCTGCTGCCAATATCTGAGAGAGAGTGCCAACGATCTTGTGCAGCCAAACTGCAAGATAAACGACTAGGGAATGATAGAGGGACAGCTGCCTTTATAGGGGGCCGGGAGGAGCTTTGATCTTGCAGTCAAGCGCCCCCTAGGGGCGAACACTCAATCGTGAGACTGGATGTAGGGAAAAATAAAGGTATATTTGTGAATAAAAGACAACAATATGTAAGCACAGATGACACCGTAACATAGCCAGGGGAATGCGTTAATGACAGTTATTTATATTCTGTATTTGTAAGTGATATAGGAGAAGGCTTTATAGGAAAGGTTTGTAATAGAGTGTGTAAGGCTTGAAAGGAAGGTGAGTAATAGGGTAGATATTCCTGGAGGTAAATGATTTGGATTTAAAAAATGGTGGAAGAACCTAAAAATGGAGCAAAACACGTTTTGGGTGCTCCTCCCATCCCAAAGCAGCCCCCCCCCCCCCGAGCAGCTGGGACATGTTTTTCACCACCAAGGTCACGCCCACCCACCCCTATTCAGATTGAAGATTGGCTGATCTCAAGGTGCGGGCACGTGGCAGGAGACACCAGTAAAGGGGAGTATACAGCTAACTACAGGGGTTTCACACAGCGAGGCATCGCGCTATAGGATGCCTTGCGGGTACGATAGCAGCGGGCCCTGGAATGTTTCAGATTTCAGGGCCGGGTTTCTTGGGTTTTGCTCTACTTTAAACTTAAAACGTAGTGAGAGAGACTTAAATAATACAATTCTGTGAAACTCACCTGTAGGATTGTTTTTGATTATATCCAGTCCAGGTCGTCCCAGTGATGACATGTGGTATTCCGCCCCCAGGGGGCGCTCGACTGCAAGATCAAAAGCTGCAGCTCCTCCCGGCCTCCTATAAAGGCAGGTGTCCCTCTATCATTCTCCAGTGGTTAAAAAGCAGTAAGCAAAAAAGAGGCCCCAATAGCTCTGGTAGAATGAGCTGTGATCCGAAAAGGGCGTTCCGTGCCCTTGGCAGAATATGCTTGCACCACCGCCTGTCTGATCCACTTACTGATAGTGGACTTAGCTGGTGGCAAACCTTTCCTAGAGCCCTCTGTCAGGACAAAGAGCAAATCCGATTTTCTGAAGGATTCAGTCGCAGTCAGGTAATACTTTATGGCTCTGACCACATCCAAGGCATAGAGGGTCCTTTCTTTAGAATTAGTCACAAGTAAATTAAATTAGTAGACACAAGTAAATTAGTAGACACATGGAAGGTAAGACAACCTCTTCATTAAGGTAAAAGGGAGAAACGACCTTAGACAAAAAATCAGGTTTAAAGCGAAAAACCACCTTATCCCTATGCTGCTCAAAATAGGGACGTTTTATACAAATCGCAGCCAGCTCTGATACACGACGCACCGAGGTGGTTGCTACCAAAAAGACCACTTTGAGAGTCAAAATAGATAATGCAGCATTGCACAATGGTTCGAAGGGATGACCTTGAAGAGCAGAAAGTACTAAATTCAAGTCCCACACCGGTAATACTGACTTACGTGGTGGCGTAAGGTCTTGATCAACCTATGGTTGGCAATGGATCTCTGGAAGAAGATGGCTAAGGCCGAGACCTGGCCCTTGAGGGTGCTCAGCTGGAGACCCAAGTCTAAGCCGTGTTGCAAAAATTCCAGAATCCTAGAAATAGAAAATGTGTGGCAAGGGAGACTCTTGGTCTCGCACCAAGCAATATAAGCATGCCAAACTCTGTAATATATCATGGAAGAAGACTTCTTCCGAGCCTGAATCATGGTATGCACAACCGTGGCCGACAGCTCCTTTTCTGTCAGGATTGAGGTTTCAATAGCCAGGCCGTCAAAGCCAGCGTCTGTAAATTGGGGTGCCGCAGCGACCCCTGTGTGAGAAGCCCTGGGTCGTCGAGCATGATGTAGCGATCCACTGACATCTACAACTATGTCCGCAAACCAACTCCTTCTCGGCCAGCGAGGAGCCACCAGGATAGTTGGTACCCCTTCCTGGGCTATCTTGCGCAGCACTCCAGGAGTGGAAACAGAGGGAATGCATAAAGGAACTTGAACTCGGTCCAGGGAATCACCAGAGCGTCCGTGGCAATGGCCAGAGGATCTCTTGAGAGGGAGACGAACCTCGGAAGCTTGTGATTGTGTCTGGACGCAAACAGATCCACGTCTGGCTGACCCCAGCGGAGACACAGAGCATGAAAGGTCTCGCTGCTGAGAGACCATTCCCCCAGGGGCAAGGCCCTCCTGCTCAGGGAGTCTGCCTCCAGGTTTTCCACCCCGGGAACGTAGACCGCAGAGATACAGGGAACATTCTCCTCTGCCAAAGACAGAATCTGGGTCACCTCCTTGAGGGCTCTTTTGCTCCGAGTCCCGCCCTGGTGATTGATGAAGGCGACAGCGCACGACCCCTTAAATGGGAAGTCAAGAGCAGAAGCACCAACCGGATTGCTCTCAGCTCCAGGAGATTTATGGGTAAGTGGTTTTCCTGCGGACCCCACTGACCCAGGATATTCTGCGTCTGCCAAACGCCTCCCCAGCCGGTCAGACTGGCATCCATGGTAACTATCTCCCAATGGGGAGTCAGAAAGGACTTGCCCACCAGCAGGTTCCGGGAGTCCAACCACCACAAGAGGGACTGCCTGGCCAGGGGGGACAGCGAAAATTCTTGTTTCAGAGACTCCTGCATCCGGTTCCAGCCGGCCAGCAGGTTCAATTGGAGAGGTCTCATGTGAATTTGAGCGAAGGGCACTGCCTCGAAGCATGAAACCATTAGGCCCACCAATCTCATCCCAGGACGAATTGATGGCCGCTGACAAGACAGCAAGGCCTGCACCTGCGTCTGGAGACCCAAATTCTTCAGCTGCAGCAGAAAAACCTTGTCCTGAGTGGTGTCTATCATCATTCCCAGGAAGGATCTCACTGTTGAGGGAGTGATAAATGACTTTGGGTAATTGACTACCCAGCCAAAGGCCTCCAGGGTTGACAACACCGAGTATCGCTCTCGGCCTGCTGAAGGGACTGGGCCGCAATCAGCAAGTCGTCCAGATAGGGCAGTACACGAATGCCCTGGGTCCTCAAGATCGCCATGATGCCCGCCAGCACCTTGGTGAAAACGCGGGGGGCTGAGGAAATCCGGAACGGGGACCACAAACTGGTAATGCTGATCCTCCAGAGCGAACCTCAGGAACTTCTGATGCCCCTGGAATATCGGGATGTGCAGATAAGCATCCCTGATGTCCACCGTGGTCATGAAGTCACCTGGTCGAAGCGATCTCACCGCCGACCATAAGGTCTCCATACGGAAATGTCTGAAAACCTGTTGAGACCCTTCAGATCCAGGATTGGTCTTAACGTTCCGTCCTTGGGAACCGTGAACAGATTGGAGTAAAAACCTTGCCCCCCATTCCTGTCGAGGTACAGGGCAAATCACACCTAACTGCAGGAGGTGTTGCACAGCCATTCTCAAACCCTGCGCTTTAAGTGGGTCTTGGGATATCCGAGAACGGAGGAATTTTGTGGGCGGCCTGACTGCCAGCTCTATCTTGTAACCGGAGGACACTACCTCCTGGATCCACCGGTCCGAGACGTGCCGCCTCCAGACCTGAGCAAACAGCAGAAGCCGTCCCCCCACCCGGATGGGTGAGGGTGCCCCCTCATGCCTGAGGGGACTTGGCAGGGGGCTTAGACTTGGTTCCCCAGGAGGGATTGGGTCGGCCGCAGGACCTACCTCTACCCCAGGTATCCCTGCGGCCACCTGGGAATGAAAAGCCTCTTCCTCCCTGAAAGGAGCGATAGGCAGAGGGATTCCGAAAGGACCAAGCAGGCTTCCGTCTCTGAGGGAGTCTACCATCCTTGACCAGGAGGTCTAGGCGCTCCCCAAACAGCCTGTGCCCCACAAAGTGAATACTCGTAAGTGACTTCTTGGTTGCGGCATCAGCCGACCATTGCCGTAGCCAGAGCAAGCAGCGAAGGGCAACAAGCAGGGCCGAGATCCTGGCGCCAAGCCGGACCCCATCGTCCATGGTAGAAGCAACAAAACCAATGAATTCCAAGCAGGCCTTGAGCTCTTTATACTCCTCCACCCGCTTACGAGCTTAGCTCTATCCACAAGATGTCTCACCTTCTTTCTGATGGCTAGAGAGACAATCACCGTGGTGCACACAGGGCGAAAGAGAGCACCAGTAAAGGTGAACGCATGGCAGACCAGCTGATCCATGCGCTTGTCAGCCGGGTCACGTAAGGAAGCAGTATCAGGTGATGACATAACAGTAGTGTTGGACAGCCCCGACACAGGGGGGTCCACTTTGGTAGGGCGAGACCATAGCCAAACCAGCTCATCAGGGAAGGGATACCGCCTGTCCAGGCCCTTAGGCACCGACGGTAACTTGTTAGGCCTCTCCCATTCCTTGAAAATCATGTTAGAAAAATGGGCCTGCTCCGGAAAGACCCGCCTTTGTCTTTCAGGCCGAAATAAATCTCCCTGCTTCCTCTTAGCCGCTTTGGGAGGAACAATAGCCTCGATTCAAAGACACATTCGTCCGGACTTCCGTAGCTGTCTGTGAAAGTTTTGGTGGGTGTTTGTTATTTTTTTGCTTTTTTTCGTTCATTTTTCATTCGAACGAACGTTCGGGAATGTGCTTTCGATGAACGGAAGCAAATTGGAACATTTCCGTTAGTTCGGATCATTTTCGAAACAAAATCGGAAATTTTCCGTTCGTTCAGAAAACTTCCGTTGTTGGGATGGGTTTCTGTCTGATTCAGAGAGCTGATTTCCGACGGACCACCACCCTATAAATCCGTTTCATTTCCGATCCACTTACGAGACCTTTGAGGACTCGGATTGCTATTGTTGAACATGTTTTGCGGTTATGTGGAGGCACCAAGGCATTGCATGTATCAGCATGGCCGAGCCCATTGTATAGCAATGCATACCTGAATCAATACATTTCATGTATGCCTTATAGATGCATTTTAATGCTGACCTTAATTAGTCCTTAGCATGTAAACATTTATTTTCCCACACATCCATATAATTGCTATATTTTTTTAGACGTATGTCCTTTGTGAATTATATTTGGATTGTTGAACTTGAATCTTAATTTGTTGTAGGAGTTATTGTTTTAGTCGGTTACCTTTGCTTTGTGTAATTATTTTATATTTGGTTGCAGGAACCGCAAGATGTGGCACTCACACAACATAAAAGCAGTGATTGGTACAGCTATGCGATTCCTCAGTGTTCTTGCAGGGCATCCAGGGTCGTCCCATGATGCTTATATATTGCAGAGCTCCGGCTTATTTCGTCAGTTTGAGTCAGGAGAATTATCTGGTGGATGGCTCCAGGGTAAGTTTGCTCACATTCCATCAATCCATTTTCACTGTATGGCAATGAATATAGTTGATGACTCATGACTTAACCTATTGCTGTTTTAGCCCTTGATGACATGTTAAACAATATTGTAGCTTAGAATGTGTATTTTATGTTAGTATTTTTAAATTCTTTCAGGGGATTCTGGATATCCACTCCTGCCCTTGCTCCTGATGCCCATTCTTTGCCTGCAGAATGCGGGCCAGGGGTTCTCTAATCGGGCACTATGCAAAACCCGGCCCGTGGTGGCAAAGGCGCTCTGGCTTTTGAAGTCCAGATTTAGGTGTTTGGACCATACGGGGGGGGGGGGGGGGGGGCACTGCAGTATGACCCCAACAAGGTTATACCAATATTTTAATTTAAGTTTTTTAACAGGGACCACACATGCCAGAGTGGCACAACTGAGTGTCAGTTGGTGGGAGAGATGCAGGAGTTGCGCAACTCGTTGGGGGCCACAGATGAAGAATAATGTTCTGTGGCCTGCCATTGCTATGTATTTTGTTTTTTATAGTTGTAAAAATTAGAAATTTTCAAAATTTGTATAAATTTTATATTTTATGATGGAATCCAAAAAAAAAATGTTACAGTGACATTTCATTTACAAAATACATTAACACAAAACTAATGGGCCCAGAAAGATGAATATTCACATGACCGAGAAGTGATTTGGGTGAGCTTTAAGGTTCCAAAAGGGAAGATGGAGGATAGTGCTAACATTGTAGTAGAAGTGAGGGTGGCAAATATGTAGGCGAGCACTTTAATGAGTTAAGTTTGTAGTGCGTAGGCGCAAGATCGTAAGGATTTCCGTCTGGATGAATATTTATTGAAAAAGGGAAACAGAATCGAACGGGAAACGTAAAGGATTCGTTGGAGGATACGATGGGAAAAGGGCAAAAACGAAAGCCTACGTTGTAACATGTGGAAATGAAACGGAAAAGTCTGGATGGAAAATGACATCCTCGTATTCGTAATCTGCCGTACGAATGGACAGAAACAGAAGGTTTTCAATGCATACATAGGATCGCTCGTACGCTCATACGAGAACTGAAACATTTCACAAAAAAACAGTTCGGCACTAAAACTGAAGTTTTTTTTTGTCTCTCTGAATCGAGCCTAATGTGTAGTGTCTCAAACACTGAGGTAAGCTATTTCTCTGTATCATCCGGAAGCCTAGCATCCTTGTCCGAGGAAGAACCAGACATACTGTCATCGCCAGCAGAATAATCCACAGTGGAGCGTGAAACATCTGGCAACTTACCTTCCTCCACAGAACCCAGATCAAAAAGATCATCATTATCCGAGTAAACGGGCTTGAGGTGCCGTTTTTTACTCGTGGCCTTCTTAGGAGCCGTCGACGAGAGCCTATGCGCCAAATCCGCATGTTACCCCCTGCTGACTCCCCCCTTACTGGGGGCTGAGAGCAGCAGCAGAGGATCCAGAGAGGCCGCAGGTAGCGAAAGGCTAGGGGCAGGGACGCCCGCACGGTCATGGTCCAAAATAATGCCTTTGGCGCAAGTGGTACAAACAGTGCTGAATCTGCCCAGAGGATTCCTACTGCACAAGGGGCAGAGCTTTTCCTGCCCAAATAGGGCCCCCAGCTCACTATTCCCAGATGCCTCCATTATGGTGAATTAAAATGGTCAATAGGTAAGGTTACAAGACACTGACGCCCAAACCTATAAATGATCCCTCTTAATAAAAAAAGGGACCAGGAGGGACCACAACCCTCAACCACAAGCCCATGACCTATACAAGAGAAGGGGAGGGATGCTCAATCAGAATAAGCAAAAAGCAACTGGTATAATACACAGTCAGAAAAAAAAGAGGGATTTACGACACCAACAGAGGGACAGCGCAGCCTCCGATGATGGAAGGATCCCCCAGCAGCAGCAGTAGGAGGGACGCACCAGGCTTCCAGCGCCAGCAGGCCCCAAGCAGCAGCAGCAAACAAGCGCGCAGAGCACAAGGGACAGAGCCTTCCAGAAGAAAACGCTCCTCGAGGGGCGGGATACGCCATGATGAAGCGAAACGCGTCAGCGCTTGGCTCCGCCCCCTCCGGCGGCACGTGAGGAGACGCGCCCGCCCACCGTCCATGCCCTCATGCTGCATGGCCTGCACGGGCATTAGAAAATGTCCGCAGGGATCCGCGACCCACCGCACCGAAGCGCAGCTCGCACCAGCGGCGCCTTCCCCCAGGCAGGCGACGACGAGGGAGGTGAGTCTGCATAAAGCTCCATAAGACCCAGCTGAGCCAGCGTGGAGCCAACAGTGAAAACACCACACAGTAAAAACACAACACAAGTGTCCAAATCTCCAATAAAGCGTGTGGGCAGGGAGGGTATATACAACAACAAAGGTGGTCCCCCCCCCCCAAGCTCACCATAAGCCTACAGCCGACTACTCTTTAAAATAGGGTCTGCGGCCCAGAGCCAAGCTCTGCCGAACGCCACTGTCCCAAGCGTTCACCCTACCATCACGTTCCCGTAGCAGCCAGAGGCTGGGAGGCAGGAGTGGGTCAGAAGGGATCCGTGGGAATAGGGCCCGACGGGCTAGGTGGCCTCGCTCTCCTGCTGCCATATCTGAGAGAATATCCAAATGATCTTCTGTAGCCAAGACTGCAAGATGAACAACTGTAGAATGATAGAGGGACACCTGCCTTCAAAGGAGGCCAGGAGGAGCTGCAGCTTTTGATCTTGCAGTCGAGCGCCCCCTGGGGGTGGAATACCACATGTCATCACTGGGACGACCTGGACTGGATATAGCGAAAACACTTAATTTGTAGTCTAGAGGAAAGAAGGGGGCATGATCGAGACCTTTATATACGTGAAAGGACCTAATAAGGTTCAGGAAGGATGTGTTTTTAAGAAGAAACTTGATAGAACAAGGGGGCACAACCTGAAGCTAGTCGGAGGGACGATCAGGAGTAATGTCAAAAAATATGCTTGGAACAAACTTCCAGCAGAGCTAGTTGAAAAATCAACAGTAGGTGAATTTAACCATGCCTGGGGTAAGCACATATCTATCCTAAGATAAAGAGAACATACACAAGGGCAAACGAGGTGGACCATGTCTCCTTCTGCCCTCTGTTCAGGTTCTAAGCTGTTTTGTTCAAGGCCTGATTGTTTACCAGACACTGGCATTATCAGCACTCCCTGTTCCCATCTCATTGTTACATAACAAATGCTCTGTGAGCTGAGCAAAGCTTCATCTGTGGGTGACGTGCACCAAGCAGACCGCTCCCTGCTTTAGGAAACCCCTTGCTTGGCTGAATAGTGCATCCCAGCTGGTGATAGAAGTCCAGCTGTAGCTTGTAACGCATTTTCCCAATAGGCAATTGTCATCTGGCTGTTTTCTTTTTTGTCTCTTGTATATATGACTTTATTCGCTTAAAGCAGACCAAAACCATTCGATGCTGGCCATGGAGTCTAAAACTCTGTCCTGGCTTATTATCTACCCCAGGTGTCAAACTCACTCCTGAAGGGGCAGCAACATGTTTTGTGGATCTCCACACAGCTGTATCTATAGCCCTGTATGAGCATCAATTACACCACCTGTCCGTTAAGTCCAGAGACAGACCTCCCCACCCCCAATCAAAGAAGGATCACAGCGATCATGTGAGTGGAATTATTTTAATTGCCCTACGGGGCTTAACACAGAGGGAGGGAAATGTTTACATTTTTGGATTTCCTATTTAAATTGGACCAAAACTCACCAAGGTCTTGGGTCTGCTTTCCTGGTGCATTCTAGTTTGGAAAAGAGTGCCTCCTGCTATTCAGATAGGGACGTTGAGGGAAGGTACATCCACCATGGGTTAACTAGCATATTTGAGATTCTGGGGAATCCCAAATTAGGATGCCCCACACAAGTGTTTTAGACTTTAGGCCAATGGTTGCCCCTCTTTAAAGAGCAAGATCAATAGGTAAAGGGTTTAGTACAGCCAGACTGCTTGCTTTTCAAATCCCCCCACCCTAAAAACCCACTTACTTGTCCCACAAACAAAGTGCAGCGCTGGTCGCTGCCATCTTAGTCTCCCTGGCCAGCTGCTTGGTGCCACTGAAAACACATGCTCCCACAGGCCCATTCATTTAAATGGGCGCAAGTGAGCATGTCCATAGGGCCTTCGCGCTTCTGGCAGCACCAAGCAGCCAGCCAGGGAGAGATGAAAAAGGTGGCGACCAGCGGGTAGAAGGGTTTGAAAAATCCTTGTTAGTCTTACCAGTAATAGTCCTTGCCACCTGAGAGAAGGCTCCTCCCCCTGGAGAGGTAACACACTGGGACAAGTTTAAAAGCCCCACCCCTTCCTCCCAGTCCAAAGGACCATACAGGGGGGGTAATATAGGGCAGTCCTGAAGGACTCGTAGAAATATTGTTACCAGTAAGATGAACTAGACTAACAAAAGCCTCGATTCAGAGAGACACAAAAAAACTTCTGTTTTAGTGCCGTTGTATCATTTTCAAAATGTCCCGCTCTCGTATGAATGTGCGAGCGATTCCAAGCATTGTAAACCATCTGTAAATTTTCCGTCCGCTCGTATGCCAGAGTACGCGTACGAGGATGTAATTTTCCATTGAGACTTTTCAGATTCATTTTCTCAGCTAACAACGTAGCCTTTCGTTTTTGCCCTTTTCCCATCGTATCCTCACACGAATGCTTTACGTTTCCCGATACATTCTGTTTCACTTTTTCCACAAATATTCGTCCAGACGGAATCCTTACGATCTTGCGCCTGCGCACTACAAACTTAACTCATTAAAGTGCTCGCATATATAATTTCACTCCCATCACTTCTACTACAAAAAAGTTCACCCTACCCACTTAGCACTATCCTGCCTCTTCCCTTTGGAGCCCTTAAAGCTCACCCTACCCACTTAGCGCTATCCTGCCTCTTCCCTTTGGAGCCCTTAAAGCTCACCCTACCCACTTAGCGCTATCCTGCCTTTTCCCTTTGGAGCCCTTAAAACTCACCCTACCCACTTAGCGCTATCCTGCCTCTTCCCTTTGGAGCCCTTAAAGCTCACCCTACCCACTTAGCGCTATCCTGCCTCTTCCCTTTGGAGCCCTTAAAGCTCACCCTACCCACTTAGCACTATCCTGCCTCTTCCCTTTGGAGCCCTTAAAGCTCACCCTAACCACTTAGCGCTATCCTGCCTTTTCCCTTTGGAGCCCTTAAAGCTCACCCTACCCACTTAGCGCTATCCTGCCTCTTCCCTTTGGAGCCCTTAAAGCTCACCCTAACCACTTAGCGGTTAGGTTCTTCTTCCATTTTGGGTCCCTAAAACTTACCCAAATCACTTAGCGCTTAGGTTCTTCTTCCATTTTGGGTCCCTAAAACTTACCCAAATCACTTAGCGGACATCACAATCTTGATTTAGAAATATGTCATTGTCCCTTTGTTTTGTGTAAATGTATTTGTGCAAATAAATGGAACACCATTTTTGGCTTCATTTTTTTTTTTTATTATTAAACTGCCATTTTTTGTTGGCATTTTTAAAATTTGTTAAAAAAATTTTGAGGAATGTAAAAAAAATATATACAAGGCTTTTTAAAAAACAACTATATACAATAAAAACTTGTTTAAAACTATTTACAAATATACAGGGCCAAGAACCAGGACACTACTCTTCCTCTTCTGTTGTCCCCAACGTGTCCTGCATCGCCTGCAGATCGGCCACCAACTCAAGGACCCTCCAATTCATGTCAGCAAGTCGTTGGCATGTGGTCCCTGGAACAAATTTCGATACAAATATTATTGGGAGAACAATACATGTTTCTCACCTGTGGATTTAATGTATTTTAGTTAACAAATTAACTATAAGCCACATATGTCATTCTTGCAAGTAATGAAGCTAATGAAGTGGCCACAGGTCAGTTGGGCAAGTAATGAAGCTAATGAAGTGGCCACAGGTCAGTTGGGCAAGTAATGAAGCTAATGAAGTGGCCACAGGTCAATTGGG
Source organism: Gastrophryne carolinensis (assembly GCA_027917425.1). Taxonomy (NCBI): domain Eukaryota; kingdom Metazoa; phylum Chordata; class Amphibia; order Anura; family Microhylidae; genus Gastrophryne; species Gastrophryne carolinensis. The sequence continues at coordinate 69,454,433 of CM051243.1, read as the reverse complement.
CAAGTAATGAAGCTAATGAAGTGGCCACAGGTCAATTGGGCAAGTAATGAAGCTAATGAAGTGGCCACAGGTCAGTTGGGCAAGTAATGAAGCTAATGAAGTGGCCACAGATCAGTTGGGCAAGTAATGAAGCTAATGAAGTGGCCACAGGTCACTCTTATATTGCCATTGACTAGGGCATTATGTATTTGTGTGTTCATGTGAAGTTATTCATAAATGGCAATAATGGCAGGACTACTTACTTGGTTGGTGGCCGAGAGATGGCTCGTTGGGGACAACACCATGAGGTCCTGGTTCCTGGCTCTGCTGTGAAGAAGTGCCTGTAGAAACATGGGCAATATGGTTAGTTTGGATGTCTGATTCAGCAGTCCTCAAATTTGTTGAGCTAAGTCTGGGTCACATCACTCTTGTGGGCCCATATCTGCTGCCTCCTCAACCACTACCTCACCCGCACACGAAGCATCTAAAAATACAGAATCAAGGAATCAGTTTGGTGATATCAGGAGCTAGCATGTATATGTGAGTGCGTAGACATGAAGAGTGACATACCAGAGGCTCCCGCATGCGTGGCAGGGTACGACTGCCTGCCCACGCTGTGCCGCCCCTCCTCTGTGGTAAGGTCCAGGGGCTGGTCTGAGGAGGCCACAGAGGAGGGGTAGGCCCGTTGCCCTGGAGATCCACCACCTTCACTCACAGCTGCAGAATCATACAGCACTGGTCGGCCTGTGCGCCTCCGGGTGCGGTGAATGTGGTAATCCATTTCCAACACTACCAAAGAAAAGGCATTCTAAATAAAAGGCCTAACTTCTGGCGTAGTTACATCTTGCATGCGATCGCTATGTACTTACTTGAGAAATGGATCCCGAAAAACCTCCGCACCCGGGGCATGTGCAGTCTTTTCAGGTCCGACCAATGCTGCATGATCTGTGTGTGGGTGAAGGTGGTGTCGGTCTGTTGTTGGATCTCGGCGATGATCTCCAGGGCGACGTTGCGTTTTTCAAACGAGTTGGGCAGGTAGTCGTACCTGCGCTCCAGCATGGTCTACAAAACACAAATCAAACATACCAATTAATTAAACATGCCTATAAATATTTGCAAACTATTGGCTCGATTCAGAGACACATTCGTCCGGACTTCCGTAGCTGTCTGTGAAAGTTTTGGTGGGTGTTTGTCATTTTTTTGCTTTTTTCGTACATTTTTCATTCGTACGAACGTTCAGGAAGATGCGTATATGCTCTTTCGCAAAACGGAAGCAAAACGGAAGTTTCTCGTTCATTCGGGAGCATTTTTCCACCAAATCTGAATTTTTTCGTCCGTTCAGAAATTTTTCGTTATTGCAGCGGGCTTGCGATTAATTCAGAGAGCTGATTGCCGATGGGACAACACCCCATAAATCCGTTTCATTGACGAACCACTCCCGGCACCTTTTAGACGTCGGAACTAGAGCCATGGATGAGTCTACTGCCTTTGAGGAGCATGAGGATCTGCAACTCATGGGAATTGAGATCGTCCGGAGGTCACAGACCAGACTGCATCGGCAGCGACGCATGGACATCAATAGCATGCATGACGTTGAGCTGTTCGAGCTGACCAGGCTTAATCGCGCTTCCCTCCATAAATTGTATAGTGAGCTGCGGCCATGGTTAGCCTGCACCACAAGGAAGGGGCAAGCAATTTCAGGTATGACCAAGATGCTTGGCTGCCTGCAATTTTTGGCGAACGGCTCATTCCAGAGGCTGGGTGCCCTCTCCGTGGGGATCTCTCAGCCTACGCTGAGCCGCGCACTATCCAAATTTTTGGAAGGCATGGCTACCCTAACTCGGAAATATATTTGTTTCCCTGAGGATATGGTAGCTCGAAACGCCATTAAGCTGGCATTTTATAATATCGCCGACATGCCCAACGTCATGGGTGCTATTGACTGCACACACGTTGCCCTCGTCCCGCCGGCAGTCGACGAGTATATATACAGGCAAGTTGTGGCTTCCATTGTATCTAAATGTTTGGTTGTCCCTCCTTTGGCCAATACCATTATTTGTATTTCTACATCCTTGTTTTTAAACCATCATTGTGAAGAGTCCCTCCTTTTAAGCAGAGCATCCTTGCCCTTATTTACTCCATTTTTAGCCTCCCTTATTGTGAAGAGTCCCTCCTTTTAAGCAGAGCATCCTTGCCCTTATTTACTCCATTTTTAGCCTCCCTTATTGTGAAGAGTCCCTCCTTTTAAGCAGAGCATCCTTGCCCTTATTTACTCCATTTTTAGCCTCCCTTATTGTGAAGAGCCCCTCCTTTTAAGCAGAGCATCCTTGCCCTTATTTACTCCATTTTTAGCCTCCCTTATTGTGAAGAGTCCCTCCTTTTAAGCAGAGCATCCTTGCCCTTATTTACTCCATTTTTAGCCTCCCTTATTGTGAATAGTCCCTCCTTTTCATTAGCCACTCTATGTTGCTAGTCTCTCCTTTTACATATTCCCTCATTGCAATCAGTCCCTCCATGATAATGCTTCCTCCTTGGCAAGAGTGTATGTGCAACAATGGACCTTCTTTTTCCATTCTTTGCCAACTTTGGCACAAGTCAAACATTTTAAAGTGTACTTGAAAGAGAACAAGTCACTCAACTTTGTAAAGGCTCGAACATACATCTTCTTTTGTTGGCCACTTAAATGTAAGGTAGTTGTTTATTGTTAGTTGTCTGGATGTTAACGTTTGACTTAGCCTGTTAGAAGTGAGCGTTGGATTCGTGGCCTTCTTTTTTAAAATTTGGTTTTATCTTTATTTTTGTCACAGAAATCGGAAAATGGGCCACTCACTGAATGTGCAAGCAGTGGTGGCCCAGGACATGCGTTTTCTGAGCGTCCTGGCAGGCTACCCTGGCTCAGCCCATGATGCCTACATCCTGCGCCGTTCTGGATTATTCCGGCGGTTTGAGTCAGGGGAATTTGCGGGTGCATGGCTCCTTGGTAAGTTGAGTCCAATTACCGATTTAGAATTTATATGTGTGGCTTGAATGCTTGTGGGAGTCACCTTTCATACACGATGCCTTGCACATCACCTTGGGAACATGTGTAACCCGACTGGACCCATTACTTGATCCAAACTACATTGGCTGCAAAATTTATAGTCCTGCATTGTTTAAACTCCAAAGTGTAATGAGAGCAAAAGTCAGAAACAGTCTTCAAAACACTTTGCCCTCCAAATCTGTTAGGGACTTTAGCAGAGGGTCTGCGCCATCTTTGCTTACATGCATTTCACTTACTGAGTAGAGGTGAGCGGGATAAAGTGCAGGGGCAGCCTTACACCTGTTTTGGACTAAGCCAAAACAGAAAATGGGTCAGGTAAAGTTAAACCATAATACATTGTTCTGCAGCACAGACAGGAAACAATAGCTTCTAACAGTCTGCCTGATTACCCAGCATCCACAGTATAATTGACCTACTTTGGGCCCCCATCTCTCACATATGTTTAATTGTTGTTTTGACATCTGCAATATGTATGCTCATGTTTGGGTGACAATGTCACATACCTCAGTAATATTTTTTTACAAGCAATTTTGCGCTGCAATGTCTGAATTAATGGTAATATTAGTTTCCCTTACATTGTTGTAGGCAATTTGGGGTATCCACTACTCCCGTGGCTGATGACTCCGGTCCTCCGGCCACAGACTCCAGCCCAAGAGGCCTACAATCGTGCCCATAGAAAGACCAGGGCAGTGGTGGAGAGGGCCTTTGGACTCCTGAAGACCTGTTTTCGGTGCTTGGACCACACTGGGGGCTCCCTGCAGTATGACCCTAAAAAGGTCATTGATATCATTATGGCATGTGCAGCGCTGCATAATTTTGCTATTCTGCAAAGGGTCCCCCGATATGTTGATTGCCCACCCTCTCCACCCTCCGATGAGCCAGACGACGCCTATGTGGGCCAGCCAAGTGCGTCTGGGCAAGCCGTGCGGGCCAATTTAATAGCCACACTTTTTGCATAATTTATATTTGGGTTTGGATGTGTTTTTTTGGACTTGGTTATTGTTTATTTGGTTATTTGTTTTTGGTATGTCTAATTTCATTATGAATAAACCAATAATGAATTTGTGTTAAAAAACAACAATGTTTGTGGACTTATTTGGAGACATTTTTTTTGGGATTTTTTTTTGGGTCTACTTGAACTAATATTTCGCAATCAAAACACCACAGACATAAACTTGTTGAAACCAAAATATTTACTAGTTTGTAAAATGTTTCTGGCATACAAACTGAATAGGAGGTGAGTGCCCCTCACAGACTTTGGGGCCAGACATGTACATGAAATTGTTTGAAAAACATGTTCCAAAACATAAAAATTGACACAAATAAGCCTTCTCCTGCTTGCCCACATTTTCAACAGACACAGGTTTTAAGCAAACCGAGCTATGCCACATCTACACCTGTAAGTCAATGGCCCACCCAAACCAGAACAGCCAGTCCCAATCCCAATCCAGTACAATCACAGCCAGGGTCCAAGGTCTTAGTTTGGCAGCCCAGAATGTCACCCAATCATGCCGCCAAACATGAGGAGCCACCACAAATGAGATTGTGCCCAAGACAGCCACGCCACAGCTTAAGTGGCCGCTTCAGTGAGTCTTGGGCTCTGGCATTGGCTAGTGGGCTACCTCACGCCTTGACTGACCTATATGGGGGCAAATCCAAAACAACCTAGCAAGAGCAGCGCAAAATGGCAGATTTTTAGCCCTCACCAGACAAGTCAATCCAGTGGGGATGTCTCGCAAAGATGTGGAACAGATTCAGGCCAAACACACATTAATATTGGTGATGCCCATAGAACCCAGGTTGGGGCCCTTGGGGGGCCCTAACCTGGGCCTGTGTGGCATTCAGAATCTGCAACTGTTCCAAAATGTTTCTTTGGTTACTGTGCATTTCGGCCATGCCTGACCTGATTTCGGAGGTCAAGTTGGCCATGTGGCTGTTATGGGTCCTCAATTCAGTCAGCACGGCACTGAAGGTAGTATTTAGGGACTCTAATTGGCCCCTAATATGCTCCTGATTTTGCTGATTTTGGCGACGAAAAAGCCACCTCTCTTGGTGCCATGCTGACTCCATCATCTGCACGCCCCTCCCCTGGGAAACTGGGCGACGTTGCTGAGTATGCCGCCCAATTCCCCGGGTTGTGGGGCGTGCAGATGATGTTGCTCGAGGACCCCCAACAGCCACAGGTATGCTCGCCAAATCCTCAGCAGCAGATCTGAAACTGGGGACTGGAGGGTCAGTCTCTGCATGCTGCCCACGATGTGCAGGCAGCATGCAGCCAGATTCCCTCTGCTGCTGAGGATTTGGCGGAGACACATTTTGGGACAGTTGCAGATTCTGGCCCAGGGGAAGATCTTCATAGGATCTCCAAGGAAGCTTCCATCTTCCTCCTGCTCCTGGATTTGATCCATCAGTGTGTGGCTCTGTTGGGGAAATGTAAAGAAAAAAAGGTTCAGTGTGGGGAATACATATATAAATCAGACAAGAAAAACATGGCAAGCCACATGCATACACAACAGCATGAAAAAACACTTACCGTAGATATCGGATCCTCGGTCCTATGCAGTGCGGAAGAAGACGGCAGCGGTAACATGGCAGAGGAGTCCCCACTAGCTGAGGGATGATGCTGGGCTGCATTAGAAGAAAAAGAGCTATGAAAACACACAACTATGCATTGTTGATGTTTAAGCACACTTATGCTAAGCAAAGAAACGTGGCCAAGCAGGAATGGCCACTCCCACAACGTGGCCACTTGGCCTTCACTAGGAATGCCATTACATTAGTGCATGGATTGTTAAACCAGACTAGACACATTGGTCACGTGTCTAAAAACAAACATGCAAGTAATGGCTGCTGTGTGAGTTGCCACATCCCTTTTAGGCGATGAAGTTAACACACTAAGGTGCAAAATAGCAGTTACAATATGATTCTGGTGGGGAACATTGTATCTCTGAAAACATTTGTAGCAAACCATCTTAATCCGTTGGGCACCCAACCCAGCTCTTACCACATTGACCAACAGCCAAAGATGTTAGTGTGGCATGTGCTTGTCAATTAATACATAGCACGCATTCCTTTTCTCCACTCCTAAGTTTCTTAGTTTACTGTAATTTACTTAAAGTGGACCAACACCCAGGATTTTGACTATCCTGGGTCTTGGTCCACTTCGGTGGGGCACCCCCGATCAGGGTGCCCCGCTGTGTGAAACCCCCCCAAACCCCCCGAACAACTCACCTCTCCCCGCTCCCAGCGCCGACGGACAAGCCGCGGACAAGCGGCTCCTCCGCCGCCGCCTCCCGCGCGTCCCTCTTGATGCGCGCGTGTCCGCGCCGGCCATTCACAGACGGCCAGCGCGGGCGCGCGCACGTCTAGAGGGGCGCGAGGGAGGCGGAGATAAGGTGAGGAGTTTGGGGTGTTTGGGGGGGTTTCACCCCGCGGGTCATCCCGATCTCGGATGTCCCGCGGGGAGGGAGGTGATCGGCCCGGGAATCTTATAGATTCCCGGGCCGATCACCCGTGGGTGTTGGTCTACTTTAAACGTCATGTATGTGGCTGTCAATTTGCACATTACCAGTCCACACACATTATACACCCTGGTCAAAGTGAGCACTCCACTAAAAGCAACACCCTCGAGCCATGTGTTTAGCTAGCCCTTGCAGCCACCCCCTCGAGCCATGTGTTTAGCTAGCCCTTGCAGCCACCCCCTCGAGCCATGTGTTTAGCTAGCCCTTGCAGCCACCCCCTCGAGCCATGTGTTTAGCTAGCCCTTGCAGCCACCCCCTCGAGCCATGTGTTTAGCTAGCCCTTGCAGCCACCCCCTCGAGCCATGTGTTTAGCTAGCCCTTGCAGCCACCCCCTAGAGCCATGTGTTTAGCTAGCCCTTGCAGCCACCCCCTAGAGCCATGTGTTTAGCTAGCCCTTGCTGCCTATGTGTAGGTTTACACACATTTTTGGGGTCATTCACACATTACTAACCTGCTGGAATTGGCGGGTTGTCGGTGTCCTGCTGGCCCGGGTGTCCCTGTAAGGCCATAGGATGGAGCAAGCCCAGAATCATCTCCTCAGCTTGGGTAAATCTCATTTTGGTTGGAAATCCTCCGCCAGTTTTTTTGCTGTAAAACATAGTAAGCATAATTAAGCGCACTGATGGATACACAAGAATAATAAAAACCCACAAATAAGCTAGGTACCTGTACAGCTGCCTTTGACTCTGATTCTTCCGCACGGCATATTTCAGGTCCGATATCTTCCGCTGAACCTGTTCCACATCTTTGCGTTCCTCACCCGCTGCATTGACTTGCCTGGTGAGTTCTTCCAAAATCTCTGCTTTGCGCTGTTTGCTGGTGGTTTTGGATTTGCTCCCATATAGGTCGTCATAATATAAGGTGAGCCCACTAGCCAATGCCAGAGTTTGGGACTCACCAAAACGGCTACTCAAGTGTCCTCGGCGCAATGTGCGCCCTCTTTGGGGTGGTTGTGGCTCCTCAGTGCTTGGTGGCAAATGGGGTGACATTCTGGGCTGGGGGGATGGAGGAGACCTCAAGGACTGGAGGCTGGCTGTGGATCGTACTGGACTGGGAAAGGGACTGGGTGTTCGGGGCTGGGTGGCCACTGAAGTTGCAGGTGTCGATGTGGCATAGGGGGAATGCATGACAACCTGTGCCGGAGGAGAATGTGGGCGAACAAGAGAGGGTCTGGGCGAGCTGGAGCTGCTGCTTTGAGCCCTGTGGGTCTGTGGGGCCTTGGAGGTCATTGGCTGGGGTGAGGCATATGTTGTGGTTCGCACACTCTTGGGCTTTGCTTTGGAGCCACGTGCGGGGGGGGAGGGGGCCGTTGGCCTTTGACGGCTTTTCGGGCTTCTGGACCTTGTTCGGCCCCTGCTGCGCCTTGGGCCCCTGCTGCGGCTTCTGGACCTGGACCTGCTTCGGCCCCTGCTGCGCCTTGGGCCCCTGCTGCGGCTTCTGGACCTGGACCTTGTGCGGCCCCTGCTGCGCCTTGGGCCCCTGCTGCGGCTTCTGGACCTGGACCTTGTGCGGCCCCTGCTGCGCCTTGGGCCCCTGCTGCGGCTTCTGGACCTGGACCTTGTGCGGCCCCTGCTGCGCCTTGGGCCCCTGCTGCGGCTTCTGGACCTGGACCTGCTTCAGCCCCTGCTGCGCCTTGGGCCCCTGCTGCGGCTTCGGGCCCTGTGTTTGGGGCCTTTGGCTATGGCCTTGGTGCCACGTGGTGGGGGGGATGTGGGGCAGGGTGGGGTGGGGCTTCGTCCCCTCTTACCCATCTGTGGGGCATGAGCTTGCCCAGCCTTGGTTTGCTTGCTCTTTGGTTGGGCTGCTGCAACCTCCTTTTTTGCCGCGGCCTTGGTGGTAGGCCTTAGCCTGGCTTTGGGCTCTTGGGAGCGTGTTCTCGGTCCCTCGGCCTGCTCAGGCCGCTTGGTCTGCTTCTTCTGGCCAGTAGCTTTTTTCGGTGCCATTTTGGGTGGACTCTCAAAGAGAATGAGCTGTGTGTGCAGGGCCCTTTAAATAAGGTATCCGGCGTGTGACGCCTACGCGTCCGCTTACGCGCACGGCCGTGCGAAACCCGGAAACCGCTGGGGCAGTGCTTATCTGCTGCCGAGAAGAAGAAGAAACATGGCGCCCACTATCTTCACCCGCCAACAAGAAGAGATCATCATGCTCGTAAGTGTCTTTTAAGGACTTTGCTTGGATTTGTAAATGCTACTCTACATGTTAAGGATGCGCACGAAATAATAGATTGTTTTTACATTTGGTTCACCTACATGCACACCCAAGCGCACGCCACACACGTGCCAAACAACAGTGCGGCCAGATTTGAAAGTTAAGTTAGCCTAGAAGTGTGTGTGTGTGTATGTGTTCATGTGATTGAACCAAAGAATGTATTGTTGCCACTTCTTGATAGGCATTTCTGATTTCTTGCTATGTTTTATTTCTGTTTTGTAGACCATGCTGGAGCGCAGGTACGACTACCTGCCCAACTCGTTTGAGAAACGAAACGTCGCCCTGGAGATCATCTCGGAGATCCAACATCAGACCGACACCACCTACACCCACACACAGATCATGCAGCATTGGTCGGACCTGAAGCGACTGCACATGCCCCGGGTGCGGAGGTTTTTCGGGATCCATTTCCAAAGTAAGTACATAGCGCTTGCATGCAAGATGTAACTACGACAGAAGTTAGGCCTTTTATTTATAATGCCTTTTCTTTGGTAGTGTTGGAAATGGATTACCGCATTCACCGCACCCGGAGGCGCACAGGCCGACCAGTGCTGCATGATTCTGCAGCTGGGAGTGAAGGTGGTGGATCTCCAGGGCGATGGGCCGACCCCTCCTCTGTGGCCTCCTCAGACCAGCCCCTGGACCTTACCACAGAGGAGGGGCGGCACAGCGTGGGCAGGGAGTCGTACCCTGCCACGCATGCGGGAGCCTCTGGTATGTCCCTCTTCATGTCTACGCACACACATATACATGCTATCTCCTACCCAACTGATTCCTTTCATCTGTTTATCTAGATGCTTCTGGAGCGGGTGAGGAAGTGGAAGAGGAGGCAGCAGATGTGCTACAAGCAGAAGCTGGAGAAGGTGAGTGATGTGAACCAGACTTTGCAATAGACATTTTCTGACTGAGGAATTTGACCATAAAACTGAACATATTTCCCATGTTTCTACAGGCACTTCTTCACAGCAGAGCCAGGTCCCAGGACCTCAGCGTGTTGTCCCCAACGAGCCAGCTCGCGGTCACCAACCAAGTAAGTAGTCAGGGCATTATTAGCATTTATGTGGTACTTGACATCAACACACAGATACATCAAGCCCTAGCCAATGGCAATATAAGAGTGACCTGTGGCCACTTCCTTAGCTTAATGACTTGCCAGAATTACATATGTAGCCTTGATTTATTTGTGTAACTTCAAAACATTCAATCCACAGGTGGCAAACATGTATTGGTATGAATCTAATGTTTTTTTCTCCATTTGTTACAGGGACCACATGCCAACAAATTTTAGAAATGAATAGGAGGGTCCTTGCGTTGGTGGCCGATATGAAGGTGATGGTTGACTCGTTGGGGACAACAGAAGAAGAGGAAGAGGATTAGAGTCCTGGGTCCTGGCCCTGGTCTGCTGACCCATGTTTTTAGAGATGTTTTTTAAAGTTTCCAAATTTTAATAGCCAAGGGCTAAAAATGTAAAAAAGAACATTTTAAAAACAAACAAAAAAAAAATATTTTACAGTAAAAAAGTTTTACAGAAACCAACGTTTCAGTGTCATTTCTGGGCACACATACATTTCCAAAAAAGAAAGGGGCCAAAACATATTTGGAGGTCAAGATTGAGATGTCCAGGAAGTGATTTGGGTAAGTTTTAGGGTGCTAAAATGGAAGAAGAACCTAAGCGCTAAGTGATTTGGGTAAGTTTTAGGGTGCTAAAATGGAAGAAGAACCTAAGCGCTAAGTGATTTGGGTAAGTTTTTGGGTGCTAAAATGGAAGAAGAACCTAAGCGCTAAGTGATTTGGGTAAGTTTTAGGGTGCTAAAATGGAAGAAGAACCTAAGCGCTAAGTGATTTGGGTAAGTTTTTGGGTGCTAAAATGGAAGAAGAACCTAAGCGCTAAGTGATTTGGGTACGTTTTAGGGTGCTAAAAAGGAAGAAGAACCTAAGCGGTAAGTGATTTGGGTAAGTTTTAGGGACCTAAAATGGAAGAAGAACCTAAGCGCTAAGTGATTTGGGTAAGTTTTAGGGACCTAAAATGGAAGAAGAACCTAAGCGCTAAGTGATTTGGGTAAGTTGTAGGGACCTAAAATGGAAGAAGAACCTAAGCGCTAAGTGATTTGGGTAAGTTTTAGGGACCTAAAATGGAAGAAGAACCTAAGCGCTAAGTGATTTGGGTAAGTTTTAGGGTGCTAAAATGGAAGAAGAACCTAAGCGCTAAGTGATTTGGGTAAGTTTTAGGGTGCTAAAATGGAAGAAGAACCTAAGCGCTAAGTGATTTGGGTAAGTTTTAGGGTGCTAAAATGGAAGAAGAACCTAAGCGCTAAGTGATTTGGGTAATTTTTAGGGTGCTGAAATGGAAGAAGAACCTAAGCGCTAAGTGATTTGGGTAAGTTGTAGGGACCTAAAATGGAAGAAGAACCTAAGCGCTAAGTGATTTGGGTAAGTTTTAGGGACCTAAAATGGAAGAACAACCTAAGCGCTAAGTGATTTGGGTAAGTTTTAGGGACCTAAAATGGAAGAAGAACCTAAGCGCTAAGTGATTTGGGTAAGTTTTAGGGACCTCAAATGGAAGAAGAACCTAAGCGTGAAGTGATTTGGGTACGTTTTTGGGTGCTAAAATGGAAGAAGAACCTAAGCGCTAAGTGATTTGGGTAAGTTTTTGGGTGCTAAAATGGAAGAAGAACCTAAGCGCTAAGTGATTTGGGTAAGTTTTAGGGACCTCAAATGGAAGAAGAACCTAAGCGCTAAGTGATTTGGGTAAGTTTTAGGGTGCTAAAATGGAAGAAGAACCTAAGCGCTAAGTGATTTGGGTAAGTTTTAGGGACCTAAAATGGAAGAATAATCTAAGCACTAAGTGATTTGGGTAAGTTTTAGGGTGCTAAAATGGAAGAAGAACCTAAGCTCTAAGTGATTTGGGTAAGTTTTAGGGACCTAAAATGGAAGAAGAACCTAAGCGCTAAGTGATTTGGGTACGTTTTGGGTGCTAAAATGGAAGAAGAACCTAAGCGCTAAGTGATTTGGGTAAGTTTTTGGGTGCTAAAATGGAAGAAGAACCTAAGCGCTAAGTGATTTGGGTAAGTTTTTGGGTGCTAAAATGGAAGAAGAACCTAAGCGCTAAGTGATTTGGGTAAGTTTTTGGGTGCTAAAATGGAAGAAGAAACAAAGCGCTAAGTGATTTGGGTAAGTTGTAGGGACCTAAAATGGAAGAAGAACCTAAGCGCTAAGTGATTTGGGTAAGTTTTAGGGACCTAAAATGGAAGAAGAACCTAAGCGCTAAGTGATTTGGGTAAGTTTTAGGGACCTAAAATGGAAGAAGAACCTAAGCACTAAGTGATTTGGGTAAGTTTTAGGGACCTCAAATGGAAGAAGAACCTAAGCGCTAAGTGATTTGGGTAAGTTTTTGGGTGCTAAAATGGAAGAAGAACCTAAGCGCTAAGTGATTTGGGTAAGTTTTAGGGTGCTAAAATGGAAGAAGAACCTAAGCGCTAAGTGATTTGGGTAAGTTTTAGGGTGCTAAAATGGAAGAAGAACCTAAGCGCTAAGTGATTTGGGTAAGTTTTAGGGTGCTAAAATGGAAGAAGAACCTAAGCGCTAAGTGATTTGGGTAAGTTTTAGGGTGCTAAAATGGAAGAAGAACCTAAGCGCTAAGTGATTTGGGTAAGCTTTAGGGACCTAAAATGGAAGAAGAACCTAAGCGCTAAGTGATTTGGGTAAGTTTTAGGGACCTAAAATGGAAGAAGAACCTAAGCACTAAGTGATTTGGGTAAGTTTTAGGGACCTAAAATGGAAGAAGAACCTAAGCGCTAAGTGATTTGGGTAAGTTTTAGGGACCTCAAATGGAAGAAGAACCTAAGCGCTAAGTGATTTGGGTAAGTTTTAGGGTGCTAAAATGGAAGAAGAACCTAAGCGCTAAGTGATTTGGGTAAGTTTTAGGGTGCTAAAATGGAAGAAGAACCTAAGCGCTAAGTGGATAGGGTGACCTTTAAGGCCTCAAAAGGGAAGAGGCAGGATAGCGCTAAGTGGTTAGGGTGAGCTTTAAGGGCTCAAAAGAGAAGAGGCAGGATAGCGCAAAGTGGTTAGGGTGAGCTTTAAGGGCTCAAAAGGGAAGAGGCAGGATAGCGCTAAGTGGTTAGGGTGAGCTTTAAGGGCTCAAAAGGGAAGAGGCAGGATAGCGCTAAGTGGTTAGGGTGAGCTTTAAGGGCTCAAAAGGGAAGAGGCAGGATAGCGCTAAGTGGTTAGGGTGACCTTTAAGGGCTCAAAAGGGAAGAGGCAGGATAGCGCAAAGTGGTTAGGGTGACCTTTAAGGGCTCAAAAGGGAAGAGGCAGGCTAGCGCAAAGTGGTTAGGGTGAGCTTTAAGGGCTCAAAAGGGAAGAGGAAGGATAGCACAAAGTGGTTAGGGTGAGCTTTAAGGGCTCAAAAGGGAAGAGACAGGATAGCGCAAAGTGGTTAGGGTGTTTTTTTGGGTATTCTACGTGATGTGAGTGAAATAGATGCGAGCACTTTAATGAGATAAGTTTGTAGTGCGCAGGCGCAAGATCGTAAGACTTCCGTCTGGACGAAGATTTTTGGAAAAAGTGAAGCAGGATGTATCGAGAAGCGGAAAGGATTCGTGTGAGGATACGATGGAAAAAGGGCAAAATCGAAAGGCTACGTTGTTAGCTGAGAAAATGAATCTGAAAAGTCTCGATTGAAAATTACATCCTCGTACGCGTACTCTGGCATACGAGCGGACGGATGCTTTACGGAAGGTTTACGAAGCATGCTTGGAATCGCTCGCACATTCATACGAGAGCGGGAACTTTTGAAAATGATACGACGACGGCGCGAAATCGGAAGTTTTTTGTGTCTCTCTGAATCGAGGCTTATACCTTTTTACGGTCAATCACATTAAAACATACCCACATACACTTCTAGGCTAAGTAAACTTTCAAATCTGGCAGCACTGTTGTTTTGCACGTGTGTGGCAAAACAACAATGCTGCTTCGTGCGCATCCTTAACATGTCGAGCAGCATTTAGATGTCACTTTAAAGGCTTACAAATACACGAGCATGATGATCTCTTCTTGTTGGCGGGTGAAGATAGTGGGCGCCATCTTTCTTCTTCTCGGCAGCAGATAAGTAATGCCCCAGCGGTTTCCGGGTTCCACACGGCCGGACGTGCGCGTACGCGAACGCGTAGGCGTCACACTGCGGATCCCTAATTTATAGGTCCCTGCACACACAGCTCATTCTCTTTGAGAGTCCACCAAAAATGGCACCTAAAATACAGATTGCCCAGAAGAAGCAGAGCAAGCGGGCTGAGCAGGCCGAGGGCCCGAAAACCAGGTCGCAAGAGCCTAAAGCGAGGCTAAGGGCTACCACCAAGGCTGCGGCCAAAAAGGAGGTGGCAGCAGCCCCACAAAAGAGCAAGCAAACCAAGGCTGCACCAGCTCAGGCCCAACAAATGGGTAAGAGGGGACGAAGCCCCACCCCACCCTGCCCCACATCCCCCCCACGTGGCACCAAGGCGATAGCCAAAGGCCAAAAACACAGGGCCAGAAGCCGCAGCAGGCAAAGAAGCCACAGCAGGGGCCCAAGCCGCAGCAGGCAAAGAAGCCGCAGCAGGGGCCCAAGCCGCAGCAGGGGCCCAAGCCGCAGCAGGCAAAAAAGCAGCAGGCAAAGAAGCCGCAGCAGGGGCCGAAGCAGGCAAAGAAGCTGCAGCAGGGGCCGAAGCAGGCAAAGAAGCCGCAGCAGGGGCCGAAGCAGGCTAAGAAGCCGCAGCAGGGGCCGAAGCAGGCAAAGAAGCCGCAGCAGGGGCCGAAGCAGGCAAAGAAGCCGAAGCAGGGGCCGAAGCAGGCAAAGAAGCCGCAGCAGGGGCCGAAGCAGGCAAAGAAGCCGCAGCAGGGGCCGAAGCAGGCAAAGAAGCCGCAGGAGGGGCCGAAGCAGGCAAAGAAGCCGCAGCAGGGGCCAAAGCAGGCAAAGAAGCCGCAGCAGGCCCAGAAGCCAGAAAAGGCTGCAAAGGCCAATGTCCCCCTCCCCACCCGCACGTGCCTCAAAATCCAAGGCCAAGAGTGGTCAACCCACCAGCTATGGCTCACCCCAGCCAACGACCTCCAAGGCCCCACAGAGCCACAGGGCTCCAAGCAGCAGCTCAAGCTCACCCAGACCCTCTCTTGCTCGCCCACAATCTCCTCCGCCACAGGTTGTCATGCATTCCCCCTATGCCACATCTACACCTGCTACTTCAGTGGCCACCCAGCCCCAAACACCCAGTCCCTTTCCAAGTCCAGTAAGATCCACAGCCAGCCTCCAGTCCTTGAGGTCTCCTCCATACCCCCCGGGCCAGAATGTCACCCCATTTGCAACCAAGCACTGAGGAGCCACAACCACCCCAAACAGGGCACACATTGTGCCGAGGACACTTGAGTGGCCGTTTTGGTGAGTCCCAAACTCTGGCATTGGCTAGTGGGCTCACCTTATATTATGATGACCTATATGGGAGCAAATCAAAAACAACTAGCAAACAGTGCAAAGCAGAGATTTTGACAGAACTCACCAGGCAAGTCAATGCAGCGGGTGAGGAACTCAAAGATGTGGAACAGGTTCAGCGGAAGATATCGGACCTGAAATATGCAGTGCGGAAGAAACAGAATAAAAGGCGGCAGTACAGGTACATAGCTTATTTGTGGGTTTTTATTATTCTTGTCTATCTATCAGTGCACTTAATTATGCTTACTATGTTTTTCAGCTTACAAACTGGCGGAGGATTTCCCACGAAATTGAAATTTACACAGGCTGAGGAGATGATGCTGGGCTTGCTACATCCTGTGGCATTAGAGGGACACTCGGGCCAGCAGGACACCGACAACCCGCCAATTCCAGCAGGTTAGTAATGTGGGAATGCCCCCAAAAATGTGTCTTAACCTACACATAGGCAGCAAGGCCTAGCTAAACACATGGCTCTAGGGTGTGGCAGCAAGGGCTAGTTAAACACATGGCTCAAGGGTGTGGCAGCAAGGGCTAGTTAAACACATGGCTCAAGGGTGTGGCAGCAAGGGCTAGTTAAACATATGGCTCAAGGGTGTGGCAGCAAGGGCTAGTTAAACACATGGCTCTAGGGTGAGGCAGCAAGGCCTAGTTAAACACATGGCTCTAGGGTGTGGCAGCAAGGGCTAGTTAAACACATGGCTCTAGGGTGAGGCAGCAAGGCCTAGTTAAACACATGGCTCTAGGGTGTGGCAGCAAGGGCTAATTAAACACATGGCTCTAGGGTGTGGCAGCAAGGGCTAGTTAAACACATGGCTCTAGGGTGTGGCAGCAAGGGCTAGTTAAACACATGGCTCAAGGGTGTGGCAGCAAGGGCTAGTTAAACACATGGCTCAAGGGTGTGGTAGCAAGGGCTAGTTAAACACATGGCTCAGGGGTGTGGCAGCAAGGGCTAGTTAAACACATGGCTCAAGGGTGAGGCAGCAAGGCCTAGTTAAACACATGGCTCTAGGGTGAGGCAGCAAGGGCTAGTTAAACACATGGCTTTAGGGTGTGGCAGCAAGGGCTAGTTAAACACATGGCTCAAGGGTGTGGCAGCAAGGGCTAGTTAAACACATGGCTCTAGGGTGAGGCAGCAAGGCCTAGTTAAACACATGGCTCAAGGGTGTGGCAGTAAGGGCTAGTTAAACACATGGCTCAAGGGTGTGGCAGCAAGGGCTAGTTAAACACATGGCTCTAGGGTGAGGCAGCAAGGCCTAGTTAAACACATGGCTCTAGGGTGTGGCAGCAAGGGCTAGTTAAACACATGGCTCAAGGGTGTGGCAGCAAGGGCTAGTTAAAGACATGGCTCTAGGGTGAGGCAGCAAGGGCTAGTTAAACACATGGCTCTAGGGTGAGGCAGCAAGGCCTAGTTAAACACATGGCTCTAGGGTGTGGCAGCAAGGGCTAGTTAAACACATGGCTCAAGGGTGTGGCAGCAAGGGCTAGTTAAACACATGGCTCAAGGGTGTGGCAGCAAGGGCTAGTTAAACACATGGCTCTAGGGTGAGGCAGCAAGGCCTAGTTAAACACATGGCTCAAGGGTGTGGCAGCAAGAGCTAGTTAAACACATGGCTCAAGGGTGTGGCAGCAAGGGCTAGTTAAACACATGGCTCTAGGGTGAGGCAGCAAGGCCTAGTTAAACACATGGCTCTAGGGTGAGGCAGCAAGGGCTAGTTAAACACATGGCTTTAGGGTGTGGCAGCAAGGGCTAGTTAAACACATGGCTCAAGGGTGTGGCAGCAAGGGCTAGTTAAACACATGGCTCTAGGGTGAGGCAGCAAGGCCTAGTTAAACACATGGCTCAAGGGTGTGGCAGTAAGGGCTAGTTAAACACATGGCTCAAGGGTGTGGCAGCAAGGGCTAGTTAAACACATGGCTCTAGGGTGAGGCAGCAAGGCCTAGTTAAACACATGGCTCTAGGGTGTGGCAGCAAGGGCTAGTTAAACACATGGCTCAAGGGTGTGGCAGCAAGGGCTAGTTAAACACATGGCTCAAGGGTGTGGCAGCAAGGGCTAGTTAAACACATGGCTCTAGGGTGAGGCAGCAAGGCCTAGTTAAACACATGGCTCTAGGGTGTGGCAGCAAGGGCTAGTTAAACACATGGCTCAAGGGTGTGGCAGCAAGGGCTAGTTAAACACATGGCTCAAGGGTGTGGCAGCAAGGGCTAGTTAAACACATGGCTCTAGGGTGAGGCAGCAAGGCCTAGTTAAACACATGGCTCAAGGGTGTGGCAGCAAGGGCTAGTTAAACACATGGCTCAAGGGTGTGGCAGCAAGGGCTAGTTAAACATATGGCTCTAGGGTGAGGCAGCAAGGCCTAGTTAAACACATGGCTCTAGGGTGTGGCAGCAAGGGCTAGTTAAACACATGGCTCAAGGGTGTGGCAGCAAGGGCTAGTTAAACACATGGCTCAAGGGTGTGGCAGCAAGGGCTAGTTAAACACATGGCTCTAGGGTGAGGCAGCAAGGCCTAGTTAAACACATGGCTCTAGGGTGAGGCAGCAAGGCCTAGTTAAACACATGGCTCTAGGGTGTGGCAGCAAGGGCTAGTTAAACACATGGCTCTAGGGTGAGGCAGCAAGGCCTAGTTAAACACATGGCTCAAGGGTGTGGCAGCAAGGGCTAGTTAAACACATGGCTCTAGGGTGAGGCAGCAAGGCCTAGTTAAACACATGGCTCTAGGGTGTGGCAGCAAGGGCTAGTTAAACACATGGCTCTAGGGTGTGGCAGCAAGGGCTAGTTAAACACATGGCTCAAGGGTGTGGCAGCAAGGGCTAGTTAAACACATGGCTCTAGGGTGTGGCAGCAAGGGCTAGTTAAACACATGGCTCTAGGGTGTGGCTTGTAGTGGAGTGCTCACTTTGACCAGGGTGTGTCATGTGTGTCGACTGGTAATGTGCAAATTGTCAGCCACATACATGACGTTTACTAACATTTCTGAAGAGTATGAAACTTTGGAGTGTAGAAAAAGAATGGCTGCTATGTATTAATTGACAAGCACACGCCACACTAACATCTTTGGCTGTTGGGCAATTTGCTAAGAGCTGGGTTGGGGGCCCAACGGATTAAGATGCTTTGATTAAAAGGTTTTCAGAGATACAATGTTCCCCACCAGAATCATATTGTAACTGCTATTTGCCACCTTAGTGTGTTAACTTCATCGCCTCTAAGGGATGTGGAAACTCACACAACAGCCATTAGTTGCATGTTTGTTTTTAGACACATCACCAATGTGTGTATTCTGGTTTAACAATCCATGCACTAATCTAATGCCATTCCTAGTGAAGGCCATGTGGCAACGTTGTGGGAGTGGCCATTCCTGCTTGGCCATGTTTATTTGGTTAGCATATGTGTTCTTAACCATCAACAATGCATAGTTGTGTGTTTTCATAGCTCTTTTTCTTCTAATGCAGCCCAGCCTCTTCCCTCAGCTAGTGGGGACTCCTCTGCCATTTTACCGCTGCCATCTTCTTCCGTGCTGCATCGGACCGAGGATCCGATATCTACGGTAAGTGTTTTTAGATGCTGTTGCGTATGCATGTGGCTTGCCATGTTTTTATTGTCTGATTTACATAGGTATTCCCCCCACTGAACCTTTTTTTTTCACATGTCCCCAACAGAGCCACACACTGATGGAGGAAATCCAGGAGCTGGAGGAGGATGGAAGCTTCCTTGCAGATTATGAAGATCTTCCCCTGGGCCAGAATCTGCAACTGTCCCAAAATGTGTCTCCGCCAAATCCTCAGCAGCAGAGGGAATCTGGCTGCATGCTGCCTGCACATCGTGGGCAGCATGCAGAGACTGACCTCCAGTCCCCAGTTTCAGATCTGCTGCTGAGGATTTGGCGAGCATACCTGTGGCTGTTGGGGGTCCTAGAGCAACATCATCTGCACGCCCCACAACCCGGGGAATTGGGCGGCGTACTCAGCAACGTCGCCCAGTTTCCCAGGGGAGGGGCGTGCAGATGATGGAGGCAGCATGGCACCATGAGAGGCGGCTTTTTCGTCGCCAAAATCAAATCAATCAACAACATATTCAGGGCCAATTAGATTCCCTGAATAATACCTTAAGTGCCATGCTGACTGAATTTAGGACCCTTAACAGCCACATGGGCAACGTGACCTCGGAAATCAGGTCCAGCATGGCCGAAATGCACAGTAACCAAAGAAACATTTTGGAACAGTTGCAGATTCTGAATGCAACACAGGCAAAGGTTAGGGCCCCCCCAAGGGCCCCAACCTGGGTTCTATGGGCATCCCCCTTATTAATGTGTGTTTGGCATGAATCTGTTCTACATCTTTGAGAGACATCCCCACTGGATTGACTTGTCTGGTGAGGCCTACAAATCTGCCATTTTGCACTGCTATTGCTAGTATGTTTTTGATTTGCCCCCATATAGCTCATTCAAGGCGTGAGGTAGCCAACTAGCCAATGCCAGAGGCCAAGCCTCACTGAATTGGGCACTTAAGCTGTTGCGCTGCAGCCTTGGGCATAATTACATTTGTGGTGGCTCCTCATGTTTGGAGGCATGATTGGGTGACATTCTGGCCTGGCAAACTAAGACCTTGGACCCTGGCTGTGATTGAACTGTATTTGGATTGGGACTGGGTGTTCTGGTTTGGGTGGCCCACTGAGTTACAGGTGTAGATGTGGCATAGGTATGTCTGCTTTCAACCTGTGCCGGTGGAAAATGTGGGCAAGCAGGAGAGGGCTTATTTGTGTGCATTTTGCTGTTCTGGCACATGTTTTGAAATTAATTGCATGGCCATGTCTGCCCCCGAAGTATGTGAGTGGCACTCACCTCCTATTATGTTGTGATCAAAGGAACCTTTTACAAATTAGTAAACATTTTTGTTTGACCAAGTTAATGTCTGTGTTGTTTTGATTTAGAAATATGAGTTCAAGTAGACACCAAAACAAACACTAACACATTTTTCTAAATAAGTCCACAAACATTGTTGTTGTTTTTTGTTAAAAATTCATTATTGATTTTGTCATAAGGAAATTATACATCCCCCCCAAAAAAGGCACAAAACAAACACACCAAACAAAGTCCAAAGAAACAAAAACAAAGCAATACAAAAATTAACAAAAATGGGTGGCTATTAAATTTGCACGCACGGCTTGGCCCGACGCACTGTGCTGGCCCCCATAGGTGTCGTCTGGCTCATCGGCGGGTGGAGAGGGTGGCCAATCCACATAGCGGGGGACCCTTTGCAAAATTATGCAGCGCTGCACACGCCATAATGATATCAATGACCTTTTTTGGGTCATACTGCAGGGAGCCCCCAGTGTGGTCCAAGCACCGAAAACGGGTCTTCAGGAGCCCAAAGGCCCTCTCCACCACTGCCCTGGTCTTTCTGTGGGCACGATTGTAGGCCTCTTGGGCTGGAGTCTGTGGCCGGAGGACAGGAGTCATCAGCCACGGGAGTAGTGGATACCCCAAATCTCCTATAAAAATGTAAGGGAAACTAATATTACCATCAATTCATACATTGCAGCGCAAAATTCCAACAATAAACAGATTAATCAGGTAGGTGACATTGTCACACAAACATGAGCATACATATTGCAGATGCCAAAACCACAATTAAACATATGTGATAGATGGGGGACCAAAGTAGGTAAATAATACTGTGGATGGTGGGCAATCAGGCAGACTGTTAGCAGCTATTGTTTCCTGTCTGTGCTGCAGAACAATGTAGTATGGGTTAACTTTACCTGACCCATTTTCGGTTTTGGCTTAGTCCAAAACAGGTGTAAGCCAGCCCCTGCACTTTATCCCGCTCACCTCTACTCAGTAAGTGAAATGCATGTAAGCAAAGATGGCGCAGACCCTCTGCTAAAGTGACTAACAGATTTAGAGGGAAAAGTGTTGGGAAGACTGTTTCAGAATTTTGCTCTCATTACACTTTGGAGTTAAAAGAATGCAGGACAAACAATTTGGCAGCCAATGTAATTTGGATAATGTAATGGGTCCAGTCGGGTTACACATGTTCCCAAGGTGAAGGCCAAGGCATCGTTTAGGAAAGGTGACTCCAACCAAAATCCAAGCCAGAAATATAAAATCTAAATATGTAATTGTACTCAACTTACCAAAGAGCAATGCACCCGCAAATTCCCCTGACTCAAACCGCCGGAATAATCCTGAACGGCGCAGGATGTAGGCATCATGGGCTGAGCCAGGGTAGCCTGCCAGGATGCTCAGAAAACGCATGTCCTGGGCCACCACTGCTTGCACATTCAGTGAGTGGCCCATTTTTCTATTTCTGTGTAAAAAGGAAACATAAAAAAAAAAAATGGTTAGCAAACTAATCCAACGCTCACTTCTAACAGCCTAAGTCAAAAGTTAACATCCAGACAACTAACACTAAACAACTACCTTACATTTAAGTGGCCAACAAAAGATGTATGTTCGAGCCTTTGGTTGAGTTACTTGTTCTATTTGAAGTACACTTTGAAATGTTTGACTTTCAACAAACTATCTTTTTTTAGAATGGAAAAATAAGGGCCATTGTTGCACATACACTCTTGGCAAGGAGGGAGCATTAGCAAGGAGGGACTGATTGCAATGAGGGAATATGTAAAAGGAGAGACTAGGAACCTAGAGGGCCTACTGAAAAGGAGGGAATATGAACTTTGAGTGCCAAATTACAAGGAGGGACTATTCTCAATGATGCTGTTACTAAAATGGGGCAGTATTCTCAATGATGGTTTCTAAAAATGGAGAAACTATTCACAGGGATGCTGGTCTTAAAAGGAGGGACTATTGACAATGAGGGTTACTAAAAATGGAGAAACTATTCACAAGGATGCTGTTCTTAAAAGGAGGGACTATTGACAATGAGGGTTACTAAAAATGGAGAAACTATTCACAAGGATGCTGTTCTTAAAAGGAGGGACTATTCACAATGAGGGTTACTAAAAATGGAGAAACTATTCACAAGGATGCTCTTCTTAAAAGGAGGGACTATTCACAATGAGGGTTTTTTAACAAGGATGGTATTTGCCAAAGGAGGGACACCCAAAAATTTAGATACAATGGAAGACAAAACTTGCCTGTATATATACTCGTCGACTGCCGGAGGGACCAGGGCAACGTGTGTGCAGTCAATTGCACCCATGACGTTGGGCATGTCGGCGATATTATAAAATGCCAGCTTAATGGCGTTTCTGGCTACCATATCCTCAGGGAAACAAATATATTTCTGAGTTAGGGTAGCCATACCTTCCAAAAATTTGGATAGCGCTGCTCAGCGTAGGCTGTGAGATCCCCACGGAGAGGGCACCCAGCCTCTGAAGCGAGCCGTTCGCCAAAAATTGCAGGCAGCCAAGCATCTTGGTCATACCTGAAATTGTTTGCCCCTTCCTTGTGGTGCGGGCTAACCATGGGCGCAGCTCACTATACATTTTATGGAGGGCAGCGCGATTAAGCCTGGTCAGCTCGAACAGCTCAACGTCATGCATGCCATTGATGTCCATGCGTTGCCGCCAGTGCAGTCTGGCCTCTGACCTCCGGACGATCTCAATGCCAAGGAGCTGCAGATCTTCATGCTCCTCAAATGCAGTAGACTCGTCCATGCCTGCTAGTTCCGACGTCAAAATGGTCCCGTAAGTGGATCGGCAATGAAACGGATTTATGGGGTGTTGGCCCATCGGCAATCAGCTCTCTGAATTAATCGCCAGCCCATTGCAATAACGTAAACTTTCTGAACGGACGAAACATTTCAGATTTGGTGGAAAAAACCTCCCGAATGAACGAGAAACTTCCGATTTGCTTCCGTTTATTGAAAGAGCATATACGTATTTTGCCTAACGTTCGTACGAATGAAAAATGGACGAAAAAAAGCAAAAAAATGACAAACACCCAACAAAACTTTCACAGACAGCTACGGAAGTCCGGACAAATGTGTCTTTGAATCGAGGCTAAAGACTAACTATTTTCTACCTTTGTCCTTTGGGAGGGCCACTTGAGAAGATAAACAAGTAATCTAGTTTAAGGGCGGGACACAAGAGTGAAGAACTCTTCTACCAAAAGATTGTTGAGAGTCAGACAAAATATTAAGCCGATAATGCCTAAGAAAGGTATGAGTAGACCAAGTGGCTGCCTTACAGATTTCCTCCAAGGAAGCCCTGGATCTTTCTGCCCAGGAGGTGGATACTGCCCTGGTTGAGTGTGCTCTAATATAAGGAGCTAGAGTGTCCATACATGTGTAAGCAAAGGAGATGGCCTGCCTAATCCAGCTGGCTATTGAAGCTTTGGAGGTGGATAAGCCTCTATTCTTGCGACTAAGGGAAACAAACAGTCCATCTTCCTCCAGGTATGTGTGCATTCTAAGTACAAAATAAGGGATCTTCTGACATGAAGAAATTCTGTGTTCAACTTGAAAGGAAGAGAGAACTATTTCTTGTGACCTGTGGAAGGTAGAGGCGATCTTGGGTAGGTAAAGTGAGAGAATGGTCTTATCAAGTAGAACTATACAAAAATGCTCTCAAATGGAGAGGGCCTGTAAGTCACTAACCCTGCGTGCTGATGTAATGGCAAGCAGAAAACACATCTTTAGGGTTAAAATTTTGTCTGACTCTTCAGCAAGTGGCTCAAAAAAGCTTTTATTAGACCAATAAGAAAGAGGGTTAGATCCCACATAGGATCTGGAGACTGGTCTCTTTCTAGTAATGGCTAGGAAGAATCTATTAATCAGGCTATACTTAGAGCTTTATCTAGCTTTATCTAGGAATAACAAAATTGCGGATGCCTGGGTCTTAAGCGTGTTTACTGCCAGACCCAGTTCAAAATCTTCCTGCAGAAATTCTAGGAAAGACTTGTTCCTGTTCAAGCTGTTAACTTAACAGAATGAACTGAAATGTTTCCAAGTTGCCAAGTAAATACTTCTTGTGGACCCTTGAGGAAAGTCCCATCTTTTTTTAGGAGTGCCCTCTCAGGATACAGGCTGTTAAATTTAGATTCTGTAGAATCTAATAAATTGGGCCCTGAGCCAGCAGGTTTGGTTTAAGTGGAAGTTGCTGCAGAGTGTCCCTGGACAGGTTCTTTAGATCTGTGAACCACCATTGTTTTTTCTTACTCTATCTTCCTCTTGCATTACCTGAAGGGGGGGGGGAGCTCCAGGATATCTTTTGACCATTGCCCCTGAACCTGTAAGACATCTAGGTGGACACCCCAACCTCAGTCACTGGCGTCAGCTGTTATAATGACTGGGTGGTTCTGTCTCCATGGCCTACCTGCAAGATCCATGGGTTCATCTACCAGAGCATGCCGTTTTTGATAGACTTGGGAATTATAACCCGGAAGTCTAAAGACTCTCCATCGTGACCCCAGGTCTGCAGCAGGAAAGGCTGGAGAGGTCTGGGGTGCAGCTGTGCCCATGTCACGGCTGGGATTGCCGAAGTCATGAGGCCCAGTATCCTCATGATTTACCGCAGCTTGCTGCTGGATTAGTCAGCCAAACTGGGCTACCAACCTTTGTTGCTTGTCTGGCGGTAAAAATAGTTTCTGTTCTACACTGTCTATGTAGAATCCGAGGAAACAGACAAATCCAACTTGCAGTAGCTCTAGAGTCGCGGAAAGAGTCTAAAGAAGCGAGACCTCTGTGGTCCCTGTAACCAGGAGACCGTGAAGATAAGGAAAAATTGAAATCCCCTGGTTCCTCGGGACACTCATGGCTTCAGCAGTATCTTTGTGAATATTCTGGGAGCCGAGGAGATTCCAAACTGCAAGGCCCTGTACTGAAAGTGCAGGACGTCCGAATCTAGGTGGATTGCAATCCTTAGAAAAGCCTGAAAGGTATGTGTAAATAGGCATCCTGAAGGTCGATATTCACCATAAAGCCCCCTGGCTTGAGTGAGTTTCTTATTGTGAATATTGATTCCATCCTGAATATTTTGTAGACTTAGGGCTCGATTCAACAAAGGTAGAAAATTGATTTTTCGTGTGTTTTGTGCTTAAAAAGTTGTGATTTTGCGATAGTTATTTTTACGAGTGATTCAGCAACCTGGAACCATTGTAAAACACGAGTCACTCGAATTAAATTAGATTGCGATTGTAAAAGTGTGAAATAAATTAGTGGATCGAAAAATGTACTACTGCATTTTGCGATTCGAAAATTTTACTACTGATTCAGGTGGACTTGATGAGCCACACACATGATATAAATTAGAGTGTTTCACACTAGTTTTTTGATGCAGCTTTTAGCAGGAGAAAACTAATTTTGCTCTTTCTCACAATGGAGCCCTTCTACTTTCTTTGCAATGGTAGTAAACTCTAATGGTAGTAAAAAAATAAATTCATAAGAAAAAAGCCTGAGAATTCCACTGTTTGTGAATCACTAGTTAGGAAGACAAAAAATTTTGAACTTTTTACCCCTTTTTACTAGTAGTAAAAAGTTCCATAAGAACAGGGGAAGGTACATGGGAGCGGTCGACCTTTGGGTTTTTACACTGCGGGGCACCAAAACCCAGAATAGTCAAAATCCTGGGTTTTGGTCCACGTTATAGAGTAAGCATAAGAATGGCGTACCATGAGGTTAAAGCTAGCAAAGAGCTGCACCCTGCACCCAAGGACACGTGGTGCTATGTGAGCAAGCTTTGTATAGAAAACAATGGCCACATTTCTACTTTAAAGGAAACCTTTTTTATACAGGTCCCTAGCAATCCAACCAACCCCCCCCCCCCCCAAAAAAAAAACAACATACATGCCTCTTACAAATATTACTGTTTAATTAGTACCTCCACTACAGCATACCTTGCCTCTTTATTACATGTGTCCACAATGTTAGCCATGTACATACAGCTACACAGGCAACTTAAAAAGTTGAAAGAAAATATGCATTTACATTTACCCATTAAAAAACCTTACAACACCATGCAGCAGTCAGAAAACAATACTAAACAATAGAAAAAAAATTCGGGTACATTTCCCAATAATTTTTGCTTGCGACAGCCTTTTTACGAGCATTTTGAAAATTTTACGAGTGATTCGAAAACTTTACGATTGCATTTTCGAGTGCACATATTTAATTCAACCCCTTTTCTGAATCACTCGAAAAAGTTACAAATTTACGCATGCGATACGATTTTTCGAGCAACACAAATGTATTTCTACCTTTGTTGAATCGAGCCCAAAGTGTCTTAGGGCCTTCAGATTGAGTATCATTCTGAATGTACCGGATCGCTTTTGAACCAGAAATACATTAGAATAATACCCTCTGCCCTGACATAGGGAACAGTTTCTATTACTTCCCTGTGAAGTCAAGTTGGTACCCCTGAGACACCGCTCTCAAACACAAAAGGATTTGAAGTTATGGACTGCCATGTGACTGAAAAGGATAACCTTCCCCCTAACCTGAGGCTTGCTTCCCCCTTTATATTGACCCCAATGCTTCTTGGGCTTCAGTTCTCTGAAAGGCATTTTTCCTTTTCCTTTTTTTTTTTTTTTTTAGGTCTAATGGGAAACGTCCTAGTTTCCTAAGGACCAGGTGAGCGTTGCCGCAAGTTCTGTACCAAACATGAAACATGGGATTGAAGGACAGAAGGAATGCTGCACAGTATGGCCTTGTAGGCAAGCCCATCCCCAAACCACCCCCCCAGCCAGGTTTTTAACCAAATAGCTTGGCTGAATTAACTAGGGCTGCAGCCCGGGCATGGCTCTAATCGCCTCAGTGGAGACGTCTTCTAACAAGGAAAAAGCCCTAAAAATACAGGAGGGTCTCCAAAAGGGCTTGTTTTAGCATATTGTTTTCTATGTATCATTTTACGTTCTAAAGCAAGACTCCAGGATTTCTGGCAACACAATTCGATGCCAGGGTTGCTTTGAAGGTAAATTAGACCGCATCCCAATTTTGGAACAGGAAGCACAGGCGGTCTCTTTAAATCGAAATTTACACTTGATGGCGTTTGAGGGAATAAGTTCTCAGGGTACTGCTATTCCTTTTTCATTTAGACGAGGAAGAGTGAATCTGAAAAAAGATCTTTCCATTCCACCCATGAGTTTGATAAATCATATCCTGAGCCAATAGTCTGTTTATCAGGGGATTTTTATAGTGCCATCAATGTAAAAAAAGAGCCGTAGTTTCCTCCAACATCTTATTCTTTGGACCTTTTGAGGTTCCTTCTTTCTCAGATCCTTTACTGCCACCCCCCCCCATTTAGTGAATCCTCATCTGAGGATATACCTTCACACTCTTCAGTTACTCGACTGGTAGCAAGGGGAAGGTGAGAGGGAGCTGGCTAAGGCAGTGCTAATAGCCGGTTGCACCATATGAATATGTTAGGGGAAAAATTTGTGTCAGAGCAAATGTGGGTACTTGGGGGCTTTGCTGTCAGAGCCACCTTGCAGATTTCAAGGGTCGAGGCCCTATCCATCTTCATGGAACAGACTGTCTCTAATACACAAAAGAAGATGCCTCGCCCCTACGTGAAGTTGACAAAGGGGTCTGTTCCAAGATTCCAGAAGGATAGCCTGGCAGTTTAGACAATACTTAAGGGCCAGGATTCTAAACTTGCTAAGGCCTCTCATTTTCTTTCGCTTTAGGTTTGGGAATAAAAATAACAGGCTTAAGGGGGCGTGACCTAGCGTCTGAATGGAGTAGTCGCAGCTGTCTGAGCTCCTGAGAGAATCTGGGCTTTTTCTGCATCTACAAGGCAACCTGTGATCGAGACAACCCTCAACATGATGGGGAAGAAGAGCAGAAAGAGGGAGAAGGAGAGAAATAATGCTCGAGTGGGTGGCTTCGGGAGGAGGACCGTCGGCCGGTCAGAGCGCAAGCAGCATGGAGCGCGGAGCAGCGCCATCGGCATTCCCCTCATCAGGGAAATCTGCGACCGAGGAAGATTACCTGCCTGGATGGGAGCAGCGTGAGGACGGGCCAGCAGATCCGCCGACCACGAGAGGTGAAGCGGCGATGCCCGTTGCATCCCGCAGGGAGATGATGTTTGAAGAGGCTCCTCCAGTCAAGATGGCAGCCGACGCTGAGGGAGAGTGGTCTACCCCCGCCATGTCTGTCGTGCGGGGTGTGGCGGAGTACGGCCCCGCTACTGCTGGTGGAGCAAGAGCCGCAGAGAGCCCTCACCGCTACTACGCAGGAGATGGCAGTGAAGAGGCTCCCCCGCTCACAGGCAGCAACATGACAGGGCTGCGAGGGTCAGCAAAGATGGCATCCGCAGAGGGAATGAAGATCATTCCCAGCATAATTCACGGGACGCTGGAGCAGAGGTACGAGGGGGGGGCATCAAAACCCTCATAGAGAAGGAGGCAGGCAGACCCATGATTAATGGTGAGGTGGAAGGAGGTGGGGAGAGAACCCTCCAACCTGAGTTTGGGTCACAAGCTTCCCAAGGATCAAGCTGGTGGGAGGTGGCCATGGACAGGCTCGGGAAATATGCATTTATCCCCGGCACAAGAGACCCCAGGGGCCAGAAATCCCCAAATGCACCACAGGATTCATCTTATGTTATCCTCCCGCCCCTAGTATACGCCCTCCCTCAGAGAGCTCCGAGATCAAGAAGCCGCTCCAAGCCAGGGAGAGAGAGGGGGCCCCACAATGGCTCAATGTCTGACACTCCAGCGGTGCAAACATCCAGCCCGCTTGTCACGGGGACCACGCACTCACCTGTCCTCCGGTCCCACGCCGGCTGTATTCGGTCGGCCGGCGCGCAGGCTGGGCGGCGTTCCCGGCAGGCGGCGGCTCGTCGTCGTCTTCTGTTCCCGGCCGCCGCTCGGCTATTTCCGCCGCGAGCAGCCGCTCGGCTGTTTCCGTCGCGAGCGGCTGCTCGGGCGGCTTCCCCTTCGGCGGCGTCTGGGGCGGCCGCGCCCCGGACATCGCGGCGCGCTCCTGATGTGCAGCATCGTGCTCGCGCGCGCGAGCATCCTTTGTGCTAACAAGTCCTGGGGGCAACCGTGTCCGGTGAGGCGTGTCCTGCGTCCCGGCAAACGGGGGCTTGTCTATAGGCGAAGAAAGCAGCGGAGATTGGGGGTTGCAGACTTATTGGAAGGTGGGTGTTCCACGGGACCTGACATTATCACGGGCCAGAAGACATTATTCTAGATGGAAGAATTAATGCAGCAGGTGCAAGCTATGGCTACCGCCATCAACCAGCTGGCCCAGCGAGTGGCTACACAGGAAAGCCGCCAACTTCCAGCGCCATTGGATCCTGGACCTACTATCGAGCCCAAGATTCCTCTTCCAGAGAAATTCTTCGGGGAACGGACAAAGTTTTCTAACTTTAAGAACTCTTGTGAGTTCTATTTCCGTCTACGGCCCCACTCATCTGGATCAGAAACCCAACGAGTGGGCCTAGTCATCTCACTTCTCCAGGGTGATCCTCAGACCTGGGCATTTGGATTGGCACCTTCTGATGAAGCCTTACAATCAGTTTCCTCCTTCTTTTCTGCCATGGAGCTGTTATATGCGGACCCTGATCAAGCTTCAACGGCAGATTCCAAGTTACAGAACCTTAGACAGGCAAAACGCTCAGCGGAGGAGTATAGCGCAGAGTTCCGGCGATGGGCCATTGATTCCAAGTGGAATGACCCAGCTTTGTGCAGCCAATTTAGAATTGGACTCTCAGAGAACATGATGTAGAAGATGTTCTAGTTAATTATCCACTACACAAGAGCCTTGATGAGTATATGCAACTGGCTATTAGAGTGGATAGACGTCTCAGGGAAAGACGCCAAGAGAAAGGCAAGGATCAACCTTGGGGACCCTCACGCCAAGAGTCAAGCCCTAGGGGTGCAGTCGCCTCTTCCTCCACGACATCTGAAGAACCCATGCAACTTGGCGTAACCCGTCTTTCCCAGGCAGGTAAAGTTCGGCGTAGAACTCAAGGCCTTTGTCTTTACTGCGGAAATCCTGGCCACTTCGCCAAAAGCTGTCCAAACAAGGCTCCGGTGGCGGGAAACTGCAGCGCCTAGATCCTGCTGAGGGACATCATCTAGGCGGTCAGGTATCATTCCCTCTTGTTAATCGGTTACTCTTACCTGTTATGGTCTCTTGGGGTCCTTCCAAGACTGTTGCCTCCGCTTTTATAGACAGTGGAGCGGCTGGCAATTTCTTGGATAGGTCACTCGCCTCCACCCTTGATATTCCTTTGATTCCATTAGAAAATTCCCTTCGGGTCCTGGCGGTCAATAACAAGCCCATTGTGGGAGGGTTGGTCTCCTTCAAGACCCCCTTGGTGAATTTAACTGTGGGTTCTGCCCATTCCGAAGAATTAGAATTTTTTATTATTGAGAGTCCCGTTTCCCCTATTGTACTAGGGTTCCCATGGTTAAAAACCCATAATCCAGTTATAAATTGGGAATCTGGGGATCTTGTTAAATGGAGCCCTTTCTGTTATGAGCATTGCTTCTCCACATCCCTTAGATCCTCACAGATTATCCTTGATGGGTTACCACCAGCCTACGCAGATTGGGCAGATGTGTTCTCTGAAAAATCCGCTGACATTCTTCCCCCACATAGGACCTACGACTGTCCTATCGATTTACTCCCAGGTACAATGCCCCCTAGAGGGAAGATATATAATCTCACCCGGTCTGAAGAGCTGGCCATGAAAGATTATATTTCAGAGAACCTCAAGAAGGGATTCATCCGTCCTTCAACCTCACCTGCTGGTGCAGGTTTTTTCTTCGTCGGGAAGAAGGACGGGTGGGTTACGCCCCCGTATTGACTACCGGGGGTTAAACAAGGTTACAGTCAAGAATAGATATCAGCTACCTTTAATCAATGACCTTTTTAATCAGGTATCTGGGGCTCAGATTTTCTCCAAACTAGACCTCAGAGGGGCATATAACCTTATTCGCATGCGCCAGGGAGATGAATGGAAGACAGCCTTCAATGTAAAAGATGGTCATTATGAATACTTGGTGATGCCCTTCGGCCTATGTAATGCCCCTGCAGTGTTCCAAGATTTCGTGAACGACATATTTCGCGATTTCCTGGGTCGGTTTCTGGTGGTCTATTTAGACGACATACTCATTTTTTCCCGTTCCCTGTTGGAACACCGTCAGCATGTAAAAGCGGTGTTACAAAGGTTACAGGAGAATCGGTTGTATGCAAAAATCTCCAAATGTGTATTTGAGGTGTCTGAAATTCAGTTTCTGGGATATTTAATCTCCAAGCGTGGGTTGGTAATGGATCCCTCCAAGGTATCCGCGATAATGGAGTGGGAGCAACCTAGGACCCTTAAGGCGCTTCAGAGGTTTTTAGGATTTGCAAATTTTTACAGACAATTTATTAGGGGGTTCTCTTCTATTGTGGGTCCCTTAACTGATCTTACTCGGAAGGGCGCTTTTGTTGAGGACTGGCCTCCCTCAGCAATAAGCGCCTTTCAACGACTGAAAGAGACCTTTACTTCCTGTTTTGATACATCCCGATACTAATCACCCATTCCTGTTAGAGGTCGATGCCTCCGAACTAGGGGTAGGAGCAGTTCTCTCCCAGTACTCGGGCAATCCGGAGAGACTACATCTTTGTGCGTTCTTCTCACGTAAATTTTCTCCTGCTGAACGAAATTATGATGTTGGGAATAGGGAACTATTGGGTATTAAACTGGCCTTTGAAGAATGGCGTCACTGGCTAGAAGGTTCCCTACACCCCATTACCGTATATACTGATCACAAAAATCTAGAATATTTAGAGTCCGCCAAAAGGCTCAACTCCCGTCAGGCTCGCTGGGCACTCTTCTTCTCTCGTTTCAATTTCATTATTACCAATAAACCAGGGAATAAGAATACCAAAGCGGACGCCCTATCTCGAAACTTTGGGGATTGTAAGGACCGAGTTGGTCCTGCCGAACCGATTCTGCCCTTAGGTTGTATAGTGGGTGCCCTTCTCCTTGACTTGTCTAGCTCTTTGACGCCATTCCAGATGGATTCTCCTCCTGGTAAACCCTCTGAATGCTTATTTGTTCCACCTCAGTTACGTCTTGCCGTTTTACACGAACTTCATGATGCCAAGTCCGCCGGTCACTTAGGAATTCGGAAAACCTTGGCTGTCGCCAAACGTCATGTTTGGTGGCCCACCATCAGACGTGACATAACCGCCTTTGTCGAAGCATGCCCTGTATGTGCCCGGAGTAAAACAATCCATGGGTCTCCAGCGGGATTATTAGTACCCCTAGAAATTCCTAGTGAGCCATGGTCTCACATATCCATGGATTTCATTGTCGATCTACCTCCATCGCAGGGGAATACTGTAATCTGGGTGGTGGTGGACCGCTTCAGTAAAATGGCACACTTTATCCCTTTAGTAAACTGAGGTAAGGAGTTTGGGGTGTTTGGGGGGGTTTCACCCCGCGGGGCATCCCGATCTCGGATGTCCCGCGGGGAGGGAGGTGATTGGCCCGGGAATCTTATAGATTCCCGGGCCGATCACCGGTGGGTGTTGGTCCACTTTAAGCATGTTTTAGGTATTAAAGTTTCTCTTTCTACAGCCTATCACCCCCAGTCTAACGGTCAGACTGAGCGGGTGAATCAGAGTTTAGAACAATACTTACGCTGTTTCGTGTCTGACCGTCAAGAGCAATGGGCGGAATTTATCGAATTTGCAGAATTCGCCTTTAACAATGCGCCTAGCGAGTCGACTAAGTTTTCGCCATTTTTCTGTAACTATGGCAGGAATCCTAAGGCGTCATCCTTCTCTGGTCCTTCCTCCAACTTGCCGGCCTTGGAGGAATGGCTACGGGAGAGGACTAAGGTGTGGTCTGAGATACAGACGACCCTTAAGAAAGTCTCTGGAAAATATAAAGTGTTTGCGGACCGACATAGATCGCGAGAACCACCATTTCAGGTGGGAGACTGGGTCTGGGTGTCCACAAGGAATATTGCCCTTAGACAACCCTCGTCTAAGTTAGGCCCTAAGTACATCGGTCCTTTTCCCATCACTAACAAACTGAGTAATGTTACCTTTAAAGTCAAGTTACCTATGTCCATGAAGATTCCATCAACCTTTCATGTCTCTTTGTTAAAATCTGCCAGAAATATTCAGGTGTCAGCTCCTCCTCCGGTCGTAATGGGAGATGAACCTGAATATGAAATTAACAGAATACTCGACGCTCGTCTGGTTCAAAATTCATTACAGTATTTAATTGATTGGAAAGGTTTTGGTCCTGAGGAGAGGTGTTGGGTACCGGCCAAGGATGTTCATGCCAGAACCTTAGTCAATAGATTTCATCGTGAGAACCCTGATAAACCTGGTAAGGGTCCTGAGGCCCCTCGTGAAGGGGGGGGGGTAGTGTCACGGGGACCACGCACTCACCTGTCCTCTGGTCCCACGCCGGCTGTATTCGGTCGGCCGGCGCGCAGGCTGGGTGGCGTTCCCGGCAGGCGGCGGCTCGTCGTCGTCTTCTGTTCCCGGCCGCCGCTCGGCTATTTCCGCCGCGGGCAGCCGCTCGGCTGTTTCCGTCGCGAGCGGCTGCTCGGGCGGCTTCCCCTTCGGCGGCGTCTGGGGCGGCCGCGCCCCGGACATCGCGGCGCGCTCCTGACGCGCAGCATCGTGCTCGCGCGCGCACTCTGTACTTATGCCCTCCGGCGGCGCTACACACAGCGCGGCCGCCGGAGGTAATTAGCTCTGGGCCAATGAGCCCTAGGTCACTCTAGGTGAAACGCCTTCTGGTTTGAATGGGGCAATCAGCCCCAGGTTCCTAGTTGCACCAATCATGTCCCTCTATTACTCGGCCACTTCCTATAAAGGTGTTCCTATTGCAGTTGATCCTTGCCCGTGATAGCGTGCTGCTGGGTGCGAATTGGTGTCTGTCTCGTTACGTATCTTGCCATGTATGACCATCCCTGATTGCTGCCTGGACCGACCTTTGCCTGTTTTTGACCACGATTCCTGCCTACTCCTCTGTACTGCGTATCTCTCTGCATATACCTCCTTGGATTGATCTGCCGTGTATGACCTTTGCCCGTTTGACCCAACCCAGTCTCGTTCCTGGTTCGTTTGCCTTCCCCTTCATAAGTCTGCATCCTTTGTGCTAACAAGTCCTGGGGACAACCGTGTCCGGTGAGGCGTGTCCTGCGTCCCGGCAAACGGGGGCTTGTCTATAGGCGAAGAAAGCAGCGGAGATTGGGGGTTGCAGACTTATTGGAAGGTGGGCGTCCCACGGGACCTGACACCGCTGCAATCCTCGTGCGATCTTTCCATAGCACGATCGACCCCGGGAGGCACACTCACCCTCAGCCCCCCAACCATGCTGTCTTTTGCGCAAGAAGAGCTCCCTCTTCACACAGGGGACCTTTCCCTCACTGGGGGGGTCGCCCTCCCATCCCCTGCCACCTCTTGCTCGCCGATCTCGTCACAAACCATGGGAGAAGGTGCTGGAGACGTGACAAACGCTAGCAATATCCACAGAGAAACCCTCTCCTTCTTGAGATCCATTCCCACCAGAACGGACTTTGAGGCACTTATAGCTAAATATGAGGCGACCTATAAGAAATAGAATTAAAGATTGGTAATTGGCACACCTCAAATAGATATAATCGATGGGGTGCTATATACGATCCGGAGTGCCTCACCACCTGACACTCAAGGAAAGCATCTAATAAATGGGTTGGTTGGATCGAAAGCACCCCACAAACACAAGAGCTTGATATGCAATTAAAATTGTATTAGGGTATCATATATATATACAGTGGTAACAGTAGTTCTGTTGATCAAATGCATCAGAAAAATACAATTTTGTGATTACTCACCTGTAAAATGGTTATTACAAGTATGTGACACACCCCGCTTCCGAATATTCATGACACTTGGGTAACTGTCCTGTAGAGGGTGATCTTGCAGAGATGACATGAGAAAAAGGAGCCCCTCCTGGCCCATAAATACCTGGGACCTCCCACCATTCCCCAGTATAAGACAGCAGTAAAGGGACCAGGAAGAGCCAAATGTAAACAGCAAAGAAAAAGGTTCACCATATAAAGGATCCCAGAAAACCAAAAAAGGGTGGGATGAAACAGGGTCTGTGACATACTTGTAATAACCATTTTACAGGTGAGTAATCACAAAATAGTATTATTCCCAGTATGTCACACACCCCGCTTCCGAATATTCATGACACTTGGGACATCCAATAGCAGTGCCCATAATGGGTGGGGATCCCAAAAAGGCAATAATGCAAACTTAAACTATTGTAGCTTGCGGCCAAAAACAGCATCCGCTGAGGCCTGCACATCAACCTTATAAAACTTGGAAAAAGTATGAACAGAAGACCAAGTAGCAGCATTACAAACTTGTTCAACAGAAGCCTGATGCTGAAAAGCCCAAGATGCTCCAACAGCACGAGTAGAATGAGCAGTAACACGAAAAGGGGGAACCTTCCCCTTGGCAGAATAGGCCCCAACAATGGCCTGTCGAATCCATTTACTAATGGAAAAAGGCGTCCGTCTTACGAAAAGGAGAAGTAGCCACCAAATAATATTTCACACATCGAACCACATCCAAAGAATGTAAGGTCCTCTCCTTGTCATTACTAGGCTTAGGACACAAGGAAGGGAGAACTACATCCTGATTGAGGTGGAAGGCCGAAACCACCTTAGGAAGGAAATCCGGCTTAAAGCGGAAAACTACCTTGTCCAGGTGCCTCTCAAAGTAAGGAGCCTGAATAGACAAGGCCGCCAACTCAGAGACACGCCGAACAGGGGTAATAGCCACCAAAAAGGCAACTTTCTGAGTGAGCAGAGAAAGAGCAATATCATGCACCGGCTCAAAAGGGGGCCCCTGGAGAGCCGACAGAACCAAGTTTAAATCCAAAACCGGCAGCAAGGGCTTTCTAGGAGGCCGCACATGAGTAACCCCCTGGAAAAATGTCTTAACCAGGGGATGAAAGGCAAAAGACCTTTGAAAGAAAACCACCAGGGCAGAAACCTGCCCCTTCAAAGTACTAAGCTGGTACCCCGAGTCCAGACCATGTTGAAGAAACTCCAGAATTCTGGGAATAGAAAACACCCTACAAGGCAAGGCCCTAGCTTCGCACCAGTTAATATAAGACCTCCAAGTCCTATAGTAGACGTTAGAGGAAGATCTCTTCCTAGCTCTAACAAGAGTCTTAACCACCGCATCAGAAAAACCTTCCTCCTTTAAGATGGGGGTTTCAGCAGCCACGCCGTCAAAGCCAGCGTTGGTAAATTGGGGTAGCGTAGCTGACCCTGGGTGATAAGATCCAGAAGAAGAGGCAGATAAAACTGATCTACTGCCAGCCGCACGACGTCTGCGAACCACACTCATCTTGGCCACCTTGGAGCCACCAGAATTGCTGCTGCCCCTTCTAGAGTTAGCTTGCGCACCACTTTGCCCACCATGGAGAAAGGGGGAACAGGTACAGAAACCCCAGTTCCCTCCAAGCCAGGGACATGGCATCCACTGCCAGGGCTAGAGGATCCTGAGACAGAGACACAGAGGCAGGAAGCTTGTGATTGTGACGAGAGGCAAAAATCCACCTCCGGAGTCCCCCACTTGTGACAAAGGGACTGGAATACCTTGGAACTGAGAGACCATTCTCCTTGGCGGGAGGATCTCCTGCTTAGGGAATCCGCCTTCGTGTTCTCCACTCTCGGGATGTAAATGGCTGAGATGCATGGGACATTGCTCTCTGCCCAAACAAGGATCAGAGATACCTCCCTGAGGGCACTCCTGCTGCGAGTCCCTCCTTGGTGATTAATGTAAGCGGCCGCCGTCCGATTGTCCGATCGGACTTGAACTGGCAATCCCTGCAATAGAAGAGTCAAGCGAGACAGAACCAACCAAATGGTCCGTAGCTCCAAAACATTGATAGGGGTATGAGCCTCCCGAGGCCCCCATAACCCCTGGAACTGATGTTCCCTCCAGAAGCCCCCCCAGCCCGACAGGCTGGCGTCCATGGTGACCTTTTCCCAACAAGGGGTCAGAAAGGATCTGCCCTTCAACAGATTGCTTGACACTAGCCACCACTGAAGGGACTGCTGAGCCCGGGGAGACAGCAGACAAGACTGATCCAATGACAGCGGACACTTGTCCCAAGTCGCTAGAAGATGGAGCTGAAGCGTCCTCATGTGAAACTGGGCAAAAGGGACTGCCTCGAAGGAAGCCACCATCAGACCTACCAATCTCATCCCTAGCCGGATAGACGGGCGAGGATTGGAAAGCAGAAGCCGAACCAAATCTTGGATCAGAAGAATCTTGGGCTGAGGAAGGAACATCCTGGCCTGAAAGGCATCCAGAGTCATGCCCAGAAACGAAACCTCCCTGGACGGGGAGAGGGAGGACTTGGAATAGTTGATCACCCAACCGAACCTCTCCAGCGTGGATACCACCACTCTGGTGTCTAGCTCCGCTTGGCTGAGAGAGGAAGCCAAAATGAGAAGGTCGTCCAGGTATGGTACAATGCGAATGCCCTGAGGAGGGCCATCACCCCCGCCATTACCTTGGTGAACACCCTCGGAGCCGAGGTAAGCCTGAATGGAAGGGCCACAAACTGAAAATGCTGATCTTCCACCACGAACCTGAGGAATCTCTTGTGTGCCAGGAAGATAGGTACATGCAGATAAGCATCCCTGATGTCTATGGACGTCATGAAGTCCCCTGACGAAGAGAATCGGCGGCTGACCGCAAGGTTTCCATGAGAAACTTCCTGAAGTGGATAAACCGATTGAGAATATTCAGATCCAAAATGGGTCGAACGGAGCCGTCCTTCTTGGGCACCATGAATAGATTGGAATAGAATCCCAAGCCCCTTTCCGCGAAAGGCACTGGGCAAATGACAGCCATATCCAGCAGATAACTTACTGCCGCCCGGAGCCCCTGTGCGGCCAGTGGATCCGAAGGCACTCGAGACCTGAAGAATCTGGGAGGAGGCCGGGTCTCGAATTCCAGCTTGTAACCGGAAGACACCACTTCCAGAATCCATTTGTCTGAGACCTCCTGGTCCCAGACCTGGAAGAAGTGCCGCAGCCATCCTCCCACCCGCAAGGGTGAGGGCGCCCCCTCATTGCTGAGCTGGCTTAGCAGCGGGCTTGGGTTTGGAACTCCAATTGTGACCTGGACGGGCACGACACCCTGCCTATACTCCAGGAATCACCTCTGAAGGTAGAGAAGGCCAAAACTCTGCCAGTTCTGGCACCACGAAAGGAAGGGTTAAAGGATGCCGCCCCCCGAAAGGGACGACGTTGCCTCTTACGCTGAGGTAACTTCCCTCCTTTCGTGACAGAATCTAATCTTTCTCCAAAGAGCCGCAATCCCACAAAGGGAAGTGCTGTAAGCGACTTTTTGGCCACAAAATCAGCCGCCCACTGGCGCAACCATACCGACCGCCGAATAGCTACAAGCATGGCCGAGGTTCTACCACACATGACCATGGTGTCATCCAAGGTGGCAAGCACAAAGGACATGAACAATTCACACAGCTTAAGGGAGGCGAACTCATCACTAGCCGGGTCAAGCCTGGAGGTACTCAACAGGTCTCTAACCACAGACCTGGTAGCCACTGCCAAAAGCGCCGAAGCACAAACAGGCCACAAGGCTGAACCGACACTAGCAAACGCGTGGCAAGCCATCTGATCAATGCGTTTATCCTCACCATCTTTGAGAGTGGTGGAGTCAGGAGAATGCAAAATAGAAGTATTGGATAACCCGAGCACCGGGGCATCCACCTCGGGAGGGGACGACCATCGTTTTACCACGTCCACCGGAAAGGGATACTTTTTATCCCAACCTTGAGGAATACCTGGAAGCCGAGTAGGCTTCTCCCATTCCTTAAGAATAATGCCATCAAAATGCTTTTGATTTGGGAACTCCAGGTGCGGCTTGGAAGTCCCAAAGAATTCCCCATTTTGAGGAGCAGCCTCCTCAGGAGGAGAAATTGCCAGAACTTCAAAAAGGTGAGCCAAGACCTTCGGGGTATCCACAGCATCCCCCTGCCCTTGCTCAGTATCAGCACCAACAAACTGCTGATTGTCAGAACCCTCAGAATCCTCAAATAATTCCCCCTCTTCTAGCGGGGAATAATCAGACCAGTCAAGGAAATCATAATCATCAAACTCAAAGGCCGGCGCGGCTGGAGACAAATGCTTTCGCTTAGCTGAGGCCTTTCTGGCAACAGAGCCAGAAATACATTTCTCTATATTAGCCAGTCTGGCACATACATCAGATTGCGACTCCCCACCTGTGACAACATCACTAGGGGTACGGATAAGGCAGGGTGGGGAAGGAGATGAGGCTGGGACCCCGGACCCAGACGCCTGGGCCCCTGACTGCTACGTTATGGCCCGCTGAGCGCAAGGTATGTAAACAAGTACATTATCCCCCGCAAGGGATGCCCCACAACCCACACACTGCCAGGGTTGCCCCGAGGGGAGCCCAAGCCCGGTATCCTGAGAAGCCTCCATATGGTGGTTTTAATGTAGTCGCAATGACCAGAGGGATTTACGCTATTAAGCTACCCGGGATGCCCCTTCAGGTCCCAAGTGGGAGGATTTTTTTTTTTTTTGGAAACCCTAAATTAAACTCTAAGGGACCCTAGGACCGGGAGAACCCCCTCTTTAAACTTCAAAAGAAGGGATCCCACCTAGAAGACATGAGAACAGACATAAGTGTCAACATGCACATCACCCACCATATAAAACAGTTAAAAATTGTGAAATAAATAAAATCCACTCACCGCAGCAAAGCAGCGACCGTCAACCCTCACAGCAGCAAGGGAATGAGAGGGAGAGCAGCAAAGCAGGCAGCGAGGCCGGAAAGAGTGCTTGAGAGAAGCCGGCCTCGAGGGGGGGTGAGGTGGGGGTGGACGGGCCACAACGAGCACCTGTTCAAAAGTGAAACCGGCCCAGCAACAACGGCCGCAAAAACACATACAAACACACACACACAATCCACACACCTTTTCCCCCAAAGTAAAACAACCCACAGGAGAAAAGGCTTCCCCCCTCAAGGGGCACAGAGGGACACGGTAGGGGGGAGAACCCACGCCAATAGGTGAAAGGGTAAGAGGGACGGGGCATTCCAAGCCGGGATCACCAACTCGGACACCGCCTACCCCTTTGTATGGGGTCTCACGGGGGAGCTAGCTCCCATATACACCACAAGGTGCAGCCTACCATTACCTGGACCTTCAGCCTAGGCTGGGAGGCATACTGCTATAGTTTAAATGAAAAAAGGTTCAGGCAGCAATAGAAACAAAAGGCCGGGGGGTTACCCCAGGCTACCTGCAAGGAGGAGACAACCATCTTCTGACTTGCTCGCCGACTGCAGAGAGGAAAGACTG
Source organism: Gastrophryne carolinensis (assembly GCA_027917425.1). Lineage (NCBI taxonomy): Eukaryota > Metazoa > Chordata > Amphibia > Anura > Microhylidae > Gastrophryne > Gastrophryne carolinensis. The sequence goes on along the minus strand of CM051243.1, from coordinate 69,413,937 downwards.
GGGAATGGTGGGAGGTACCAGGTATTTATGGGCCAGGAGGGGCTCCTTTTTTTCATGTCACCTCTGCAAGATCGCCCTCTACAGGACAGTTACCCAAGTGTCATGAATATTCGGAAGTCCTGGGGGCAACCGTGTCCGGTGAAGCGTGTCCTGCGTCCCGGCAAACGGGGGCTTGTCTATAGGCGAAGAAAGCAGCGGAGATTGGGGGTTGCAGACTTATTGGAAGGTGGGCGTCCCACGGGACCTGACACCGCTGCAATCCTCGTGCGATCTTTCCATAGCACGATCGACCCCGGGAGGCACACTCACCCTCAGCCCCCCAACCATGCTGTCTTTTGCGCAAGAAGAGCTCCCTCTTCACACAGGGGACCTTTCCCTCACTGGGGGGGTCGCCCTCCCATCCCCTGCCACCTCTTGCTCGCCGATCTCGTCACAAACCATGGGAGAAGGTGCTGGAGACGTGACAAACGCTAGCAATATCCACAGAGAAACCCTCTCCTTCTTGAGATCCATTCCCACCAGAACGGACTTTGAGGCACTTATAGCTAAATATGAGGCGACCTATAAGAAATAGAATTAAAGATTGGTAATTGGCACACCTCAAATAGATATAATCGATGGGGTGCTATACACGATCCGGAGTGCCTCACCACCTGACACTCAAGGAAAGCATCTAATAAATGGGTTGGTTGGATCGAAAGCACCCCACAAACACAAGAGCTTGATATGCAATTAAAATTGTATTAGGGTATCATATATATATACAGTGGTAACAGTAATTCTGTTGATCACATGCATCAGAAAAATACCATTTTGTGATTACTCACCTGTAAAATGGTTATTACAAGTATGTGACACACCCCGCTTCCGAATATTCATGACACTTGGGTAACTGTCCTGTAGAGGGTGATCTTGCAGAGATGACATGAGAAAAAGGAGCCCCTCCTGGCCCATAAATACCTGGGACCTCCCACCATTCCCCAGTATAAGACAGCAGTAAAGGGACCAGGAAGAGCCAAATGTAAACAGCAAAGAAAAAGGTTCACCATATAAAGGATCCCAGAAAACCAAAAAAGGGTGGGATGAAGCAGGGTCTGTGACATACTTGTAATAACCATTTTACAGGTGAGTAATCACAAAATAGTATTATTCCCAGTATTATTCCCCGCTTCCGAATATTCATGACACTTGGGACATCCAATAGCAGTGCCCATAATGGGTGGGGATCCCAAAAAGGCAATAATGCAAACTTAAACTACTGTAGCTTGCAGAACTTTGCGGCCAAAAACAGCATCCGCTGAGGCCCGCACATCAACCTTATAAAACTTGGAAAAAGTATGAACAGAAGACCAAGTAGCAGCATTACAAACTTGTTCAACAGAAGCCTGATGCTGAAAAGCCCAAGATGCTCCAACAGCACGAGTAGAATGAGCAGTAACACGAAAAGGGGGAACCTTCCCCTTGGCAGAATAGGCCCCAACAATGGCCTGTCGAATCCATTTACTAATGGAAAAAGGCGTCCGTCTTACGAAAAGGAGAAGTAGCCACCAAATAATATTTCACACATCGAACCACATCCAAAGAATGTAAGGTCCTCTCCTTGTCATTACTAGGCTTAGGACACAAGGAAGGGAGAACTACATCCTGATTGAGGTGGAAGGCCGAAACCACCTTAGGAAGGAAATCCGGCTTAAAGCGGAAAACTACCTTGTCCAGGTGCCTCTCAAAGTAAGGAGCCTGAATAGACAAGGCCGCCAACTCAGAGACACGCCGAACAGGGGTAATAGCCACCAAAAAGGCAACTTTCTGAGTGAGCAGAGAAAGAGCAATATCATGCACCGGCTCAAAAGGGGGCCCCTGGAGAGCCGACAGAACCAAGTTTAAATCCAAAACCGGCAGTAAGGGCTTTCTAGGAGGCCGCACATGAGTAACCCCCTGGAAAAATGTCTTAACCAGGGGATGAAAGGCAAAAGACCTTTGAAAGAAAACCACCAGGGCAGAAACCTGCCCCTTCAAAGTACTAAGCTGGTACCCCGAGTCCAGACCATGTTGAAGAAACTCCAGAATTCTGGGAATAGAAAACACCCTACAAGGCAAGGCCCTAGCTTCGCACCAGTTAATATAAGACCTCCAAGTCCTATAGTAGACGTTAGAGGAAGATCTCTTCCTAGCTCTAACAAGAGTCTTAACCACCGCATCAGAAAGACCTTCCTCCTTTAAGATGGAGGTTTCAGCAGCCACGCCGTCAAAGCCAGCGTTGGTAAATTGGGGTAGCGTAGCTGACCCTGGGTGATAAGATCCAGATCCTACCAATCTCATCCCTAGCCGGATAGACGGGCGAGGATTGGAAAGCAGAAGCCGAACCAAATCTTGGATCAGAAGAATCTTGGGCTGAGGAAGGAACACCCTGGCCTGAAAGGCATCCAGAGTCATGCCCAGAAACGAAACCTCCCTGGACGGGGAGAGGGAGGACTTGGAATAGTTGATCACCCAACCGAACCTCTCCAGCGTGGATACCACCACTCTGGTGTCTAGCTCCGCTTGGCTGAGAGAGGAAGCCAAAATGAGAAGGTCGTCCAGGTATGGTACAATGCGAATGCCCTGGACTCTGAGGAGGGCCATCACCCACGCCATTACCTTGGTGAACACCCTCGGAGCCGAGGTAAGCCTGAATGGAAGGGCCACAAACTGAAAATGCTGATCTTCCACCACGAACCTGAGGAATCTCTTGTGTGCCAGGAAGATAGGTACATGCAGATAAGCATCCCTGATGTCTATGGACGTCATGAAGTCCCCTGACGAAGAGAATCGACGGCTGACCGCAAGGTTTCCATGAGAAACTTCCTGAAGTGGATAAACCGATTGAGAATATTCAGATCCAAAATGGGTCGAACGGAGCCGTCCTTCTTGGGCACCGTGAATAGATTGGAATAGAATCCCAAGCCCCTTTCCGCGAAAGGCACTGGGCAAATGACAGCCATATCCAGCAGATAACTTACTGCCGCCCGGAGCCCCTGTGCGGCCAGTGGATCCGAAGGCACTCGAGACCTGAAGAATCTGGGAGGAGGCCGGGTCTCGAATTCCAGCTTGTAACCGGAAGACACCACTTCCAGAATCCATTTGTCTGAGACCTCCTGGTCCCAGACCTGGAAGAAGTGCCGCAGCCATCCTCCCACCCGCAAGGGTGAGGGCGCCCCCTCATTGCTGAGCTGGCTTAGCAGCGGGCTTGGGTTTGGAACTCCAATTGTGACCTGGACGGGCACGACCTCTGCCTATACTCCAGGAATCACCTCTGAGGGTAGAGAAGGCCAAAACTCTGCCAGTTCTGGCACCACGAAAGGAAGGGTTAAAGGATGCCGCCCCCCGAAAGGGACGACGTTGCCTCTTACGCTGAGGTAACTTCCCTCCTTTCGTGACAGAATCTAATCTTTCTCCAAAGAGCCGCAATCCCACAAAGGGAAGTGCTGTAAGCGACTTTTTGGCCACAAAATCAGCCGCCCACTGGCGCAACCATACCGACTGCCGAATAGCTACAAGCATGGCCGAGGTTCTACCACACATGACCATGGTGTCATCCAAGGTGGCAAGCACAAAGGACATGAACAATTCACACAGCTTAAGGGCGGCGAACTCATCACTAGCCGGGTCAAGCCTGGAGGTACTCAACAGGTCTCTAACCACAGACCTGGTAGCCACTGCCAAAAGCGCCGAAGCACAAACAGGCCGCAAGGCTGAACCGACACTAGCAAACGCGTGGCAAGCCATCTGATCAATGCGTTTATCCTCACCATCTTTGAGAGTGGTGGAGTCAGGAGAATGCAAAATAGAAGTATTGGATAACCCGAGCACCGGGGCATCCACCTCGGGAGGGGACGACCATCGTTTTACCACGTCCACCGGAAAGGGATACTTTTTATCCCAACCTTGAGGAATACCTGGAAGCCGAGTAGGCTTCTCCCATTCCTTAAGAATAATGCCATCAAAATGCTTTTGATTTGGGAACTCCAGGTGCGGCTTGGAAGTCCCAAAGAATTCCCCATTTTGAGGAGCGGCCTCCTCAGGAGGAGAAATTGCCAGAACCTCAAAAAGGTGAGCCAAGACCTTCGGGGTATCCACAGCATCCCCCTGCCCTTGCTCAGTATCAGCACCAACAAACTGCTGATTGTCAGAACCCTCAGAATCCTCAAATAATTCCCCCTCTTCTAGCGGGGAATAATCAGACCAGTCAAGGAAATCATAATCATCAAACTCAAAGGCCGGCGCGGCTGGAGACAAATGCTTTCGCTTAGCTGAGGCCTTTCTGGCAACAGAGCCAGAAATACATTTCTCAATATTAGCCAGTCTGGCACATACATCAGATTGCGACTCCCCACCTGTGACAACATCACTAGGGGTACGGATAAGGCAGGGTGGGGAAGGAGATGAGGCTGGGACCCCGGACCCAGACGCCTGGGCCCCCGACTGCTACGTTATGGCCCGCTGAGCGCAAGGTATGTAAACAAGTACATTATCCCCCGCAAGGGATGCCCCACAACCCACACACTGCCAGGGTTGCCCCGAGGGGAGCCCAAGCCCGGTATCCTGAGAAGCCTCCATATGGTGGTTTTAATGTAGTCGCAATGACCAGAGGGATTTACGCTATTAAGCTACCCGGGATGCCCCTTCAGGTCCCAAGTGGGAGGATTTTTTTTTTTTTTGGAAACCCTAAATTAAACTCTAAGGGACCCTAGGACCGGGAGAACCCCCTCTTTAAACTTCAAAAGAAGGTATCCCACCTAGAAGACATGAGAACAGACATAAGTGTCAACATGCACATCACCCACCATATACTGTAAAACAGTTAAAAATTGTGAAATAAATAAAATCCACTCACCGCAGCAAAGCAGCGACCGTCAACCCTCACAGCAGCAAGGGAATGAGAGGGAGAGCAGCAAAGCAGGCAGCGAGGCCGGAAAGAGTGCTTGAGAGAAGCCGGCCTCGAGGGGGGGTAGGGTGGGGGTGGACGGGCCACAACGAGCACCTGTTCAAAAGTGAAACCGGCCCAGCAACAACGGCCGCAAAAACACATACAAACACACACACACAATCCACACACCTTTTCCCCCAAAGTAAAACAACCCACAGGAGAAAAGGCTTCCCCCCTCAAGGGGCACAGAGGGACACGGTAGGAGGCAGAACCCACGCCAATAGGTGAAAGGGTAAGAGGGACGGGGCATTCCAAGCCGGGATCACCAACTCGGACACAGCCTACCCCTTTGTATGGGGTCTCACGGGGGAGCTAGCTCCCATATACACCACAAGGTGCAGCCTACCATTACCTGGACCTTCAGCCTAGGCTGGGAGGCATACTGCTATAGTTTAAATGAAAAAAGGTTCAGGCAGCAATAGAAACAAAAGGCGGTTACCCCAGGCTACCTGCAAGGAGGAGACAACCATCTTCTGACTTGCTCGCCGACTGCAGAGAGGAAAGACTGGGGAATGGTGGGAGGTACCAGGTATTTATGGGCCAGGAGGGGCTCCTTTTTTACATGTCACCTCTGCAAGATCGCCCTCTACAGGACAGTTACCCAAGTGTCATGAATATTCGGAAGCGGCACCGAATATTGGGAATAACATACTGGGAATAAAGGATACAATGAGTACTTCTGTGGACATGGGGTTCTGGGTGTCATTAGGAGTGTTTGTTCACCTCAATGTAAAAGGAGAGTAAGAAACATATAGACAATTCTATTGCTCTATATAAGGTAACCATGCATTACCATAGTAGGCTATGGGGTGAATCTGTCACGATCCAGATGAGAGAGCAGGGGATGTAGGCTGCAATATTTGGTCAAGGAAAACCGTGCACAGTTTATACAGCAAGTAATTGACAACAAATCTGGTCAGCTCAGTCATACATAGCTGCCCTGCATCATCCCAGAAATCGCCCAAAAAGTATATTAAGCAAGATGTATATGCATAATCATGAAGTAAACACAGTGATCATAATGACAATACATGGATAATATTACCGATTGGTAGCAAGTTAGTCAGTGATCGCAGTACACATGCCAACATTTCGGGGCCCTCTGCCCTTTTGTCAAGGCCTGCGATACCCGAGAATACCTAGCTGGTGCTTCTTATTCTGTTCCCCCCTGGCCGGCCAGTGTGCCGTTTCCGGGCGAGCTCGTGGAGCGCTGTCCGGAACGTAACTTCCGGTTCCGGGGTCCCGACTGACGTCACTTCCGGTGTCTGGCTGGCAGGTGTAACGCCTACCAGCCAGTAGCGGAAGCGACATCAGCGCACGGGGCGTTCGTCGCTACGCATCGCTGGAGCGTTTGACAGGTAATAGTATAAAATGTGTGAATACAAATAAAGCCGTAGTAGCAAGCGATGACGCTGGGGGTTTCTATGTTCCTCATGTTTTCAGGGGAAGAGCGCAGATAGTCACGGTATATGTAGCACCAGCTTGTCCTCTAAAATAAACAGAAATATACATATTACAAACATGTTTAAAAATGGAAATAAAAGCAGCGGTCACTGTTATTAGAACACATTCACCAGCAAGCACTAGCGGGTAGTCTAAGAAGGGATATATACCTCCCTATTCAGGATATGGGTACTCTAATGGGGCTCCAAATCCTATCTCTATATTAAGGGGATATTCTGGAGCAGTGTGTGTATTCATGAAACAAGGTGTATAGGACCTGGCTGGAGTCTAACTAGTCTAATAGTCTAATCTATAACCAGACCAGGTGCACAGTGTATCGGCCGTATGGGCAATGGATAAAAAAGGGAGCAAAGTCGCTTTACCCTGAGAAAGACATTGCAGAGGTGCAGGCAGGGCCGTATTTGCCATGAGGCCCGTGTAGGCACGTGCCTAGGGCGGGCCTATGCTGGGGGCGGGGAGGGAGACCAGCAATAAAAAAAAAAAAAATCTGCCAGCAGGCCCACTATGCCTGCCACCACCACCCGGAGCTGTCGGCAGCACCCTGCCAGTGTATTGGCCTGCCCCCCTCATTGATGACAGGAGGAAGACTCCGCCTCCTCCCCTACTACGTGCGTCACACGTGACAGGATGGTTCTCTTCAGGGTCCGCCGCCTGCCCCTGCGGGCCCGCCCAACCCTGAGCAGCATGGAGTGAAAGGTATGGATTGCATGGAGTGAAAGGTATGGATTTCTTTTAAACTGTATGTTTCATCGTTATGGGGGGGAGGTTGGAACTGTGTAATGGGGCCCAGTGATGATCCCAGGCAGGTGCATTGCATAGAGGACGCAGAGCTGAAGTCGGGCGGGAGAATTAGGCAGAGCATGGCTGAAAGGGGTTTAATGTGCTCTGTGTGTATTGCCCCCTCTCCTCTCCTCCTCCCCCTCCTCCTGTGTTCTGAAGGCCAGGGCTGTCAGCATGGACGGGACACTGCTTCTTCCTCACAGCAGCCCCCTGCCCTCCTTACACTCTCCCCCTTTCCTCCGCTCGTGCCGATGATGTCGGCATGTGAAGACCTGGGAGGGACTAAAGGCAGCTCTTACTTTACACTGCTCCCCCTCCTCTCCTGTGTCCTGCTGATAAGAAGACATCGATGAGCTGCAGATGACCTTTAAAGTGGACCAACACCCACCGCTGATCGGCCCGGGAATCTATAAGATTCCCAGGCCGATCAGCTCCCTGCCTGCGGGGCACCCCGAAACCCCCAAGGACACCCGCAAATCCTACCTGCTCCTCGTTCCAGCTGCGCATGCGCGGGCCGCCGCCGCCTCTCGCGCATCCCTCTAGCAGGGCACGCACCCGCGCCGGCCATTCACAAATGTAAGAGGGACACGTGAGAGGCGGCGGCGGGCGCTCTTACCTTGTCCGTCGACAGACCTCGCTTGTCCGTCGGCGGTGATTGGTGGAGCGAGTCACGTGGGAGCGGGGTCAGGTGAGTTTTTGGAGCTTTCTGGGGGGTTTCACACAGCGGGGCACCCCCGATCGGGGTGCCCCGCGGAAGTGGACCAACACCGAGGATAGTGAAAATCCTGGGTGTTGGTCCACTTTAAAGCAGGTTAGAACCAAAAACTGTTCAATAAAGTGGACCCAAACTAGCCCTAGAGTGTGAAAGACTCTAAGGCCACCAGATTTCCTACCCATGGAGCATTCTGATTTGGGATGCCCTAATACATACAAACTTCAAGTCCCTTTGCTCACTTACCTCACCGGATATCACACAGCACATGTGTGTGCCACAAGTGCAGAACACTTCTGTGCCAGGGAAGTAGCTAGCCTGGCATTCAAGTCTCCTAGCCGTTCATTCATATGCATGGCTAGGAAACCTGTTTGGAGATAGGCCTGCACATGCGCTGTGGGGTCATCGGCACACTGGTGATCCATGGCATTTCATACAGTGAGGCTTCCCAAATCAGTATTACCCAGGGGCGCAAACCAAAACCCAGTATAGGCGGCTAAATCTCACATTTTGGTCCACTTGCAAAAGGAACAACATCTGGAAGAATGAAAATCCTAGGTGTTGTTCCTCTTGAAAGTGCACTAAAACTTGGGATTCTGGCAGGGCATCCCGATTTTGGATACCTCACTGTGTGTATATCTCTCTGGATCACCAAGAAAACTCACTGTTCCAGCAATCCCACAGCACAGACATGAGCTGGTGGGCAGCCAATCCGTGTTATCCTTTCAGCTCTGGCTAGCCGCTCCAAGCAAGCTGAATGAAGCAGGTACACGCCCCCACTATAGTTATAGCCAGGATGTGGCAATCTACAAGGTTTTGCTCTTTTTCGGAAAGACAGAGCAAAAAGGAAAGGGGGTGGCGTGTGTCTTTATGTAAAGCAAGAACTCAAAGCATATATTAATGAGGGGATACTAGCAGAAGATTGTGAGGATGTAGAATCCTTGTGGGTAGAAGTAGGGGGCGATATAAACAATGCTAAAATACAGTTTGGTGTAATCTATAGGCCCCCAAATATAACTGAGGAAATAGAGGGTCAACTGCATAAACAGATAGAGCGGGCATCACAGGCTGGTACAGTGGTGGTGATGGGGGACTTCAACTATCCAGGAATCGACTGGAGACATGGTTCTGCTTCCACTACAAGGGGGAGAGCATTCCTCAGCTTGCTACAAGATAATTATATGAATCAGTTCGTGGAGGCACCAACTAGGGGTGATGCTATTCTAATCTTGGTAACAGTGACCACAATATAACTGTATTTAACATAAACTGTAAGAAAGATTTTCTTCCTGGGAAGGCAAAAACATTAAATTTTAGAAAGGCCAACTTCCCCAGGCTCAGAGCTGCACTCAAGGACATAGACTGGGAGCATCTGTTCGGGAATAAGGATACAGATGCCAAATGGGAGTGCTTTAAATCAATTGTGAGTAGCAACGTTGCAAAATGTATTCCTACGGGTAACAAATATAAGCGGCTAAAGTTAAACCCCTCATGGCTGACACCTGCGGTTAAAAGGGCAATAAAGAACAAAAAAAGGGCATTTAAACATTACAAGGCTGAACTCTCAGCTGTAACACTTGAACAGTATAAACTAGTAAATAAAGTGTGTAAGAAAGAAATAAGGTTGGCAAAAGCACAAAATGAACGAGATGTGGCCAAAGAAAGCAAAACAAACCCTAAACGATTTTTCAAATATATTAATTCGAAGAAAACTAAATCAGAACAGGTAGGTGCCCTAATTAATGATAATGGGGAAATGGTCACTGGGGATGAGGATAAGGCAGAGCTGTTAAATGGATTCTTTAGCTCTGTGTACACAAGAGAAGCGCAAGGAGCCAACACAGGAGATGCCACTGATAGTAATAGCCCAAGTATAATAATTAACAAGCTAAACGTGGATATCATCCAAGAAAAACTCAATAATTTAAATGTGAATAAGACTGGAGGGCCAGATGGACTTCACCCAAGAGTTCTCAAAGAACTCAGTTCCGTTATCTCGTCACCTCTGTTGTTGATCTTTAAAGACTCACTAGCAACTGGTATAGTGCCAAGGGACTGGCGCAGGGCAAATGTGGTGCCCATTTTTAAAAAGGGCTCTAGGTCTTCTCCGGGCAATTACAGACCTGTTAGCTTAACATCCATTGTGGGGAAATTGCTTGAGGGACTATTAAGGGACAACATACACGAATATGTAACTATCCATAATATTATAAGTGAAAACCAACACGGTTTTACTAAGGACAGAAGCTGCCAAACTAACCTGATTGGCTTCTATGAGGAGGTGAGTAGAAGCCTGGACAGAAGGGCGGCTGTGGATATAGTTTTTCTGGATTTTGCAAAAGCATTTGACACTGTCCCCCATAGACGCTTATTGGGGAAATTGAGATCTTCAGGATTAGAAAACGCAGTTTGTAACTGGATTGAAAACTGGCTGAAGGATCGTGTGCAGAGAGTTGTGGTTAATGATACCTACTCTGAATGGTTACCAGTTGTAAGCGGTGTACCCCAGGGTTCAGTGCTGGGCCCACTATTATTCAACTTGTTTATAAACGACATAGAAGATGGAATTAAAAGCACTGTCTCTATTTTTGCAGATGACACAAAGATATGTAGCACAGTGCAGTCTATTGAAGATGTTCACAAGCTTCAGGCTGACTTGGACACATTCCCCTCGATTCAAAGAGCAAAAGTTAATTGATTTCGTATCGAGAATCGTAAGTTTGGGTGGGTGTTTGTCATTTTTTCCTGTTTTTTTGGCCATTTCCGACTCGCACGAGCCTACGTACGAATGCGTATATGCTCTTACGATCAGCGGAAGTCCGTTCCTAAATTTTAGGATCAAAACGTAAAACTTAGGATCAAAACGTGAAACTTAGGATCAAAACGTGAAACTTAGGTTAATTGGATGTGTTTAGGTGTGATTCAGAGAAACCTCTAAACGCGTTTTAAAAGAAAGCCACAGCCGACACCTTTTAGCAGCCGGATTGCTGTTCGTGAACAGGTTTTTTGGCTAAGTGGAGGAGTCTGCGCGTCTTGTGCTCCAATGAACTGCATGTATCAGCATGGCCGAGGCCATAAATTGTATGGCAATGCATACCTGATTCATGTATGCCTTATAAAAGCATTTTAATGTGGACCTTAATTAGTCCTTTGCATGTAAACCTTTATTTGGCAATATATTTGCGTTAATTAAAGAAACTTATGTCCTTTGTGATTTATTTTAAAATTGAGGTACTAGAATAATATTTTTAGATTGCATTTATTGGTGTAGTTGTTTACCTTTGCTTTGTTTAATTATTTAAGCACATCTTTGGTCAGATGCATCACACTTACTGAGGAGAGGAGAGCGGGATAAAGTGCAGGATGTGGGTTACTGCTGTATTTTGCACAGACACAGCAGAGCTGGGGGCACGGAAAGGTCAGAAATCAAAGAATCCAGAGCAACACAGTCACAAGGCCCTTTCTGTTTGCAGGCTGCCCGATAATACCTGAGCCGCCATCTTGGCTGTTTCTAGGCTCATAACATGCAGAAGTTGCTGGGTGTTTTTTAATATTTGTGAGCAATCTGTATGTAGAGGGTGTGGGTAACCACACTAAAAATGTAAAGTTGTACCATTTGAAGCCTAAATATTAAAATTAAATCCACAAGTAAAAAATGCAAGTTAAGTAAAAATTAAACAAAGTAAGATTTACTTATGCAAATGCATTCATTAATGGTTGGTTACTACAAAATGAATGAAATAAAGAAAAATAAAAGACCAAATATTTAGAATGCACTTTAATGAGGTAAGTTTGTAGTGCGGAGCCGCAAGATCAGAAGGATTTACGTCCAGACAAAAAAGGAAAAAGGGCAAAACCAATGTTGCAACCTGAGAAATGAAACGGAAAATTCAGGATGGAAACTGACATAGGTCTGATTCCCGAACTGCCATACGAACGGACGTATATTTTAGGATAGAAACGTATTTGCTTATTGAATCACTCGCAAGTTCATACGAACGCACGAGCGTTCGGGAAAAATAGGATGATCGTGAGCCAAATCCAAGCTGTTACATGTTTCTTTGAATCAACCCAATTGAGTGTCTGGGCATCCACTTGGCAAATGAAGTTCAATGTGGAAAAATGTAAAGTCATGCACTTGGGGTCTAATAACCCGAAGGCAACATATGTCCTCGGGGGAGTAAAACTGGGAGAGTCACTTGTTGAGAAGGATCTGGGGGTACTAGTAGATCACAGACTAAATAACAGCATGCAATGCCAAGCAGCTGCTTCCAAGGCCACCAAGATACTATCGTGCATTAAAAGAGGCATGGAATCACGGGATAGAGATGTAATTTTGCCTCTTTACAAGGCACTGGTGCGCCCTCACCTGGAGTATGCCGTCCAGTTGTGGGCACCCGTTCATAGAAAGGACACCCTGACTCTGGAAAAGGTGCAAAGGAGAGCCACCAAACTAATAAAGGGAATGAAAGATCTTAGTTATGAGGAAAGATTACGAGAATTAAATCTGTTTAGTCTTGAGAGGAGGCGATTGCGGGGGGACATGATTAACTTGTATAAATATATAAATGGACCATACAAAAAATATGGGGGAACACTATTTCACGTAAAATCCTCTCTAAGGACAAGGGGGCACTGCCTTCGATTGGAAAAAAAGAAATTTAGTCTCCGGAGGCGACAATCGTTTTTTACCATAAGAACTATAAATCTATGGAATAGCCTCCCACAGAAGCTTGTTACAGCATCAACCGCTGACAGCTTCAAAAAAGGATTAGATGCTTATTTTGAAGAAAATAACATTAACAGTTACTACTAGTAGTTATCAATAAAAAAAAAAAGACAAAAAATTAAATAAATGGCTTCCCCTATGAAATAAAAAATAACTTCCCCCTACCCCAACACCCTTGGTTGAACTTGATGGACATATGTCTTTTTTCAACCGTATTAACTATGTAACTATGTAACTATGTAACTATGTGGCCCACACAAGCAGCATTGGATCGCTAGCTAGAGAATTCACACAGCCCGGCATCCCTCTGAGACAGGGAATTGACCTTCCCTGGTGTATTTTAATTGTTTCTCAGGATTTTGACTATTCAGGGTTTTGTTTCTTGACTCAGAGGCATCCCCATCCCAATGTGGATATAGGGGCAATGTTTTGTTCCAATTTAATATTGGTCTGGGGTGGGGTTGTCTGCACTCTGCATATTAATATTTCTTTTTTTTTTTTTTTTAAATTGTAATTTTTATTAAGGAGACAGGCGTTACAGACAGGCCAAAAACAGTATACAGATGGCAAATCGTTGAACACATTAAAAGTACATAACGAGATTTACACAGAATAATGCCAATACTCAAGAATGCAATTGCGCCCAGCAATTATCCGTTTAAATTTGTATGACCCGGTCTGCAACCCAAGCCCCCACATTTTATTTTAATATATGCAAAGCCAGAGCAACTAAATACTTAACGCATGATGAGACAAATAGCACGAAAAGTAGAGAGAGTGAGAGAAAGGGAAGAAAGAAAAGGGAGGAGAGGGGGGGGGGGGGCTGGATAAATGCAGGGGGGGGGAGCTAGGGAAAGAGGAATGGGGGGAGAGGCCCACTCTGCGACAGCCTGGTATCACTCCTGTAGAAAGCTGAGATAGTCAGCCGAGAGAATAAACTGATCCCATGCACTCCACATCTTCCTGTATTTGTCTAAGGTTCCTTTCACTGAGGCCGTCAGTTCCTCCATCCTGCTCACATCTCTCACCCTCGACAGCCACATGGCCGTCGAAGGTGGATCGGGCGACTTCCAACACGCTGGAATGCATGCCTTTGCAGCGTTCAGCAGTGGGGCCAGGAGGGACCCGCCCCTCTTACTCATAGAGGTGGGGGCCAGGTTGAGGAGGTAACTGGCCGGGTCCTCTCCCAGATCCACCCCGGTCAAGTGAAGCACTATTTTCCGGACGTTACCCCAGAATCTAGTTAGGCCCGTGCACTCCCAGAAAACATGGATCATGGTGCCCTTTTCACGCAAGCACCTCCAGCATAGGGGGCTGGAAGAGGGAAACATCCTTGCCAGCCTAGACGGCACAAAGTACCAACGGGATAGAATCTTATAGGCGGTTTCTTGGTATCTGCTTGAGATAGAGGATCTGTGAGCCAGCTGAAACATAGCCCGCCTCTGCTCCGCCGAGAAGTTTCTCCCTAGTTCCCTCTCCCATCCCCCCACGCAAGGGGGCACAAACGAATCCGGGGGACTGATAAGCAGGGAGTAGGCACTTGACAAAGCCCCTCTGAAATAGCCCACCCCGGAGCAAAGTCGCTCAAAAGGTGTCAATGGTCTGTCGGCCTCGTCCAGCCGGTCCACAGATCTCTGGTAGTGTGACAGTTGGAAGGCCCGCCAGAAATTGAGAGGCTGAAGCGAATGTTTTGCGGCCAGAGCCTCCGTCCCACACCACCCACCTCCCTCCCGCATGTGCAGGATCCTAAAGCAACCCCGTTCCGCCCAAGACCGGAACACACCATCAGACTCGCTCGCCGGGAAATCCGGGTGTCCTATCACCGGGGTTAAAGGAGACGGGGCAGGAGAGATGTCCAGCTTTGGGAAGACCCTGGCCGCCACCTTCATCGTGGGGCCTATTGTTGGGTGTTTACTTAGTGCTAGGATCTGGCCTGGCGGTAGCCATGGGAGTCCCGGAAGGAAGGTGGGTGAGGCCACCTGTTCAGTTTGTATCCATTGTTTTAGTTTGGAATGTCTGCACCAGTCAACCACCCTGACCAGGTGTGCGGCAGCGTGATAGGATTTCCAGTCCGGGAGACCCAGGCCCCCGAGGGCCTTGGGAAGGGTCAGGAGGGGCACTGCCAGGCGATGTGATTTCCCAGCCCAGACAAAGCTCGAACATAACCCTGCGAGTCGCTTAAAAAACGAGTGGGGGATCTCTATTGGAAGGGCCTGGAAGAAGTACAGAACTCTAGGAAGAATGTTCATCTTGATAATATTTATCCGGCCAAACCAGGTGAATGCACCCTTGTTCCACTTCCGTAAGTCCTCTTCCACTTTTCTCAGTAATGGGGGGAAATTGAGCCCGAATATCTTCAGGGGCTGGGCTGGAATTTGTGTCCCTAGGTACGTCACCGCCTCCTTCTCCCATTTAAAGCGGAAAGACTTTGAGATTTGTTCTAACCTCTTGGGGGGGAGATTAACATTAAGGGCCGAGGACTTCTGGTAGTTAATTTTGTAGTTTGATACTGTCTGGAAGTGTCGGAGCTCCGCCAGTAAAACGGGCAGGGTCGTTTCCGGTTTAGTGATAAAAAAGATTAGGTCGTCAGCAAATGCTGCCACTTTGTGTTCTATCTGACCAACTTGTATCCCGGCAACGTCCCGATTCCTCCTGACAGTGCGTAAGAATGGTTCTAGAGTTAAGATGAAGATCAGGGGTGAGAGCGGGCAACCCTGGCGGGTTCCATTTGATTGGGTAAATGGTCTGGAGGGGAGCCCGTTCACTATGACGGACGCAGAGGGGCACGAGTAGGAGGCTCTAATCCAATGGGTCATGTTTTCCCCAAGTCCGATATGACTAAGGGTCGCAAATAGAAACTCCCAGCTAACCCTATCAAACGCCTTCTCCGCGTCCGTCGAGAGGAGCAAGGTTTTCAGCCCCCCCAGGGTTGCCTGATGAATTAGGTTGATGACCCTCGTAGTATTGTCCCTCCCCTCCCTCGAAGGGACAAAGCCAACCTGATCCCAGTGGACAAGGTGGGGAAGGAGCGGTGCCAGTCTGTCTGCTATAATCTTGTTGAAAAGCTTCAGGTCACAGTTCAATAAGGAGATAGGCCTGTAGCTACCGCACAACGTCGGGTCCTTGCCCTCTTTCGGGATGACCGCGATGTGTGCTCGGAGAGTGTCTCTAGGTGGCGGGCGACCGTCCTTTAGGGAGCCGAAGGAAGCAATAAACTGAGGGCCAAGCAGCTCGGCAAACTCTTTATAATATCCCAGGTTAAAGCCGTCTGGGCCCGGCGCCTTGCCTGGCTTAGTACCTTTAATTGCCCTCAGAAATTCCTCCATTCCAATCTCCCCCTCGAGGGCGTCAACCACCTCTTTCCTGAGCCTAGGGAGCCCGGACTCCCGGATGTAAGTGGCAACGCGGCTCAAGTGATTGGGCGTACGCTCCTGAGGCAGATTGTAGAGGCTCTCGTAGAACTCACCGAAGGCCTGCGCTATGTCTGCCGTCAGGTGTTTCCTGTTCCCCCTGGAGTCCTGTATAACTGGGATAAAATTCCTCCCCTGCTGGGCTCTCAGCGCCCGTGCGAGGGCCTTACCCGATTTATTGGCGTACTCATAGAAAAATCTCTGATTCTTGGCCACGCATTTTTTAGCGTCAGCCAGGCAGATGTCTCTAAGAGACTCCCGGAGACACACCAGACGGGCCCCGAGGGTCTTGTCTAGTGTCTGCTTGTGCCTAACTTCAATATCCAGAATCTCCTGAGTCAGTTGAGCAATTTGTCGGTTGCGTTGTTTTTTGAGGCGCGACCCATGTTTAATTAGCAGGCCCCTGACCACGCACTTGTGGGCCTCCCACACGGCCATCCGTGAGACCTCCTCCGTGATATTTTCGGAGAAGAATTCCACGACGGCCCTGCGAATATCGTCTCTGACCTCAGGGTCCTGTAAAAGAGAGTTGTTTAGTCTCCATTGACCTCTGAGGGATGGGGTGTCCGGGATGCAGAGGGTAACCGAAACAGGTGCGTGGTCTGAGATGGTTATCCGGCCTATGTCCATGCTAACTACCAGGTGCAGAAACCTGTGGGGGATCAGGAAGAAGTCAATACGCGAGTATGAGTTATGGGGTGCAGAGAAAAACGTATAGTCTCTCTCCCTTGGGTTGAGGGTCCGCCATGCATCCATCAACTGGTTTCTGTGGAAAAGGGCCTTGATTTTCTTAAGCATAGAGAAGGGCAAGTGTGAGATCCCTCTAGAGGTGTCAAGCCCAGGATCCAAGACTAAGTTAAAGTCCCCCCCTACCAGGAGGACCCCTTCAGCGAAGGTCGCAAGTTTCTCCAGGGTGGAATGGAGAAACTTGTGTTGATTAGAGTTGGGACAGTAACATGTTGCTAGGGTTATGTTTAGAGAGTAAAGTGTTCCCTTCACAAAGAGAAACCTTCCCTCGGGATCTGCGAGAGTCCCGAGGTGCGTCCAGGGTAGAGACCCTGCCAGGATGATGGCAACCCCCCTAGACTTTGAGTCGGGTGAGGGACAAATATATTGAGTTTTATAGTGGCGGTCAGTGAGATTATGGGGCCTGCCAACTTTAAGGTGGGTTTCCTGTATAAAAGCAATCTGAGAGTGCATGCGCCTCAGTTCCCTAAGTACAGAGGTTCTCTTAAAGGGGGAGTTTAGTCCCTTAACGTTGAGGGAGGTGCACTTTACTGTGGACACTGCATATTAATATTTCTGTATGGGAAGGGGGCCTCCTATGTGGTACCATCATTTGGCACACCCCCTTTATGGACATGCATGGCAGCCATTTGGCATAGAAGGGTTGATGACTAGAGATCCGGCCTGGACAGGGCCACAATCCGGAATAGGAGCAGTCGGCTACATGGGACAAAATATAAATATGCATTTTGTGTTTTTAGTTGCCTGAACATTCCATTTATTTATTCCTAGGATAGTGAGGGGAGCTGTATATGGCCAGACCTGACATTTCAGTGATGTTGGGTCCAGTCACACCAATAAGGCTGCACAGGTGCTGCATCCTTGCTTCCTCCCTGTGCACTGCTCAAGGCAGACCATCAGGTTGCTGGGTGCAGATGTAGCATGTGGGGATGCCACATCTGGGCACCTAGCTGCTGCTGCCACCCTGTCTACTTGACTCAGACCCTGGAGCAGAGGTGGCAGTCATCCACTCATCTACCTGCATCCCCTCTTTGCTGACTGAGACCTACTTGCTACTATCTACCCACCTACTTGCCTAGCTATCTGCATACCCACCCAGCTACCTACCTATGCAATTACCTACCAACCCACCCACCTACCTTACATCTATCCTACTTATGTACATGCCCACTCACCCACCTACCCAGACCCTGGAGCGAAAGCCAGCTGCCCTAAAGCAAATGTGGAATCACTGGACCCTAAAGTGCAGGCTGCAGTCGCCCACTCACTCATCTACATACTCGGCCAAAAATCTACCTACTCGCCTACCTACCTGCCAACCTAACTACCCACTTTCCTACCTACTCAACTACTTACTCAGCTATCTACCCTTCCTACCCACTCACCTACCTACCTACCTATGTATCTACATGTTTACCCACCCATGTGCCTACCTAACCTACCTAGGCCCACATACTCATCTACATGACTACACCCCACCTACCATTAACAGACCTACCCATCTATCTGCTTACCTATCTGACTGCCCTTCTACCTACCTACCTACTTTACCTAATCACAGAGGCTGCTTTGTGACAGGTGATACAACCTGGATGGCACAGGGGACTTCTGATCTTATGTGTAAGCTCCAGACTACCACTGATCAGCTGCAGTGGGACAAAATGTAAGCATCAATTTTGTCAAGTTACTGTTTCCTCGGCGAGCGCGCCCCCTCCTCCTCTGCTGCCGGCGTCTCCGGCACTGTCACATGTTCCCTCTATGCCCACCGGTGGTGCTGCTCTCAGCGCGGCCGCCGGAGGAGGAGTTAACCGTGCTCAGCGTGAAGGGAAACGCCCCTTTCAGTTTAAGGGCCTCTGAGCCCAGCAGGGGCAGGAACGCCCCCTGCAGTTAAAGGGCCAATGAGCCCAAAGGAGACTTGTGGGCTACTCGCCCTGCTGAACCTATCAGCCAGTGAATCGTAATCGCACCAATCACGCACACCTTCCTGTTTTCCCATCCTGGTTTTTCCCTATATAAGCGTCATTGTTACAATGTTCCGTGCCTGTGATAGCGCCTTGAACCTAGCTTTGGCTTGTGTTATTCTGTGATTGATCTTCGTTGCCGACCCCTGCCTGAACAGACCATTCTCTGTCTGATCCCCGTTGCCGACCACTGCCTGAACCGACCATTCTTTGTCTGATCTCCGTTGCTGACCACTGCCTGAAGCGACCATTCTTTGTCTGATCTCCATTGCCGACCCCTGCCTGAATCGACCACTCTCCGTCTGATCCTTGTTGCCGACCTCTGCCCTGTACCCTGACCTCGAGCTGCCTCATCCCTCTGTACCGCTGCTATCTCTTAACACCCGGTGCCGACCTCTAGCCTGTCTGGACTTCCGCTACTCGCTCTAGCTATTGGACTCGCTCTATACCGCTCCCAGCTACTGGTTCTTCAGACCTCCAAACAGTAAGCTCCCATCCTTTGAGCCATTGAAGTCCTGGGGGCAACCGATCCCGGGCAGGCGTATACTGCGTCCTGGCAAACGAGGGCTCCTACAGGTGAAGCTGGCTGCGGAGATTGGGGGTTGAGAGCTTACCTGGAGGACTGGAGTTACCTGAACGTGTCATTAGAGTACCCTGAGCGTGACATTATCACAGTCCGCAAGAAATTATGGATGACTTGGTACAGCAAGTGCAGGCTATTAATCAACTTGCCCAGAGAGTGGCCAATCAAGAAACCAGGCAGATTCCTGCATCCTCTGTACCACCTCACGTGTCGGAGCCGAAGGTCCCGCTACTGGAGACATTTTTTGGAGACCGAGCCAAATTCTCCAATTTTAAAAATTCCTGCAAGCTCTACTTCAGGTTGAGGCCTGTATCCTCGGGCACCGAGACCCAACGGGTGGGGTTAGTTATCTCCCTGTTACAAGGAGACCCTCAGTCTTGGGCTTTTAGTTTGCCTCCCGGCGATGCCGCCCTGCATTCAGTTACGTCCTTTTTCCTTGCTATGGGTGTGTTATATGCCGACCCGGACCAACAGTCCACAGCCGAAAACAGGCTTCGGGCCTTGAAGCAAGGGCGGAACACAGCAGAAGATTATAGCGCTGAATTCCTGCGGTGGGCAGTAGAGTCCAGGTGGAATGACCCTGCCCTGTGTAGTCAATTCCGTATGGGTCTGTCAGAGGGTATCAAGGATGCGCTGGTAAATTTCTCTTCACCAACAGATCTTGACCAATTGATGCAGGTCACCATCAAGATTGATCGACGGCTTAGGGAAAGAGCTAGGGAGAGAGCTAGGGCTCCTACGTCCTTTAAGCCCTTCCAAAACCCCAACCCACCGTCTTCCCTTGGGGTAAACACACCTTCTTCCTCACAGGAGGAACCTATGCAGGTCGGTAGAACTCGTCTTACCCAGGATGAAAAGCAGCGAAGACGCTCCATGGGATTATGCTTATATTGTGGGAACCCAGGACATTTTGCTAGGTCCTGTTCTTACAAGGGATACCCGGCGGGAAACTTCTGTCAGCTCCTGAACTCTCGCGACTATTTATTTCGCATTTTTTTCGTATCCATGGCATACCGTCTAATATTATTTCTGATCGGGGTGTGCAATTCACTTCACGTTTCTGGAGGAATTTCTGTTCACGGTTGGTGATTCAGGTATCTTTGTCATCAGCATACCATCCTCAAACCAATGGGCAGACTGAAAGAACCAATCAAAGTCTGGAACAGTATTTACAGTGTTACATTTCTGACGCTCAAGAGCAATGGTCAGAATTCATTGATTTTGCGGAGTTTGCGTACAATAATGCGTCGAGTGAGAGTACCAAAGTGTCCCCGTTTTTCTGCAATTTGGGGAAAAATCCCAGAGGTTCTTCTCTCTCAGGGTCATCGTCTGATTTACCGGCATTAGAAGAGTGGCTCCAGGAGCAGAAAAACATCTGGGCCCGCGTTCAAGAGTCTTTGAAAAAGACCGTTTTAAGATATAAAAGATTCGCCGATCGCCGTAGGTCTCAGGAACCTGCACTTCAGGTTGGGGACCTCGTTTGGGTGTCGACTAAGAACATTTCTCTCCAGCAACCTTCTAGTAAGTTGGGTTCCAAGTTTATTGGACCTTTTCCTATTACCCAGAAATTGAACAATGTGACCTTTAAGGTTCAACTTCCTCTGACGATGCGTATCCCAAACTCCTTTCATGTATCGCTACTGAAATCAGCTAAGAATACACCACTTCCATCCCCATCCCCGATCCTAGTTGAACCGGAGTATGAAATTAATAAAATTCTAGACTCGTATAATCCATAATTCCTTGCAATATTTGATTGACTGGGTTGGTTAAGGTCCTGAGGAGAGGTGTTGGGTTGCAGCAAGAGATGTGCACGCTAGGGCCCTGATTAGGAAATTCCACCGTGACAATACAGGGAAACCTGGAAAGGGTCCGGAGGCCCCTCGTGAAGGGGGGGTAGTGTCACAATCAGCTTACCTGTGCCGCGTCCCCGCTGTCTCCTTGATCGGACGCTGGCCGCGCTCGGCGGCTGCTCGCTCCTCGGCAAGCGCGCCCCCCTCCTCCTCTGCTGCCGGTGTCTCCGACACTGTAACACGTGTGTACGTTCCCTCTATGCCCACCGGCGGCGCTGCTCTCAGTGCGGCCGCCGGAGGAGGAGTTAACCTGGCTCAGCATGAAGGGGAACGCCCCTTTCAGTTTAAGGGCCTCTGAGCCCAGCAGGGGCAGGAACGCCCCCTGCAGTTAAAGGGCCAATGAACCCGAAGGAGACTTGTGGGCTATTCGCCCTGCTGAACCTATCAGCCAGTGAATCGTAATCGCACCAATCACGCACACCTTCCTGTTTTCCCATCCTGGTTTTACCCTATATAAGCGTCATTGTTACAATGTTCAGTGCCTGTGATAGCACCTTGAACCTAGCTTTGGCTTGTGTTGTTCTGTGATTGATCTTCGTTGCCAACCCCTGCCTGAACCGACCATTCTCTGTCTGATCCCAGTTGCCGACCACTGCCTGAACCGACCATTCTTTGTCTGATCTCCGTTGCCGACCCCTGCCTGAATAGACCACTCTCCGTCTGATCCTTGTTGCCGACCTCTGCCTTGTACCCTGACCTCGAGCTGCGTCATCCCTCTGTACTGCTGCTATCTCTGAACACCCGGTGCCGACCTCTAGCCTGTCTGGACTTCCGCTACTCGCTCTAGCTATTGGACTCGCTCTATACCGCTCCCAGCTACTGGCTCTTCAGACCTCCAAACAGTAAGCTCCCATCCTTTGAGCCATTGAAGTCCTGGGGGCAACCGATCCTGGGCAGGCGTATACTGCGTCCCGGCAAGCGGGGGCTCCTACAGGTGAAGCTGGCTGCGGAGATTGGGGGTTGAGGGCTTACCTGGAGGACTGGAGTTACCTGAGCGTGTCATTAGAGTACCCTGAGCGTGACAGTTACTTTGCTAGACTAATAATTTAAAGGAAAAAAATACTATACAGGGGGCCTCCACCAGATTTTGTGCCTAGGGGCCTTCACCACTCTTAATCCAGCCCTGGGAATGAGTAGTATTGTATGAGGCTGTAGTTTATGGGGCTCAGACACAACAGTTTGTATGATAACAAGGAGACATAAAGAATTGTGCAGGGAAGGCCAGTGTTTGCAGGCAATTGCAGAGCATTGTAATTCTGCCTAGAGTAGCCCATGGGCTGTTTCACATGTCAGGGGTGCAACTGCATGCCGTGTATTCCAAGTATGTCTCACACCCTGCTTCGGAAATAGTCATTACACTTGGGTTATGTCCAGTAGAGGGCGAACTTCTGCAGAGATGACTAGAAAAAAATAAGCCCCTCCCGGTCGATAAATACCTGGGACCTCCCACACATTCCCCAGATTAGTCTCTGCAGAGGCGACGACATGTCAAGATGATGGCTATCGCTTTCCTTTTCAGGTAAGCCGGGTGTACACCCGGCCCAATATTTTTCTATTTCCACCCAGACTCCCTTATTAACTTCACTATGCCTCCCAGCTATGGCTGCAGAGTCTGGGTGAGGGTAGGACACACCTTAGAGGTGTTTGTGACTAGGAGCCATGCTCCACCGCAAGGCCCCCAACAAGGGGTAGGCGGTCGTCAGGTTACAGTGATTCTGACATGGGATACCCTGTCCGTCATGAAAGCCTTGCTACATACCCAAATGTAGCTATCGTCTTCCCTCCCATTACTCCCCGTTCCCGGTTAGTGGGGGGGGTCTGTGACTCCATTGTTTAATCCCCCCTGTAGTGTGTGTGTGTTTGATCAGTATGCTTGGTGCTATACACTTTACTGTTATTGATAGGCGCTGGCTTCTGCCAGCGCGCCCTTATTGTTATTTGTTTTTTGTTGCGGCCCGCACGCTCGCTCTCGGGCGGCGGCAGGCCGGTTTCGCCTATGCCGGCTCCTCAGCCTGGCTCGATGTCGTTCAGTCAGGGAAGGGGGCGGGGCCAGGTGCTCCTCGCGCCTGTGACAGCCCGCCCCTATTGTTATGGCGCTCGGCCGGCCTGCGACCAAGCATTGGCTGGAGCGCGTCTGTTAGGTGCAATTCCCGCGTCGGGAGGGGTTGGGGCCTTACGCGGCGCGCGATCCACATTGGCCCGCCTCCTTCCTTCTCCTGGCTCGGCGTCGCCATCTTCCCGGGCATCTGTGAGTGCCTCTCGGGGCCCCCTTTTGTTCCTTATACTTAATGTATCACGTTGCAACTGTTATGTAGGCGCCCTTGCATTGCTTGGCGCATACCTTCTGGGAAGGCCCCGTAGGCATGTGTGTATATATATATATATATATATATATATATATAATATTCTTATGTATTTGTATTCTATATATTTTTTATATATATATTTGCCCTTTTTTATACATTCTGGATGGCTGTATGCTTGTTGCTAATGGGGCCCCCAACCAGTGGGTCTTGCAGGTGGGATTATCGAGGCATTTAGGGGTTTCTCCCGGTCCTAGGTCCCTTGGTCAAATTGGGGTTCTCTCTTATCATTACAAAAAAAAAAAAATCCTCCCACTTACGGACTTTAAGGGGCATCCTTAGCTTCATAGCGTAATTCCCATAGCTCATTGCGACTACCATAAAAAATCACCTTATGGAGGCTCCCAGGATACCGGGCTCGGGCTCCCTTCGGGGCAACCCCAGCAGTGTGTGGTTTGTGGGGTATCCCTTGCGGGGGACAATTGGCCTGATGCAGAGCCTCCTCGTTCAGCTATCCCGTGCGTTTTCCTGTTGTTTTTGGGCTGTGATCGGGTCAGGAAAGGGTGCTACGTTGCTTTTGGTGTGCGTGTATGCGCTCAGGTGTTTGTTCAGGCGCCTTTCCCATTGACGGCTCGCAAGAGGCTGAACTCCGTGAAAACGGACGGGCCGTTGATTGTTCCGTTTTTTAATTGATTCAGAGCCATGATTTCTGATTGAAACAAGCCCAATTGAACGAGGGTGTCGACGCTTCACTTACGGGCAGTCTTAGCTCTTTGATCTTTGTGACTTGGAAATGCATTCTGCTGTGCGTGAGCATCAAAGGCGTCAGCTATGCGGCCTGGTTCTTTAGAGCATGGCAGGTCCAAAAAACATTAAGAAAAAAAACTTAGCAAAAAATTAACCCTAAAAATGGACCAAAAAAAAACCCCTAGATAAGCACAACATACTTACAAGGCAAAACTGATGATGTTTTTCATTCACAGATCAAAGAAAAGGGCAGCAAGAATATTGAAGATCCGGTTTCAACTTTTAGAGTTTTTAAAACCCAAAATAAATTTTTATTAGTTTAAAAAAAAAAAGGTTGATAAAAAAAAAAAAAAAAAAACACAAATGGTGTGGTGTGTTCTCTTTCCTGGCACTGTACATTCTCAGGACATAATCATACAGTTACATGTCCCAAAAGGTATGTATATGGGACAAGGAATAGGAAGAAGGAGAAGAAGACAAAGAAGAAGGAGAACAGATTAAGGTAAGCATTAAACACAGGGAAGAAGATAAAGAAGAAGAAGGAGAACAGAAGAAGGTAAGCATTAAACACAGGGAGGAGGAAGAAGAAGAAGAAGGATATTAGTTTAAGGTAAGTTTTGGTGTTGGTTAAAGTGACAGCTTGATGTATGAGGAAAGCTTGAGGGAGGACTAGGGATGTGCGCTTGGAAATGTAAGTATACATGGAAAAACAGTCGGAATTGGGGTGAAAACGGAAACAGATGGCAAGAAGGTACGTTTGGAAACGCATTAAAAAGGAGCCAAAAACAGATCGTCCGTGTGAACGGCAACGGAACCCACGACCACACGGAAAGCACCCGAGAGGGGAAAAAACACTTCCCGAATGAAGACACATAAACGGATCAGTAACGGAGCTCTCCCGAAGGCGGCTCTGAATCACATTTGAACCCCGAGACAAACGGAAGGAAAACGGGCCATAGGAAAAATGGAACAAAATAAGGTCAGTTTTGGGGAGGCTCTGCATCAGGCCAAATGTGCTTATTTGTGTACCATGTGCATCTCATCACCTACACCCCCACGCCTGGCTTTGACCCCAAGTGACGTTGTCATGAGTGGGGAGTCGCAATCCGATGTCAGTGCCAGATGGGCCAACATTGAGAAAATGATTGCTAGCTCTGCGGCCAGGAAAGCCCCAGCTAAGTGACGGCGTTTGGCGCCCGCTGCGCCGGCTTTTGCTTATGACGATTATGACTCCTTGTTGGGTCTGTTTATTCCCCGCTTGAAGAATTCTTTTCAGTATCTGATGGCTGTGTTGTTCAGCAGCCCCTGGATGCTGATGCTGGTAAGGAGCGTGGGGATACTGTTGTTATTCCCAGACTCCTGGCCTATATTTTTGAAGTGCTCGCTATTTCTCCCTTATGGAGGCCCTTCTGCAAAGGGGGGAACTTTTTTGTTTTGGGACCGCCAAGTCTCGTTTGGAGTTCCCGGATCAAAAACGTTTTACCAATCTGATCCTTAAAGAATGGGGAAAGCCCAGCCGGTTTCCTGTACCCTTCAGGGGTGGGATAGGATGTGTCCTTTCCTGTGGATGCGGTTAAAGCGTTGATTGTCACCCCAGAGGTTGACGCTCCGGTTCTGGGATTGTCCGATACATCGGTTGTGCTCCCCCCAGATTCCACTACCTTTATGGATAGTGAGGACTGACGTCTCGACCAAATGGCTTAGTAATGCCTTTGCCTGCGTGGGTTCGGCCTAACGCCCGGTTTGTGCCTCTGCTCTCACGGCCGTGGCTACTGGAGCCTTAATCAGGGGTATGCTGGAAAGTACCCAACTGAATCCTTCCAGTGAGGAATTTACAGCGTTGACGCATTGAGATATGTTTATTGCATTTGTCTTATCAGCTTTGGATGCCACGATCCGTATGTGTAGCAGGACCTCAGCATTGCTTGTGGCTATTCGTCTTTCGGTCTGGTTGCGCCAATGGGCGGCTGATATTGCTGCGAAGTAGGCGCTCCCAGGGCTACCTTTTGTGGGTATGCGCCTGTGTGGTGATAAATTGGACTCGAAAGGAGGTAGGTTGCCTCAGCGCAAAAAGCAGCGCCGGCTCTTTCGGGGTACGGGCTCTTTCAATCCCTACTTTCGTGGCTCTCGAGCGAGTAGGGGAATCTCTTACGCGTTCAGAGGAGATTCCTGGGGTAGGGGCAGAGGACGCGCCCGAACCAGGACCGCCGGGTTTTAAACCCCAGACTGCTGCCCAGTCCACTCAGCGATGAGGGGGCGCTCTCACCCTCACGGGTGGGGGGGGCGGCTGCGGCTCTTCGCCTAGGTCTGGATCCGGGAGGTTTTCGCGGATCCCCAAGCCGCGCAGGGACTTTTCTTGGCGGTGCAAAACCTTCGGGATATGGGGGTCGTTTGTCCGGTTCCCCCCCTCGTAGAGAGAGGTCGGGGTTACTACTCCAACCTCTTTACTGTGCCCAAAGTGGATGGCTCCATGAGACCCTTTTTGGACTTAAAGACTCTCAACTGGTTCATCAGAACCAAGAAATTTTGCATGAGGACTCTGCACTCTGCTGTCAACTCCCTTCGTCCAGGGGACTTTATGGCTTCAATAGACATCAAGGATGCTTACCTTCATGTGCCGGTCTTCCCGGGACACCAATGGTTTCTCAGATTCGCGGTAGGTGACCAACTCTACCAGTTTGTGGATCTCCCCTTCGGGTTGACCTCGGTGCCTAGGGTGTTAACCAAGGTGTTGGCAGGAGTAATGGCTTTCTCAGTGCCCAGGGCATTCGCGTTGTGCCTTATCTGGATGCCCTTCTCATCACGGCATCCTCTCTCAGCCAGGCGGGGCTGGACCCCAGGACGGTGATGACAATATTGGAATCTCGGCTGGGTGATCAACTATCCCAAGTCTTCTCCCCATCAAGGGTGGTTTCGTTTCTGGGCATGAATCTGGATACCATACAGACCAGGGTTTTTTCCTACCCCAGTCAAAAGTGGGGGTTGTACAGGCTCTGATTGGTCTCCTTTTGTCCAACCTTCGTCCGTTCATCAGGCTAGGGATGAGACTTGTGGGATTGATGGTGGCTTGTTTTGAGGCAGTTCCTTTTGCTAATTTTCACATGAGACCTCTTCAACTCCTTCTTTTATCAGCTTGGGACAGATGTCCTCTGGCCTTGAATCAGTCGTTTGTGCTGTCTCCTCTGGTCCGGCGGTCCCCCCAGTGGTGGCTGGCCCGAAGAACCCTCTGGGGGGGCAGATCCTTTCTGGCGCCCCGTTGGGAAACGGCCACCACAGATGCCAGCCTGTCGGGCTGAGGGGGGGGGTTCTGGAAGGAACACCCGTTCCAGGGTCTGTGGGGTACTCAGGAGGCCACATCCCCATCAACATTCTGGAGCTGAGGGCGGTCCGGTTGGTGCTGTCGCACCTGGCGCATCATCTCCAGGGATTATCGGTTCAGGTTCGATCAGACAATCGGACTGCGGTTGCTTACATCAATCACCCAGGAGGGACTCGAAGCAGGAGTGCCCTCGGGTAAGTGTCTTTGATTCTTGCATGGGCTGAGAGCAATGTGCCATGCATCTCGGCGGTGTGCATTCCAGGAGTGGAGAACCTGGAAGCGGACTCTCTGAGCAGGGGGGTCTCTAGCCGAGGGGAACGGTTCCTCAGCAACAAGGTATTTCTATCCATCTGTTGCAGGTAGGGGATTCTGGAAGTGGATCTCTTTGCTTCCCGTCACAACCACAGGCTCCTTGTGTTTGTGTCTCTGTTCCAGGATCCTCTGGCTCTGGCAGTGGATGCCATGTCTCTGGCCTTGCGAGCTCTGGGTCTCCTGTATCTGTTTCCCCCCTTCTCCATGGTAGGCAGGGTGGTGTGCATGCTGGTTCAAGAGGGTGTGCCAGCTATACTGGTGGCCCCATGGTGGCCAATACAGGTGTGGTTCGCAGCCGTCGTGCGGCTGGTGGTCGATCGGTACAGGTTGCCCTGTTTCCGGATCTGGTCACTCAAGGTCAGCTATGTTACACCAATTTAAAAACGCTGGCTTTGACGGTGTGGCTGCTGAGACCTCCATCTTAAAAGAGTATGGTTTGTCTTATGCTGTGATCCAGATGCTTGTTAGGGCTAGGAAGAAGTTTTCCTCTCAACATCTGCTACAGGACCTGGCGGTCCTATACTGATTGGTGTGAGGCTAGAGCCTTGCCTTGTAGGGTGTTTTCGATTCCCAGTATTTGGGAGTTTCTCCAACACGGTTTGGACTGGGTTTTCAGCTTAGTACTCTAAAAGGGCAGGTCTCCGACCTTGCGGTTTTCTTTCAAGGTTTGTTGCTTTTCATCCTTTGGTTAAGATTTTTTCCAGGGGGTCACTCATGTGCACTCATGTGCGGCCCCCTCGCAAGTCCTTGTTGACTGCTTGGGACTTGTATTTGGGTTTGTCGGCCCTCAAGGGACCTCCTTTTGAGCCGGTGCAGGATGTTGCACTTTCTTTTCTCACACAAATGGTTGCCCTTTTGGTGGCTATTACCTCCTGCTTTGAAAGACACCAGGACAAGGTCTTTCTACCTGAGGTGGTTTGCTGCCTTCCATTTCAATCAGGGCCCTGCACTCTTTGGATGTTGTGCGTTGTGTGAAGTACTTTTTGGTGGCTTTTTCTCTTTTCTGTAGGACGGACGCCTTGTTTGTGGTGCCCTCTGGGCCCAAGAAGGGTTTGGCGCTGTCAAGTCTGCCGTTAGTATATGGCTACGTCAGGCCATTGTTGGGGCCTAGTCTGCCAAGGGGAGGGTTCCCCCTTTTTCAGATCACTGCTCATTCTACTCGTACTGTTGGGGCTTCCTGGGATTTTTCAGCACCAGGCTTCTGTTAAACAAGTTTGTACGGCTACTACTTGGTCTTCTGTTCACACCTTTTCCAAGTTTTATAAGGTTGATGTGCGGGCCTCAGTGGATGCTGTTTTCGGCCGCAAAGTTCTACAAGCTGCAGTGGTTTACTTTGTGCTCTTTTGCCTGTTGGGATCCCCACCCTTTTTGGACACTGCTATTGGATGTCCCAAGTGTAATGACTATTTCCGAAGCAGGGTGTGAGACATACTTGGAATAATACCATTTTGTGATTACTCACCTGTAAAATGGGTATTATAAGTATGTCTCACACCCTGCTTCGCCCCACCCTGAGTTGTATCTTGGATCCTCTGTATGGTGATACTTTTTTCTCATAGATTTTATTTGCTCTTCCTGGTCCCCTTACTGCTTTCTTATACTGGGGAATGTGTGGGAGGTCCCAGGTATTTATGGACCGGGAGGGGCTTCTTTTTTTCTAGTCATCTCTGCAGAAGTTCGCCCTCTACTGGACATAACCCAAGTGTAATGACTATTTCCGAAGCAGGGTGTGAGACATACTTATAATACCCATTTTACAGGTGAGTAATCACAAAATGGTATTTTTTGTGCCAAAGGAAATCACTAGTGCAAACTATTTCACTATTATGGTGGTTGGGCCAACAGAAGCAACTTACCTTCCTTCTTCCTTGCAGCACATGTATGTGTCTGCAGGTAGGGCAGATGCAATTATCCCAAAACAGGATGCCCCCCTCCCCCACCAAAAGGCTTTTTTGGCTGTTGGTCAACTTTAAAGATGAACAAAATACCATTTTGTGAATACTCACCTTGTAAAATGGGTATTATAAGTATGTCACACACCCCGCTTCAAGATAATCATTACATGTGGGTAGTATGGTCTGAAGAGGGCGATCTGCAGAGATGATTGGAGGAAAGAAAGCCCCTCCCAGTCCATAAATACCTGGGACCTCCCACTCATTACCCAGTATAAAGAAAGCAGTAAGGTAAGGGACCAGGAAGAGCCAAATATGGGACATCCAAAAGCAGTGTCCATAAAGGGTGGGGATCCAAAACAAGGCATAAAGCACAACTTAAACTACTGCAGCCTGCAGAACTTTGCGGCCAAAAACAGCATCCGCTGACGCCCAAACATCAACCTTGTAAAAACTTTGAAAAAGTGTGAACAGAAGACCAGGTAGCGGCCTTGCAAACTTGCTCAACAGAGGCCTGGTGCTGAAAAGCCCAGGAAGCCCCAACCGCACGAGTAGAATGAGCTGTAACACGAAGGGGAGGATTTCTCCCCTTAGCAGAAAAGGCCCCGACAATGGCCTGACGAATCCACTTACTGATGGAAGACTTAGCCGGCGCCAAACCTTTCTTGGGCCCAGAGGGTACCACAAAGAAGGCATCAGTCTTACGAAAGGCAGACGTTACCACCAAATAGTACTTCACAACTCGAACCACATCCAGGGAATGCAGGACCCTCTCCTTTTCGTTACTGAGGCAGAAACCACCTTAGGAAGGAAATCCGGGTTAAAACGGAAAAACCACCTTGTCCTGATGTCTTTCAAAATACGGGACGTGAATGGACAGAGCCGCCAACTCAGAAACACGCCGAACAGAAGTGATAGCTACCAAAAAGGCCACCTTCTGAGTAAGGGAAGACAAGGCAATATCATGCAAGGGCTCAAAGGGAGGACCCTGAAGAGCAGAAAGAACCAAATTCAAATCCCAAACCGGAATCAGAGCCTTCCTAGGGGGCCGCACGTGCGTAACCCCCTGGAAAAAGGTCTTAACCAGCGGATGAAGCGCAAAAGATCTTTGGAAAAACACCGCCAGGGCAGACACCTGCCCCTTCAGAGTATTAAGTTGGAGCCCTAGATCCAAACCGTGTTGCAGGAACTCCAGGATTCTAGAAATAGAGAATTCCCTGCAAGGCAAAGCCCTAGTCTCACACCAATCAATATAAGACCTACAAGTCCTATAGTAAACGGAAGAAGAAGACCTCTTCCTAGCTCTAATAAGAGTCTGAATAACCGCATCAGAAAGACCTTGCTCCTTCAAGATGGAGGTTTCAGCAGCCACGCCGTCAATGCCAGCGTTGGTAAATTGGGGCAACGTAGATGACCCTGTGTGTGCAGATCCGGCAGCAGGGGCAGAACGAACTGATCTTCTGCTAACCTTACCACGTCTGCGAACCAAACCTGTCTTGGCCACCTTGGAGCCACCAGAATTGCTGACGCTCCTTCCAGAGCCAGCTTGCGCACTACTCTGGCTACCATGGGAAACGGAGGGAACAGATACAGAAACCCCAGATCCCTCCAGTTCAGGGACATGGCGTCCGTCGCGAAGGCTAGCGGATCCTTCGCCAGAGACACAGATGCCGGAAGTTTGTGATTGTGACGGGAGGCAAAGAGGTCCACCACCGGTGAACCCCACCTGAGACAAATCGAACGAAACACCTTGGGACTGAGAGGCCACTCCCCCTTGCGGGCTGACCACCTACTCAGAGAGTCCGCCTCCGAGTTCTCTACTCCCGGAATGTGAACTGCCGAGATGCACGGGACGTGGCTCTCCGCCCAGTCCAGAATCAACGACACTTCCCTGAGGGCACTCCTGCTGCGAGTCCCTCCCTGGTGATTGATGTAGGCAACCGC
This sequence comes from Gastrophryne carolinensis, assembly GCA_027917425.1. Lineage (NCBI taxonomy): Eukaryota > Metazoa > Chordata > Amphibia > Anura > Microhylidae > Gastrophryne > Gastrophryne carolinensis. The sequence goes on along the minus strand of CM051243.1, from coordinate 69,382,215 downwards.
CGTCCGATTGTCCGACCGAACCTGGACCGGCAAGCCCTGCAGGAGATGAGTCAAACGAAAAAGAACCATTCTGATGGCTCTCAATTCCAGAATGTTGATAGGCTCGTGGGCTTCCAGGGGTCCCCACAACCCCTGAAATTGCAGATCCTTCCAGAAGCCCCCCCATCCTGAGAGGCTGGCATCCGTGGTGACCACCTCCCAACGAGGAGTCTGAAAAGACCTGCCCTTCAACAGATTGGTTGAGTTCAGCCACCACCTGAGTGGTCGGCGAACACGGGGAGACATCAGAAAGAATTGATCCAGCGACAGAGGAGATCTGTCCCAGACAGACAATAGATGGAGTTGTAGCGTCCTCGTGTGAAACTGGGCAAAGGGGACTGCCTCGAAGGAGGCCACCATCAACCCCACCAGTCTCATTCCTAGTCGAATGCTCGGACGAGGAATGGACATGAGCGACCAAATCAATTCCTGAATCAAAAGAACCTTGGATTGAAGAAGGAACACTCTGGCCTTATCTGTATCCAGAGACATTCCCAGAAAGGATACTATCCTGGACGGGTAAAAGGAGGACTTGGGGTAGTTGATCACCCAGCAGAACCTCTCCAGAGTGGATATTACCGTCCTGGTGTCCAATTCCGCTTGGCTGAATGATGATGCCATGATGAGGAGATCGTCCAGATATGGCACTATGCGAATTCCCTGCGCTCTAAGAAGAGCCATCACCCCAGCGAGCACCTTGGTGAAAAACCCTTGGAGCTGTGGTGAGACCAAAAGGAAGAGCTACAAACTGAAAGTGCCGATCTTCCACCACAAACCTGAGGAATCTCTGGTGCGCGGGAAAAATCGGAACATGGAGGAAAGCGTCCTTGATGTCTATGGACGTCATGAAGTCCCCCTGACGGAGAGCGCGGATAGCTGAACGAAGCGATTCCATGCGAAATTTTCGCAGCCTGATAAACCTGTTGAGGATCTTCAGATCCAGGATGGGCCGGATAGAGCCATCCTTTTTGGGGACCGTGAACAGATTTGAGTAAAATCCCCGACCCTGATCTGATAGGGGCACTGGCGAGATGACCTCTATCTCCAGAAGACTTGAAAACGCCTCCCGAAGCCCCCGTGCGCCAGGTGCGTCCGGGGGCACCCTAGACCTGAAGAAAAGTGGAGGAGGACGGGACTCGAACTCCAACTTGTAGCCGGAAGACACGACTTCCCGGATCCATTTGTCCGAAACCTCCCGAATCCAGATCAGAGAGAAGTGTCGCAGCCGTCCCCCCACCCGCACAGGTGAGGGCGCCCCCTCATTGCTGAGCAGGCTTGTTCGCAGGTTTTGGGTTTTGAACCCCAGTTGTATCCTGAGCGGGCACGTCCTCTGCCCCTATTCCAGGAATCTCCTCTAGTGGAAGGGAAGGCGAAACCTCTTCCTGCTCTGGATCCGCGAAAGGAATGATTGAAAGAAGCCACCCCGCGAAAGGGACGTCGTTGCTTCTTGCGTTGAGGTAACTTAGCCCCCTTAGCTACTGAATCCAATTTCTCTCCAAAAAGCCGTAGCCCCACGAATGGGAGAGACGTCAGCGACTTTTTTTTTTTTTTTTTTTTTTTTGACCCAAAGTCGGCCGCCCACTGGCGCAACCAAACTGAACGCCTTATAGTCACCATCAGAGCAGAAGCTCCCCAAGGCGGCTAACATGAAAGACAAGAATAACTCACAACGTTTAAGTCCCAGAAATTCGTCACTGTCCGGGTGCAAACCGGAAGATGACAACAAGTCTCTGACCACTGACCTGGTAGCCACCACCAGCAGAGACGAAGCGCAAAAAAGGCCGTATGGCTGCCCCAATACTGGCGAAACCATGACAAGCCATCTGGTCAATTCGTTTATCCCCTCCATCTTTAAGAGAAGAGCAATCGGGGTTATTCAAAAATGGCTGAATTGGATAACCCCAGAATTGGAGCATCCACCTCAGGGGGGGACGTCCAGCGCTTAACCATGTCCGAAGGGAAAGGATATCTTTTATCCCAACTCTGAGGAATGCCTGGGAGCCGAGCCGGCCTCTCCCATTCCTTAGAAATAATCTTATCAAAATGCCTTTGATTAGGGAATTCCAAGTGCGGCTTGGATTCCTCATAAAAACTCCCCTTGTTGATGAGGAGCAACCTCTGGAGGAGAAATAGCCAGAACCTCAAACATCTGAGCAAGGACGTTAGGAGTATCCAAAGAACTCCCTGACCCCTTCTCAGAGTCCGCGCCAACAAATTGCTGGTCGTCCGAATAATCCGATTCGTCAAATAGCTCCCCTTCCTCCAGAGGGGAGTAATCTGACCAATCCAGGCGATCCTCATCGTCATATTCAAATGTCGGTGGGACCGGTGACAAATGCTTTCTCTTAGCTGGAGCCTTCTTGGCAACCGCAGAAGAAATAAATTTTTCAATATTAGTCAATCTAGCACACACATCAGATTGCGACTGCCCACCCGTGACAACGTCACACAGGACACGGGCCAAGACGGGGTGGGAAGGGGATGACGCCGGCGGTGCTGACCCAGACGCCTGGGGTTCTGACTGCCGTGTAATAGTCATGGTATACATAGAAATACGTCATCCCCTGTTAGGGATACCCCACAGCCCATGCACTTCCGGGATTGCCCCGAGGGGAGCCCGGTATCTGGGGATGCCTCCATACGGTGAACTTATATGTAGTCGCAATGACCGAGGGAATTACGCTAGTAAGCAACCCGGGATGCCCTTATAATTGTCCCAAGTGGGAGGATTTTAACATGGAATTTAACCCAGGGACCCAAGGACCGGAAGAAGACCCCTTAAAGCCTAAGGCGTTCTACCTGAAAGACTGCCGGATATAAAGGGTTACATATAAGTAAATATATATATATATAGAAATATAGAAATATAGAAACATAGGGGGCCCATAGGGCCACTCACTGTGCCTTCCTGCGTGAGGTAAATGGCGTCCACCACACACGCAGCTCACAGAGGCAGAGAGGATCCTGTGGGCGTGGCCAGCGCGGAGCGCGCGATATGCGTAGCTCCGCCCCCTTACAGAGCGGAAAGCGGGCTCCGCAGTGGGTCTGCCTAACAGGGGCGGGCCGTGGCGTCCCGCTCAACAGCCCGGCCTCGCCCCTAATGGCAAAATGTGTGAGGTAAATTACCTCAGAAAAACACTATAGCGCACACATATACCGGCGCCATGGCAAGAACATCAGCCGCGGCGCCGGTAACCACAAAAGACCCCAGGGATGTAATGAGTGAGGGCCGCGGCGACGCACAATCGCCCGGCCCCGCCCACTGTGGCCAGCGCGTGAGGGGAGAACTCCCCTCACAAGATTAAGGGAACCGCCAGCGCAAATAACCGCGCCGCGGCCATTGCGGTAGTCACCGCAACAAAAAACAGTAAAGCCAGGGGGACAAGCCAGCGCCAACAGCCGGCCCCACCCCCCAACTACAACTTCTGAGGAGGCGCCAGTAGCAGCAAGCGCCGCTGTTAAAGTGAAACAATGCACAATAAATAAATCCTAACTCTGAGGTAAAAAAGGTGGCCCCCGACATTTTATCCCCACCACCACAGGAGAAGGGCATCAGGAAAGGGGGGCCAAGGGACAGGGCATCCCAAACCGGGGTCACCAGCCCGGATAACCGCCTACCCTCTGGTACAGGGTCTTGCGGTGGAGCATGGCTCCAGAGCACTAAAAGTGCCATTCTACCCTCACCCGGGATACAGCCTAGACTGGGAGGCATGTGTATTGGGACTTATAAAAAACATAACCGGGTGGAAATATAGAGAAAAGCGGGCCGGGAATAAACCCGGCTACCTGAAATCCCCCTGTGCAAGGAGGAGACATCATCTTCTGACTTGCTCGCCGTCTGCAGAGATGGAAAACTGGGTAATGAGTGGGAGGTCCCAGGTATTTATGGACTGGGAGGGGCTTTCTTTCCTCCAATCATCTCTGCAGATTGCCCTCTTCAGACCATACTACCCACATGTAATGATTATCTTGAAGCGGGGTGTGTGACATACTTAGAATAAGCCTCTTTTGCCAGCCCTATAGTGTTTTAGACCCCCTGGTGCATCCCGTTTTGAGATGCCTAACTGGATGAAACCCCTAAATCGCCTAGTATACTCACCTCACCAGTGATCTTGCTGCACATACAGTATGCGTGCCACAACGACACCACTGACTTTCCCCAGTTGACGTGTGCATCGGCAGCAGGCATTTCTGAATGGCTGAAGCAGGTGTACACAGCGGGAGGGGAAAGGTCAGCACTAGCTGCTGACTAGAGGAGAGCCTGCACAAGCACCAGGGGATCACCAGCAAAGTAATCATTGACGCGTTCCAGGGGGTATCGCACAGCAGGGCTTCCGAAATCGAGATGAACAATCACCACGATAATGACATTTCTGGGGGTTGTTACTCTTTAAAGCGGGACTACAGTCAAAAATGACTGTAGTTTCACAGTACTACTTAGCAGCGGGGCAGCATGACCTGGGCTGCCTCCATTAAAATAAGAAACCGGGTGCTGGGAAATTCACCACTTCCAGAAAGAATCGCAGCCAGGGCTAATAGGCTCACCCACTGGCCGCGCTGATAGGCTGCTCTAGGTCACGTGGGAGTGTCACCACGAGAAGCCTATCAGCACTGCCCGCGATTCTGATAGGCTGTGGCTCGGCTGCTACAGAATAGGCCGAGAAGTGCGGTTTCTTATTTTAACGGCGCATGATACGCAGGGGGGGCTGCCTGGGTCCTTCTGCCACGCTGTGAAGTAGTACTGCGGAACAACAATCATTTTTTGAGTGTAGTTCTGCTTTAAACCATACCCCCTTAAAGCCAGCCTAATACCAGGCCCATATATTTTCACCTTCCCTCACTAGTCTACCAACCGCATCCCAAATTGAAGCAGTTTTGCACTCCATTAAAAAAAAAAACATTCTCCTCCTCTTCGCTAACTCCAATTTGTATACCTTTAAAATATACCCCCTTGTTCATGCCTAATGTCAACAGAAACCCGGGCCTATCTTCCACTGCCCTGGTGGGATCTTGTGTGCCACTGCTCCGTCATGGGTACACTCACTGAATGGATGGGTTAAATATGGAGGAAGCGTTCCCATATGTGCACAAGCATACAAGGGCCAACTATGCCCCCCCGCAAAAAAAAAATCACTACAGTAGGCACAGCACAGAGGTCACAGCAACCAGGTCTGCATGAATTGGCTTCTAGCCAGGAAAAGGACTGCAGGTGCATATCGTGGTAAATGGGGGGGGGGCATCTCCAGGCTGGCGGCTCGGATTGAGGCACAGAATACACAAATTCTTCAGCTCCAACTGCAACACGATGACTTGGAAAATAGACACCGTAGAAAAAACAATTCTGTGAGTACTCACCTGTAGAATTGCTTTTACCATGCATGGCACGGCCTGCTTCACAAAGTCATTACATCTGGGTATTCCGCCACAAGGTGGCGCAGTGCACTGCAGAAGAGTTGTGGCTCCGCCCAGTACCATATAAAAACGGAATAACCATAGAGTTGACATAACCAGTAGTTGACAAGCAGTGATAAAAGAACCGGGAACTAATAACGATAACAACCCCAACTAATTTGGAACAATCACCATAAAGAGGAAACCAAGAAAAACGTAACAAGGGTGGGGTGAAGCAGGCCGTGCCATGCATGGTAAAAGCAATTCTACAGGTGAGTACTCACAGAATTGTCTTTTCCCCAATGCATGGCACGGCCTGCTTCACGAAGTCATTACATCTGGGACTTCCAAAAGCAGTGTCCATAAAGTAGGGTGGGATCCCCAAAGAGTAACAGCAGGCAGTTCAAACCACTACTGCCTGAAGTACCTTGCAGCCAAAAGCAGCATCAGCAGAGGCCTTAAGATCAACCTTTTAAAACTTGGAAAAAGTATGAACAGAAGACCAAGTTGCGGCCTTACAAACTTGTTCAACAGAAGCTTGGTGCTGAAAGGATCAAGACGCACCAATAGCACGAGTGGAATGAGCAGTAACCCTAAAAGGGGGAACCTTCCCCTTAGCAGAATAGGCCTGACGGATCCACTTGCTGATAGTGGATTTAGCCGGAGGCAGACCCTTCCTAGGTCCAGCAGGAAGAACAAAAAGAGCATCAGATTTCCTGAAAGACTCACTAGCAACCAAATAAAACTTCAGGGCCCTGACAACATCCAGAGAATGAAGTGTCCGCTCCTTGGAATTAGCAGGATTAGGACACAGAGAAGGCAAAACAATGTCCTGACTGAGATGAAAAGCAGACACAACCTTAGGCAAGAAATCCGGCTTAAGCCGAAACACCACCTTATCCTGATGCCGCTCAAAATAAGGAGGTTTGATGGAGAGAGACGCCAGCTCAGAAACTCGTCTGACCGAAGTAATGGCCACCAGGAAGGCCACCTTAAGAGTCATAATGGGTAAAGCGGCCCCACTGATAGGCACAAAGGGAGGACCCTGCAGAGCAGATAACACCAGATTTGGATCCCAAACAGGTAGCATAGGTTTACATGGTGGACGCACATGAGCAACTCCCTGAAAGAAAGTCTTGACCAACTGATGATTGCAAAAGATCTTTGGAAGAATATTGCCAGGACTGACACCGGTCCCTAAGTTGAAGGCCCGAATCCAAGCCATGTTGCAAAAAAGAAAAACAGAATCATGGAAATAGAAAACACCTACAAGGCAGAGACCTAGACTCACACCAGGCAATGTAAGCATGTCAAATCCTATAGTAGATAAAGGACAAGGACTTCTTCCCAGCCCTAATCATGGCATCAACAACAGAGGCCAGCAACCTCTTATCCATCAAGATGGAGGTTTCAGCAGCCAAGCCGTTAAAGCCAGCGTTTGTAAATTGGGATGGCACAGCCGTCCCTGAGTAAGCAGATCTGGATCCTTGGGCAGGACATACTGATCAACTGTCAACTGCACGATGTCTGCGAACCGCACCCTACTTGGCCAGCAGGGGGCCACCAGAATGGCTGGTACCCCTTCCTGGGCTATCTTGTGCAGCACCCTGCCCAGCAGAGGAAGGGGACGGAACACAGAGGCGCCGAAACTCCGTCCTGTAACAGGGAGACAAACCTGGGAAGCTTGTGATTGTGGCGGGAAGCAAACAGGTCCACATCCGGAAGACCCCAGCGGTGACACAGGGAGTGAAATACCTTGTTGCTGAGAGGCCATTCCCCCAGCCGAGACGTCCCCCTGATCAGGGAGTCTGCCTCCAGGTTCTCCACCCCCGGAATGTAAACCGCCGAGATGCAAGGCACAATCTCTTCCGCCCAAGACAGTATCAGGGACACTTCCTTGAGGGCTCGCTTGCTCCGAGTCCCTCCCTGATGATTGATGTAGGCAACTGCCGTCTGGTTGTCCGAGCGGATCTGAACAGCCTGACCCCGAAGGTGTGAGATCAGCTGAGCAAGAACCAACCTGATCGTCCTCAGTTACAGAACATTGATGGGAGCATGGGCCTCCTGGGGGCCCCATTGACCCTGGAACTGCAGAAACTTCCAAAATCCCCCCCAACCACCATCTGTGGTGACAGTCTCCCAACACTGGGGCAGAAAAGTCCTGCCCACTAGAAGGTTCCTTGAGTCCAGCCACCACAAGAGGAACTGTCTGGCCAGGGGGGACAGAGCAAATTCCTGAACCAGGGACACAGGGTCCTGATTCCAAACAGACAGAAGGTGCAACTGAAGAGGCCTCATGTGAAACTGAGCAAAGGGGACCGCCTCGAAGCAGGACACCATCAGACCCACTAACCGCATCCCCTGCCGGATGGAGGGATGGGGACACAAGAGCAGAGCCCGAGCCTGCTTCTGAAGGCCCTCCACTTTCAGAAAACCGGAAAACCTTGACCTGAGAGGTATCCAGAGTCATGCCCAGAAAGGACCTCACCAACGACAGAGACAGTGAAGACTTGGGATAGTTGATCACCCAGCCGAAGGACTCAAGAGTGAAGGTCACCCCCTGAGTATCCCTCTCGGCCTGCCGAAGAGACTGAGCCGCAATCAGAATGTCGTCCAGGTAAGGAAGGATGCGAATGCCCTGATGCTGCAGCAGAGCCATCATGCCCCCGCCAGCACCTTGGAGAACACCGGAGGCGCCCAGGTGACACCAAAAGGTAAGGCCACAAACTGGTAATGCTGATCCTCTAGAGCAAACCTGAGAAATCTCTGATGACCCAGGAAGACTGGCACATGAAGATAAGCATCCTTAATGTCCACGGAGGTCATGAAGTCCCCCGGGCTAAGGGAACTGACAGCCGAATGAAGAGTCTCCATGCAAAAGTGCTTGAACCTGACAAGACTCTTCAAGTCCAGGATTGGCCTCAGGGACCAGTCCTTTTTGGGGACCGTGAACAAATTGGAGTAGAACCCCTGACCCTATTCCTGGGAAGGCACCGGGCAAATGATTCTTGACTCCAGCAGACGTTGAACCGCAAGGCGCAACCTCTGAGCTGACAGAGGGTTGTGAGGCATCCGGGATCTGAGAAATCTGGGGGGCCGCCAGGCTGCAAACTCTATCTTGTAACCGGAGGACACCACCTCCTGAATCCAACGGTCTGAGACGCGGAGTCTCCAGACATGAGCAAAGAGCCGAAGCCGCCCCCCACCCTGATGGGTGAGGGCGCCTCCGCATGCCTGAGGGGGCTTGGGAGAAGGTTTGGGCTTGGGGTCCCATGAGAGACTGGGACGACCACGGGATCTGCCACCGCCCCAAGACCCCCTGTGGATACCTGAAAAGAGGGACCCTCGACCTCCCCTGGGGGTACGAAAGGAGGAGACTGAAGCAGATGGCCCCCAAAAAGGCCAAGGCTGCCTCTTACGCTGAGGGAGCCTACCATCCTTGGCTAAAACTTCCAGGCGCTCACCAAAGAGCTGCAGTCCCACAAAGGGGAGTCCAGTGAGAGCCTTCTTAGCAGCAGCGGCAGCTTCCCACTGACGCAACCAAACAGAGGGGCGCATAGCCACCAAGAGGGCAGTAAGAATGAAGGCAACAAAATCAGAGCACAGCAAAAGGTCCCTATACTCATCCCTTAGAGCTGTAGCGCCAGCAAGGAGACGATTGATCAGTCTCTTAAGAGCAATAGCAATTATGGCAGCGGCACAGGACGGACGCAAACCAGCCCCCACAAAGGCAAAGGCATGGCAGGCCAGCTGATCCATACGCCGGTCTTAGCTGTCCCGCAGTGTAGTAGTGTCAGGGGAAGGCATAACAGAAGTGTTGGACAATCCAAGAACGGGCGTGTCTACCTCGGGGGGACCCGACCATCGCTTAACCAAATCAGCAGGAAAGGGATACTTCTTATCCAAACCTTTAGGCACTGCGGGCAATCTACTGGGACATTCCCACTCCTTGAGCACCATATTAGTGAAATGACTCTGCTCAGGGAACTCCAGACACTGCTTAATAGTACGAAAAAGCTCACCCTGCTTCCTCTTAGCAGTGTCCTCAGGAAACCAGGAATCCTCAGACTCAGACCCAGGGTCACTGTCACAGCCCGCCTGCTGGTCCCCAGAGGAGTCATAGCCCAGGAAAAGCTCCCCCTCCTCCAGGGAATAACGTTCATCAAAAAGATCAATTTCCTCCTGCTCCTCAGTAAACAGTGCAGGCGAGGAAGTCAGGTGCCGCTTCTTGCTAGAGGCCTTACGCTGAACAGGCCTGGCAAGCTGTCTTTTAATGCTGGCCACACGAAGTGTCAAATCCGATTGTGACCCCTGCTAGTATCCCCCTCACTGGGGGCTAAGTGCAGGCGCGGCGGGGTAGGCGATGCTGAAGGGGGCGCAGAGCTTGGTAAACAGGCAGCCCGGACTGAATCAAAAGGACAGCCTGGGCACACGGCTCACACACCGTGACGTCATTACTGATAGGGGATACCCCACACATGGAACACAACCGGGATTGTCCTGAAGGACCCCCGAGCACATTATCCCCAGAAGCCTTCATACGATGATTAATACAGGAGCAATATGCCAGCACAGGGTAATGGCTAATAAAAGCCACCCGGGATGCCCCCCCGAGGGATGCCCCCAGAATCAGTAAGGGCAGATGAAGGGGGGGGAGTAAGGACCGGGAGAAACCACAACCCACGGGTGTCCCGCCTGAAAGACATAAGCAAACATACATAAGTATCCCGCAGCCCATGCCCAAGGATAACCAAAAACCCCAGAGGGGACTCACGGACCAAGCAGGACAAGGATTGCCAGCCGCCAGACCACCGGAGCAAGCGATGCAAGCAGAAATCACAGCCGCAGCCCAGAGATGAAGAGGGCCCCAGACACGCAGCAGAAGCAACATGGCGTCGACAGAGGAACCTTGAGGGGTGGGCCGCGTGAGGACGCGATACGCGCCATCCGCCGGCCCCGCCCCCCCGAAGAGCACAAAAATGGCGCTCACGTGACCTCGCCGACGTCATCCCCACAGTAAAAAGCGCCTCACCAATATAGCGGCACCCGCCGCGGAGCACAGAACAAAGCGGCGGCAGCAGCAAAAGTATACAAAAACTGTCTAAAAACAGGCTAAAAACACACACACTACCAGAACACCCATCGGGGAGAGAAGGGGGGGAGAGCGAGCAGGCAGCGGCGAAGCCCAGGCCAGTGGGGGGGGACCCCAAACATAGAAAACATGTCCAAAAACACTCACCCCCTCAGAAACTAGGACAGGAACTCCGCATCCCTAGTAGGCTCACCATAGAGCCTATGGCCGGCTACCCTTTGTGGTACAGGGTCTGCGGCTTGGAGCAGCGCTCTTTGAGCACTTGACCCCAGTGCTCCGCTACCTTCACCCGATCTGACAGCCGAGGCTAGGAGGCACAGAGGGTCCGGAAACGGATGGAAATAGATATGCAGGGCCGCAGGCATGGTTGCCCCGCACACCTGCGCATAGAGAGAGAGCCATCTTTTATCTTCGCAGTAAGCACTGCAGAGAACAACTGGATAAGTCTATGGTGATTTCGTTTTTATATGGTACCGCAATAGACATGCAGACATGCAAAAAAACAGGCTCCTCCCGGCCCTTCATATACCCGGGGACCTCCCACAAATCCCCAGATTTCTCTGCAGTGCTGACTGCAAAGACATGAAGCATCACTCTCTCGCAGGTGAGCGGGGCTATTACAGCCTGCGGCCCTGTTGGACTATTCCCACCCATCCTTTTCGTGATGTGCCTCCCAGCCCGGGCTGCGCTGGTCGGGTGAAGGTAGGCAGCACCATGCGTGCTTATGGAGCCATACTCCACCGCAGTCCCCCACCAAAGGGTAGGCGGTTTAGGCTGATGGTGAGCCTCTAGTGGATGCCCCTCCCACATTATTGCCCATGCCCGTGTAGCGGTGGACCCTGTGTAAAGGGTCGTCATCCTCCATCGTTTCCCCCGTATTCGGGGGAAAAGAAAGGGGGGGTATGCGTGTGGCGGTCTCAGAGTACTGTATTGTAACGCTTATGGCCTTAGTATTGCCCTTGACTTGTAACTGGGTGTCAGAGCCGTGCTGCTTGCTATTCATAGTTTTTGGCTGCCGCCGTGCGCGTGTCTTTTCTTTTACTAAAAGTGTACTGCGCTGGGCGACGGCGTCTCCTTTAGCAAAGGCTTATATTAAGTGTATCTTATACTTCGCTGGTCAAGTTTTGTCTGCTGCCTCAGAGCTTCGCGCTCTTCGGGGGGGGGGGGGCGGGGATCTGGCTTGGCGCGCTCCGCGTCACGGCCAGATCGGGCCCGCCCTTCAAGGTTCCCTTGGCGCCATTTTGATGATCTTCGCGCGCGCGCGCGTGGTTGTGGTCCTCCTCCTCCCTTGGCCTGTAAGTGCCCTCGCGGGCATTTTCAATAATACAATTCTGTGAGATACTCACCTGTAGAATTGGTATTATACGCATACAGTACGTCCTGCTCCATCTATAACACTTACACATGGGTAATCCTCCGCCAGATGGCGCTGTTCACTGCAGACGTGCAAAAACAGGCTCCTCCCGGCCCTTCATATACCCAGGGACCTCCCACAAATCCCCAGCATTGAAAAGCAGTGAGAAAAGAAGCCGGGAGAAACCAACCACCCAACTGGTAATGATAACAATGATAACAATGGTAACAATCACCATACAGGGGATCCAGAACAAGGTGAAACCAGGGTGGGGTGGAGCAGGACGTACTGTATGCGTATAATACCAATTCTACAGGTGAGTATCTCACAGAATTGTATTATTCTAAGCATACAGTACGTCCTGCTCCATCTATAATACTTACACATGGGACATCCAATAGCAGTGTCCATAAAGTAGGGTGGGATCCCCAACAACAAAGGCAACGGCACGTAGTTCAAACTACAACCGCCTGTAAAACCTTACGGCCAAAGGCAGCATCAGCTGAGGCCCAAACATCAACTTTGTAAAACTTTGAAAAGGTGTGAACAGAAGACCAAGTAGCGGCCTTGCAAACTTGTTCAACAGAGGCCTGTTGCTGAAAAGCCCAAGAGGCGCCAATAGCACGAGTGGAGTGAGCCGTAAGGCGGAAAGGGGGAGGCCTCCCCTTAGTAGAATAGGCCTGAATCACAGCCTGACGAATCAATTTACTGATGGTAGACTTGGCGGGAGCCAAACCTTTCCTAGGCCCCGAAGGCACAACAAAGAGAGCATCAGTCTTCCTGAAGGCCTTAGTGACAACCAGGTAATACTTCAAGCACCTGACTACATCCAAGGAATGCAGAACCCGCTCCTTGTCATTACGAGGATTGGGACACAGAGAAGGAAGAACATTATCTTGGTTCAAATGAAATGCCGAAACCACTTTTGGCAGAAAGTCGGGTTTGAAGCGGAACACCACCTTGTCCTGGTGTCGCTCATAGTATGGAGGCTGAATAGATAGAGCGGCCAGCTCTGACACACGCCTAACCGAAGTAATAGCCACCAAGAAGACAACCTTGAGAGTGAGAACGACCAGAGCAGCCTCTTGAATAGGCTCAAAGGGAGCACCCTGCAAGGCAGACAAAACCAAATTCAAATCCCAAACAGGGACCGTAGGCTTTCGAGGGGGACGCACGTGAGTGACCCCCTGGAAAAAGGTCTTAATCAGGTGATGCTGAGCAAAGGTCTTCTGAAAGAAGATAGATAGGGCAGAAACCTGACCCTTCAGAGTACTAAGTTTCAGACCTAAGTCCAAACCAAGCTGCAAAAACTCCAGGACCCTAGGGACGGGGAATTCTCGGCAGGGAAGAGACCTGGACTCACACCAGTCAATGTAGGAATAAATAAATAATAAATAGCAGAAGAAGTCTTTTTCCTGGCCTGCACCATAGTAGCCACCACAGAGGCAGACAACCCTTTCTCCATCAAGATGGAGGTTTCAGCAGCCAGGCCGTCAAAGCCAGCGTTTGTAAATTGGGATGGCGTAATGACCCTTGGGTTAGCAGATCTGGTACGCTTGGCAGATCGTACTGATCTACTGCCATTTGAACCACGTCTGCGAACCACACTCTTCTTGGCCACCTGGGAGCCACCAGAATCACAGGTACCCCTTCCAGTGCAATCTTGCGTAGAACCCTCACCAGAAGGGGAAACGGTGGATACGCATACAGGAGTCGAAACTCCCTCCAAGACATGGACAGGGCATCCGTGGCCATGGCCAGAGGATCCTGAGGCAGGGAGACAAAGGCCGGGAGCTTGTGATTGTGACGGGAAGCAAACAGATCCACATCCGGTAGACCCCAACGGTGGCACAGGGACTGGAATACCGTGTCGCAGAGGGACCACTCCCCCTGATGGGACATTCCCCTGCTCAGGGCGTCCGCCAGCAGGTTCTCCGCCCCCGGAATGTAAACAGCCGTAATGCATTGAAAATTGGCCTCCGCCCATGTCAGAATCTGAGACACTTCTTGGAGAGCACCCTTGCTCCGGGTCCCTCCCTGATGATTGATGTAGGCAACCGCCGTTCTGTTGTCTGAGCGAACTTGGACCGACAGACCCCTCAGGTGTTGGGTCAATCGTTCCAGTACCAACCTGACTGCCCGTAACTCCAGAATGTTGATGGGCAAATGGGCCTCCTGAGGGCCCCACGTCCCCTGGAAGCGCAGAGACTTCCAGAATCCTCCCCAACCTGACAGACTGGCATCTGTTGTGACCGTCTCCCAGGATGGGGTCAGAAAGGACCTGCCCCTTGTCAAGTTCCCGTGGTCCAACCACCACGCAAGGGACTGTCTGACCGAGGGGGGAACACACAGACCCTGTCCAAGGACGCGGGGTTCTTGTCCCAAACTGACAGAAGGTGAAGCTGCAGAGGTCTCAAGTGGAACTGGGCAAAGGGCACCGCCTCGAAGCTCGCCACCATCAGGCCCACCAACTGCATTCCCTGCCGGATGGAGAACTGTGGGTTCGAGAGCAGGAACCTCGCCTGCGCTGTCAGAGCTTCCACCTTCTGTTGAGGAAGGAATATCCTTGACTGAACCGTATCCAGAATCATTCCCACAAACGGCGTCACCGAGGAGAGGGACAGGGATGACTTGGGGTAATTGATCACCCAGCCGAAGGACTCCAGGGTGGACACTACCAGCCGAGTGTCCAACTCTGCCTGTCGCAGAGACCGAGAGGTGATGAGAATATCGTCCAGGTAGGGCAGCACGCGTATGCCTCTTAGCCTTATCAGGGGCATCACCCCTGCCAGCACCTTGGTGAACACCCTGGGAGCCGACGTCAGGCCGAATGGCAGGGCCACAAATTGATAATGCTGATCTTTTAGTGCAAATCGGAGAAACCTTTGGTGTCCCGGAAACACCGGGACGTGCAGGTAAGCATCCTTGATGTCTACGGACGTCATGAAGTCCCCTGGGCGCAGTGAGCCAATGGCCGAGCGCAGAGTTTCCATGCGAAAGTGCTTGTTCTTGACAAATTTGTTGAGGATTTTTAAATCCAGAATGGGCCTGACTGACCCATCCTTCTTTGAGTAGAACCCCGTGCCCCTGTCTCCAGGGGGGACCTTGCAAATGACCCCTAGGTCCATGAGACCCTGTACGGCCAGCAACAAGACCTGAGCTGAGGCATGGTCTTGAGGGATTCTAGACCCAATGAACCTGGTGGGGGGCTGTACAGCAAATTCTATCTTGTCTGAGACGTGGCGCCGCCAGACGTGCTCGAAGTGCTGTAGACGTCCCCCCACCCTGACGGGTGAGGGCGCCCCCTCATGCCTGGGGGGCCTTGGGAGGGGCTTTGGGTTTGGTTCCCCAGGAGGAACCTGAACGGCGTCCTCTGTTCCTGTGCCAGGAATCAGCGCGGGCCCCTGCGAAGGACGCCCCTCTACCCTGCTTGGCCCCACGATAGGGGGTTGATAGGGAGCCTTGGTCACGAAAAGGCCGAATCTGTCGCCTGCGCTGGGGTAACTTGCCTCCCTTGGCAAAGAGGTCTAATCGATCCCCAAACAAGCGCAGCCCTTTAAATGGCAGCCCCGTGAGGGCTTTCTTGGCGGCATTGTCTGCGGACCACTGGCGCAACCAGACCGCACGGCGTATAGCAACCACCAGGGCAGATTACCTGGCACACATCTTAATAGCATCGTCCGATGTGGACAGGATAAAGTTCACAAACGCATCACAGCTGGACAGAGCGTTGACAGTATCAGGAGGCAACTCATCTGTGCCATCGGGAGCACTCCTAACCACGGCCCTGAGCGCTACCGCCGTAATGGCTAAGGCACAAACCGGGCGCAGAGTCGCTCCTCCAAATGCAAAGGCATGACATGCCAGTTGGTCAACACGCCGGTCCTCAGAGTCCCGTAGCGTAGTAGTGTCAGGGGAGTGCATAATAGAGGTGTTGGACAACCCAAGAATAGGAGCATCGACTTCGGGTGGCGATGACCAGCACTTAACCAAGTCAGCAGGGAAGGGATATTTCCTATCCACGCTCTTAGGGACCCCGTGAAGTCTGCTGGGATGTTCCCATTCTTTAAGCACGAGGCTATTGAAATGGGTCTGCTCGGGGAATTCCAAGCGAGCTTTAGCAGTATGGAAAAGATCACCCCTTTGGCGGGGAGCCGCAGCAGGGGGAGAGAGGGACAGAACCTCAAAGATCTGAACCAGCAGTCTATCGACATCATCCGAGGACCAATGCTCAGAGCCAGACTCTTCCTGACCCCTGGACTCATCGTCATATGACCCTGAGTCAGGGAACAGTTCCCCTTCGTCCGAGGGGATATGGGCATAGGAATGCAACAAATCATCAGGTTCTACAGGGAAGAGGGTGATTCAGGGTTCAAGTGCCGCCTCTTGGCGGTGGCTTTACGCGCTAGGGAATTAGGAAGTAAGTTTTCAACACTAGCCAGCCTCGTGGCCAGATCAGGATGAGAATCCCCACTGGTATTGGGGGGGTGCAGGCCCTGCCTCAGAGGAGACGGGAAGCACCAATAGCGCCTGCTGCGCACAAGGAACACAGACCCGTGCATTGTCACCACTGCTAGGTAAGACCCCACAAGCTACACACAGCCGGGCTTGTCCCGAAGGAACCCCGTTCACAATATCCTGAGATGCCTCCATATGGTGATTTAATCGGCACAATTTGCCAGTAGGGATTGACGCTGTAAGCTACCCTGGATGCCCCAATAACCCGCTGGGAAGTGGGAGTAAGTTTATATGGTCGCGACCGGGAGCTATGCTGGGCCGGTCTGCTCTGCAGTGAACAGCGCCATCTGGCGGAGGATTACCCATGTGTAAGTATTATAGATGGAGCAGGACGTACTGTATGCTTAGAATATAAAAAAATTTTTCCTGCTGCGCATGGCTCTGACATCTCTTATTCCCATTATGTGTTTCAGACTGGTGAACACCATTGGCTTCTCCCGGCCCAGTGTAAAATTATAGCGGGCCTTGTAATATTCTCCCACTTCCATAGCGGGTCTTTGGGGCATCCAGGGTTACTTATAGTGTAAATCCCTACTGGCATATTGTGCCTTGATTAATCACCATATGGAGGCATCTCAGAATTATGTGACCGGGGTCCCTCTGGGACAAGACCGGCTGTGTATAACGTGTGGATATCCCCACGCTGATGCTGACAGGGCACCGGTCTGCGCACCGTGTGCCGAGCAAGTACTGGCCCTGCAATCAGGATTGCCAGTGGCTGCACCTCGCTTCAATACTCCTATTTCCCCAGGCTTAAATCTCACTCCTGCTGAGTTGCATACAAGTGGGGAGTTGCAGCCGGCTGTGTCTTCCAGACTGCCTACGGCTGACCAGATTATTGCGGGGTTGACAAAGCGCTTGGGCCCTGGTAACAAGCGGTCCTCGATGCCCCCTGTTTCTGCCTTTACTATGGGATCTGAGGAGTTCACTACTCCGCGTGCCTGTACCCCTTCTGATGAAGGAGGGCTGTTCTCTGACTCATCTGATGAGAGGCCGAGGAGTCATGACGATTCTGGCCATGAAGACTGGAGCCAGTTTGACACTATTGGTTTGTTGATTAGGATCTTTAAGGCCCTGTCTATCTCTCTCCCTAGACCTAGGCTCACTTCCATGCTCTTGTACTCGAGGAATGGGAACGCCCCAGTAAACTTCCAGGGGTCCCAGGGGACTGGGATTGGAAATACCCTTTTCCCCCTGAGGTGGTTAATTGTTGGTCATCGCCCCCTGTGGTGGACGCACCGATCATTGGGGTTCCT
The DNA here is from genome assembly GCA_027917425.1 of Gastrophryne carolinensis. Taxonomy (NCBI): domain Eukaryota; kingdom Metazoa; phylum Chordata; class Amphibia; order Anura; family Microhylidae; genus Gastrophryne; species Gastrophryne carolinensis. Next base: position 69,364,565 of record CM051243.1, on the reverse strand, counting down.
AACCCCCCCTTTATTGCAGCCCCTGTTTATAGTACCCTTCGGGATGCCGAGGACCGGCGCATTGATAAGCTGGCTTCCCACGCCTTTTCTTGTGCAGGAACGGCGCTGTGCCCGGTCTGTGCCGCGGCCATCACTGCAGTGGCCGCCAAAACCCTCATCAGAAAGATGCTTGAGCATCACCCTGAGGATCTTCCCTGGGAGGTGTTTAATACACTCTCCAGTTGTGATGTATTTGTAAAATGTATCCTTTTAGCGCTGGATGACACCATTAGAATGTGTGCGAGGACTTCTGCCCTCGTGGTGGCTATACATCGCTTGGTCTGGCTGCGACAGTGGGGTGCTGATGATGCTGCCAAAAGGACTCTGACTGGGCTTCCCTTTAGAGGGCAACGCCTGTTTGGGGCCCGTCTGGACCTGTTTGGTAAAAAGGGCAAATCACCCCAACGCAGGCGGCCGTCTCGGCCCCCTCGGGGCAGGGACACCCCTCCCCCTCCATACCATAGTGTTAAACAAGAACCAGGGGTGTCCTTCCGGAGTCTTCGTGCAGACTCCTGCCCCACGAGCAGCAGACAACGCTCTGGGCCCTCTGGCGGGGCTAAGCTTAAATCTTCCACCAAACCCCCTCAAGCATGATGGGGCGCCCTCGCCCGCCTGGGTGAGAGGATGGCTGCTGCACCTTGCTCCTATCAGGAGGCATCTTGCCTCTTTCTGGTGGATACAGGAGGTAGTTTCCTCCGGATACAGGATAAAGTTTGCTGCGCGGCCTACCCCAAGATTGTCAGGGTACTCCTGGTCCCTGCCTCTGTTCAGGTGCTGGTGCAGGCCATGCATGGCCTGCGGGGTCTGGGGGTCACTTGCAGTTTGCCCTTAACAGGCAGAGGCAGGGGCCGCTACACCAGCCTCTTCACATTTCCCCAAAAGGATGAGTCAGTCTGCCCATTCTGGATTCATAGGGTTTCGGCAATTCTACTATTACAGGCAGTTTCTGCATGGAATATCTGAGATGGGCCATCAGCGCCTTGCGTCCAGTGGGCCCCTTGCCATCTGGGGAGATCAAAGATGCTTATGCACACATCCCTGTGTCTTCTAGGCACCGAGGCTCTTCAGGTTTGTGTTGGAAGTCTAACACTGCTAATTTGTGGCCTTGTTATCTGGCCTCTCTTCTGCTTCCAGAGTGCTAACCAAGGTACTGACGGGGGCTATGTCTCTGATGAGACCAAGGGGCGTCCGCATGAGACCTACCCGGTCGTCCTTTTATCGCTTCCCAATCTCTACGTCAGGTTGAGTTGGTTACTCGGCTGGTGGTGTCCATTGGGAGTCATTTGGATGGGTGTTCATTCACCTCAAGTCCTCATTGTCCCCTTGATTGGTAACTCCATTCCTAGGGATGAATCTAGATTCGGTTCAGGCGAGAATCTTCCTTCCTCAGCAATAAGGTGGACAATCTGGTCGCGTGGGCTCAGCCCCTCTTTGCTGTCCCCGTCCCTTCACCAGGCAGGAATGCAGCTGGTGGGCCCGTTGGTGACTTGCTTAGAAGAGGTCCCTTATACTCTTCTACCTGGGGCCCTTCTGCAACTTCTATTGTTAATGTTGGACAGGGACCCAGCATCCCTGGAGCAGGGTCATGTGTGCCTTTCCCCCTTGGTTAGGAGTCCCTCTTGGAGTGGATGTACTCTAGGAACCTGTCTGGGGGCAGTTCCCTTCTTGCCCTTCCTAGAGACGGTCACCATGAATGCCAACCTATCAGGTTGATGGGGGGAGGTTTCTTCTGTAACCCCATGCGGGTCCGGGGGAGGTGGGGCCTTTAGGAGGTCCGTGCACCTATCAATATTGAAACAGTGAATTTTCAGGTGGGCACTATCAGCTTGACTTCTACTCTTCACGGCCTGCCTGTTTGGCGGCACTCGGTCTGTCTGACGACTGTGGCCTACCTTAATCATCTGTGTGAGACCTGGAGCAGGATGGTCCCCCAGGAAGGTATATGTTCCTGATCTGGGTGGAGGATAATGTTTCCTGCATATCAGTGATTTTTGCTCCGGTGGAGGTCCCTCTGCGACAGGATGTGCTAATCCTTGTGTCACTATGAGGTTCAACCAGTGTGGATCTGTTTGGTGCCCCATCACTATTTCAAGCTATCGACCCTCGTTCCCCTGTCCCAGGATCCTCTGGCCGTGGTCATGATACATTAGTAATGTTATGGCAGGACATTCTGGTCTGTATGTCTTATCTCCGTTCCCCCTGCTAGGCGGGGTTCTGCGCAGAATTGCTCTGGTAGGGGGACCATTGATACTGGTGGCCCCTGGGTTGCCTAGTGGAGTGTGGATTCGCAGACGTGGTGCCGAAGGTGGTAGATCTGTACGTTCTGCTAGGGGTGCCGCTCTGTTCACTCAGGGCCCCCTTTACGTCACCCCAATCTACAGACTCTGGCCTAAGCGGCCTGACTGCTGAATCTTCCATCTTTATGAGACAGGCTTCTCTTCTCTGTGTTCGTGACTATTGGAAGTCTAAGAGCAAGCTTCTTCTTCCATCTCTTATGAAGTATGGCGTACCCATATGGATTGGTGTGAGTCTAGGTCTCTTCCCTGTTGGGCGTTCTCTGTTCCCAGGGTTCTAGAGTTATTACAGCATGGCTTGGAGTTGGCTCTCCAACTCAGTACTCTGAAGGGTCAGGTTCTGCCCTGTCCGCCTTCCTGTAGAAGTCTTTGCTTATTTTCCTTGGCTAAGCATTCTTTCGGGGGTTGCTCATTGCGTCCCCCACTTAATTCTATGGTCCCTGTTGGGATTTGAATTTTATTCTGTTTGCCTTGCGGGGTGTTCTTTTTGGACCGATTCAGGATGCTGTCTGGCTGTCTTTTACCTTCAAAGTTGTCCTTCTGGGACTGTTACTTCAGTCAGACGTGTGTCTGAGCGGGCGGCTCTGTTTAGCTAGCCCTCGTTCCTTGATATGCACCAGGATAAGGTGGTGCTCCGCCTTACGCCGGACCTTCTGCCTAAGGTGGTGTCTTATGTTCATTGATTCAAGATATTTCTTCCTCCTTCTATGCCTTATTCCTAGCGATGCTGAGGAAAGGGGTCTACATTCCTTCAACTGGTGTTGTAAGTGTTTCCTGGATCGTCACATGCCCCTTAGGGGAACTGATGCCCCTTTGGGTTTATGGCCATCTCCTTCCTGTATGTGTCTGATCTCGTCTGATCTCCAGGGGTTGCGCGGCTTTGGGCCTGGCCTTTACTTGGATGGGATGGTCTCTTATGGTCTTAGGAAAGGTTTCGGCTTCTGCCAGGGCTACTGTTAGCGTTTGGACTTGTCAGGCTGTTTCTCAGGCCTGTTCCTCTAAGGGGAAGAATCTTCTTTTCACCTTAATTTTACTCATGCTTTGGTGCCTTTGGGCTTTCAGCACCGGGTTTTCTGTTGGACAAGTTTTGCTAGACTGCTATTTGATCTCTGTCCATACCTTTTCAAAGATTTTTAAGAGGTTGACATTAGAGCATTAGGTCATGTTGCTCTTGGTAGCAAGGTTTGCAGGTGACAGTGCTTTAAACTGTCTGCTGTTGCCTTTTTTGTTGGGGATCCCACCCTATTCTATGGACACTGCTATTGGATGTCCCAAGTGTAGGTATTCTATCTGGAGCAGGACATACTGTATAAACAAAGGGGGGTGGGAGCAGCTCAATCACTATATATACAAAATTATCAACATTATTATTCAGGGCCTGGGAACTAATTTACCACCCAGTTTAACCCTCTCATCAACTAAATATCAAGCAACAAACATGTCTAGCTATGTGGAAAGACAGAGATTTGGTTGCATATATCTGCAGATACATGTGGAAGCCACACTGCCCCGGCAAGGCACTCTGTGTTTAGTGTGGTCCCTACTCTTAATTCTGAGTCCCCAAAGTTGGGACATGCAATGCAGACAAATATCTGAGAGCTACTCACCTGGGAAGCAGCCAGCCTCCCTTTAGAACACTTCACAGGGAGAAATCCATATTAACTGAATTCCTCCCTGCTTGTGCTCATGGCAATTCAAATGAACAAAGGGGGGTGGGAGCAGCTCAATCACTATATATACAAAATTATCAACATTATTATTCAGGGCCTGGGAACTAATTTACCACCCAGTTTAACCCTCTCATCAACTAAATATCAAGCAACAAACATGTCTAGCTATGTGGAAAGACAGAGATTTGGTTGCATATATCTGCAGATACATGTGGAAGCCACACTGCCCCGGCAAGGCACTCTGTGTTTAGTGTGGTCCCTACTCTTAATTCTGAGTCCCCAAAGTTGGGACATGCAATGCAGACAAATATCTGAGAGCTACTCACCTGGGAAGCAGCCAGCCTCCCTTTAGAACACTTCACAGGGAGAAATCCATATTAACTGAATTCCTCCCTGCTTGTGCTCATGGCAATTCAAATGAACAAAGGGGGGTGGGAGCAGCTCAATCACTATATATACAAAATTATCAACATTATTATTCAGGGCCTGGGAACTAATTTACCGCCCAGTTTAACCCTCTCATCAACTAAATATCAAGCAACAAACATGTCTAGCTATGTGGAAAGACAGAGATTTGGTTGCATATATCTGCAGATACATGTGGAAGCCACACTGCCCCGGCAAGGCACTCTGTGTTTAGTGTGGTCCCTACTCTTAATTCTGAGTCCCCAAAGTTGGGACATGCAATGCAGACAAATATCTGAGAGCTACTCACCTGGGAAGCAGCCAGCCTCCCTTTGGAACACTTCACAGGGAGAAATCCATATTAACTGAATTCCTCCCTGCTTGTGCTCATGGCAATTCAAATGAACAAAGGGGGTGGGAGCAGCTCAATCACTATATATACAAAATTATCAACATTATTAGTTCCCAGGCCCTGAATAATAATGTTGATAATTTTGTATAAATAGTGATTGAGCTGCTCCCACCCCCCTTTGTTCATTTGAATTGCCATGAGCACAAGCAGGGAGGAATTCAGCTAATATGGATTTCTCCATGTGAAGTGTTCTAAGGGGAGGCTGGCTGCTTCCCAGGTGAGTAGCTCTCAGATATTTGTCTGCATTGCATGTCCCAACTTTGGGGACTCAGAATTGAGAGTGGGGACCACACTGAACACGGAGTGCCTTGCCGGGGCAGTGTGGCTTCCACATGTATCTGCAGATATATGCAACCAAATCTCTGTCTTTCCATATAGCTAGACATGTTTGTTGCTTGATATTAAGTTGATGAGAGGGTTAAACTGGGCGGTAAATTAGTTCCCAGGCCCTGAATAATAATGTTGATAATTTTGTATAAATAGTGATTTGAGCTGCTCCCACCCCCCTTTGTTCTGTTGACATACTGTATACTTAGAATAATACAATTCTGTGAAATACTCACCTGTAGAATTGGTATTATACGTATACAGTACGTCCTGCTCCACCCCACCCTGGTTTTGCAAATTTTCTGGATCCCCTGTATGGTGATTGTTGTAGTTACCAGTTTTTGGTGGTTATATTCTCCCGGCTTCTTGTTCACTGCTTTTCAATGCTGGGGATTTGTGGGAGGTCCCCGGGTATATGAAGGGCCGGGAGGAGCCTGTTTTTTGCATGTCTGCAGTGCACAGCGCCATCTGGCGGAGGATAACCCCAAGTGTAAGTATTCTATCTGGAGCAGGACGTACTGTATACGTATAATACCAATTCTACAGGTGAGTATTTCACAGAATTGTGATTGAGATTGAAAGGGCGCATAGGGCCCTGGGACCATGCAACCCTGACCCGGCACGCCCCAGAGATGTGATCTGAAGGGTGCATTATTACAAAGTCAAAGAAGAGATCTCACGCAGGGCCTGGAGACATGGTCCAGTGGACTTTGATGGGGCCAGGATACAAATCTTTCCAGATCTCTCCAGACGCACGCTTCAAGTGAGAAGAATGTTGAGGCACGTATTGGACGCTATCAGGGGTGCAGGTGCCTTGTATCGTTGGGGCTTCCCCTTCCACCTGATAATCTCTAAGAACCGCGATACATTCTTTCTCAAGACTTACCGGGACTTAGACGGCTGTGACCCAATCCCGGTTTCCAATAGGCTCCTTCCTACAACGGAGTCCACCGCGCCGAGGCCCCAGGGAGAAACCCCTTGCCGATCTAGAGCGGCCAGACCAAGAATAAGAAATGAGAGATGCCCTAGACCAACGGACAGCGAGCCCTGAATACGTACCCTATGGTCAAGCAAGAGACTGTCCTCTTTTTCTGTCCTTCTAGTTTCAGTCTTTAAAAGTTCTTAGCTTCTTTTTGTTTGATGATGGTTGTTGGCGGTGGCTGAGTCGGGCCTGGCGGGATATCAGTGGAGCAGTTTCCGATTCTGAACAGAGGGCCAGCAAGGGTTTTGAGACCCAGCTAGAGCCTGTGAGTTCCCTCGAGAGCTCCTGTTCACATGGTTCCGCTGGTGTCTGGTGGGGACTGACGGTTGGCCACTCGTCCCAGTAGACTTACCTTGTAGAATTTGGTAAATGTATGAACCGAAGACCAGGTGGCAGCTTTACAAACCTGTTCCACCGAAGCCTGATGCTGAAAAGCCCAGGAAGCACCAGTGGCCCTAGTGGAATGGGCCGTGATCCGAAAAGGGGGTTCCTTCCCCTTGGCCGAGTAGGCTCTTACCACTGCCTGTCTAATCCACTTACTGACAGTGGATTTAGCAGGTGGAAGCCCCTTTCTAGCGCCTTCTGATATAACAAAAAGAAAATCCGACTTCCGGAAGGATTCTGTAGCCGCAATGTAATATCTTATGGCTCTGACTACATCCAAAGAATCAAGAGCCCTTTGGTTAGCATTAGCCGGAACTGAGCATAAAGAAGGTAGAATTACCTCCTCATTAAGGTGAAAAGGAGAAACAACTTAGGTAGAAAATCAGGATTAAACCGAAAAACTACCTTGTCTCTGTGTAACTCAAAATAAGGAGACTTCATACTTAAATTCCGAAACTCGCCGCACAGATGATTGCCACCAAGAATATCACCTTGAGCGTCAAAATGCTCAATGGAGCGTCAATCAAAGGTTCAAAGGGAGCACCCTGGAGAGCAGATAGCACCAGATTTAAGTCCCACACCGGTAAAATAGGCTCGCGTGGTGGTCAGACATGAGTGACTCCCTGAAATAAAGTTCTAATGAGTCTATTGTTAGCAATAGACTTCTGGAAAAAAATAGATAAGGCCGAAACATGCCCCTTGAGGGTGCTTAATTGGAGACCCAGCTCTAAACCATTCTGCAGAAATTCTAAAATTCTAGAAACAGAATATTTCTGCATGAAAGTTTTCTGAACTCACACCAGGAGATGAACGCCCACCAGACCCTGTAGTATATCTTGGAAGATGTCTTCTTCCGGGCCTGAATCATGGTATGAATAACCTTGGCCGATAAACCCCTCTCTATCAAGATCGAGGTTTCAATAGCCAGGCTGTCAAAGCCCGCATCTGTAAATTCTGGATGCCGAAGAGACCCCTGTGTGAGAAGATCTGGATCGTCTGGCAGACGCCAATGGTCTACTGACATCCTTACTATGTCTGCAAACCAGCTTCTCCTTGGCCAGCGAGGAGCCACCAGGATGGTTGGTACCCCCTCCTGAGCTACCTTCCTTAGTACACGGCTCAGAAGCGGGAGCGGGGGAAATGCATACAGGAGATTGAACCTTGTCCATGGGGTTGTCAAAGCGTCTGTTGCTATGGCAAGAGGGTCTCTCGAAAGAGACATAAACCTCGGCCGTTTGTGATTGTGTCTGGACGCAAAGAGATCCACCTCTGGACAACCCCAGCGAAGGCAAAGGGCTTGAAAGATCTTCTGACTGAGAGACCATTCTCCCCGACACAGCGACCCCCTGCTCAAGGAGTCTGCCTCCTGGTTCTCTAACCCCGGGATGTAAACTGCTGAGATGCAGGGAACATTCTCCTCTGCCCAAACCAGAATCCGGCTTACTTCCCTTAGGGCACTCTTGCTCTGAGTACCCCCCTGATGGTTGATATAGGCTACCGCCGTCCGAATGTCTGACTGGACCTGGACAGCCTGCCCTTTTAAACTGGAGTTCAGATGCTGGAGCACTAGCCAGACTGCTCTTAACTCCAAGATATTTATGGGAAACTGGTTCTCCTTTGGACCCCACTGCCCCTGGATCTTCTGGGTCTGCCAGATACCCCCCCCCCAGCCTGTAAGACTGGCATCCGTGGAAACGATTTGCCACTGAGGTGTTAAAAAGGACCTGCCTACTGATAGGTGTAGAGGATCCAACCACCACAGAAGAGATTGTCTGGCTGAGGGAGTCAGAACAAACAAATGATCCAGAGATTGCGGGGCTCGATCCCAGCTTGACAACAGATTTAACTGAAGAGGCCTCTTCTGTGAAACTGGGCAAAAGGCACTGCTTCGAAGCAGGCCACCATCAGGCCTACTAGTCTCATCCTTAGCCGAATAGTTGGCTGCTGACAAGCCAGTAAGGTCTCTATCTTGCTCCGGAGCAACCGAGCCTTCTGCTCTAGCAGAAAAACTGACCTGAACTGTGTCCAGAGTCATTCCCAAAAAGGCCCTTACTGGCGATGGGGTGATATGCGACTTTGGATAATTGATCACCCAGCCAAACTCCTCTAGGGTTGACAATACAATTTGCGTGTCCTTCTTGATCTCCTGAAGGGACAGAGCAGAAAACAAAAGATCGTCCAGGTATGGGATAATGCATATCCCCTGGCTCCTCAGGATGGCCATGAGACCTGCCAAAACCTTGGTGAACACCCTTGGAGCTGAGGATATGCCGAATGGAAGCGACACAAACTGGAAATGTTGGCCTTCCAGGGCAAACCTTAAACATTTCTGATGCCCTGGAAAGATCGGAATGTGCAGATACGAGTCTCTTATGTCTATTGTGGTCATAAGACCTCCGGGCTGAATTGATCTTACTGCTGATCTCAAAGTTTCCATATGGAAATGTTTCACCCGGATAAATTTGTTGAGACCCTTTAGGTCTAGGATAGGACGCACCGACCCATCCTTCTTGGGAATCGTGAACAGGTTGGAGTAAAACCCCTGACCTTCTTCCTGATAGGGTACCTGACAAATTACCCCTTTCTGAAGAAGATGCCGAACAGAGGCTCTCAGGGCATCTGCCTTTAACTGGTTCCGGGATGCCCCTGACCAAAGGAACCTTGTGGGCTGTCTGGCTGCAAACTCAATCTTGTAGCCTGATGACACCACCTCCTAGATCCAAAGATCCGCCACATGGCGTCTCCAGACTGGAGCAAACTGTGAAAGCCGTCCCCCCACCCGCCCGGGTGAGGGTGCCCCTTCATGCCTGGGTGGACTTGGCTGGAGGCTTAGGCCTGCTTCTCCAAGCGCCACCCGCCCTGTTACGGGCCCTGCCTCTGCCCCAAAGATCCTTATTTTTTTTTTCCAAAATAGAATAATACCAGCCAAAATACTTAAAATTCAACAAGACATAATAACATCAATAATAGTACAATCGACGTCCACTTACCCCTGCAGCAGCCGAATCACTCAGAACTGGCGACTACACACCTTCCCATTTCTCACACAATGCCCCTAGACCCAAGGAGAAAACATGGTGTAGCAGGGGTTAAGCTTAGGAACTACAATATGTGTTCCCTGTTAGCGACCACCACAAAACCCCTGTGATATAATTGCATTGGTTGGTACACAGCCCGGCCCTTGTTCATAAGCACAACTTAACCCAGGGCTAGGTCCCCTTGGGATTCTCTTGGCTCAAGGCTATAACCACAACTATAAGTTCTTTAGAAAATGTGTATCATTTTATTAAATAAATTTAAAACAATTTATGTATTGCAATATCATTATTTACATTCATGTGCTTAATCACATCTTAAAGATATCAAATCTGTGTTTGTTATCTACCTTAGATGAACCAATATTTAAAATCTCATCAAATTCTCAAAGGGGCAGGGGCCCTTTGATGAGAATACTTTAGGGGCCCCCTCGGGTGCACCTGCCCCGCCGCAACGCTAGAGCGGCCTAAACACAAGAGCCCCATAGAACCCCCAGGGCTAGAGCGAGATGCATTAGCGGGGTGTAGGAGCCGTTGCTAAGTCCGGGGCAGAAAGAAGCCGCAGCGTAGACAGTGGGGGAGCCCGGCATATGGCCGCTCCCCGCCGCTGCTGCCGTATACCGCCCCCGTACGTACGGGTGTCCGCTGCCACCTACCTCCTGTCTTCCCATGCAGGGGCATTCAGCGGAGGTCTCGGTGGCAGAGCGCGCGCTCTCTCATCCTCCTTTCATGCCGGAGAGAGCGCGAATGAAGGAACGGAAAGCCGCAACTGCGCTTCCGCACCCGGCTCCGCCTCCGATGTGACGTCACCAACAAAAAACATGGCCCTTACAGCTAATGGCGCGAAATTTAAAAAATAAAAAAAAATTATTTTTTTTTTATCTTTTAAATAACCTAAAACATGTGGGAAGAAGGATGGGTTGTATAAAAACACACAGTTCCTCAGCAGGTACACCAGAGAAAAACCTGCGGCTGGCGTGCTCTTCAAAGAAAGCCTGCAGCTCAGAGCGTATACACTCTGAAAGCGCCCCAAGACCCCGGCGCTTCACCTTACCTTCACGGACCCCTGAACAGCAGAGCTGTGGGAGGCAAAATGGGTCTGGGGGATCCGTAGAAATAAGGCTGTGCAGGAAGCCGACAGGGTGCATTCCCCCGCTTGCTGCCAATCCTTAAGAGAGAACTTCAACGAGGGGGTGTGGCCGAGCGCCGAGGAAGATGGCTGCTTCCTCTTAGTGCTCGGCATCTCGGAGCACTGAAGTCACCCCACAGCAGCTTCTTCACCGCTAAGGTAGCCTTCAGCTTTGCAGCCAGCACCCTCAGTTACTTCCCCGGCCTGCGGATGGGCAAGAGCGGGGTTAAATCCAAGGATCGGAGGATGGGCAGGGAGAGGAAGAGTGCTGCGTGCTCCCGCCAGCCCGACATCATGGCGGGGCTCCGGCGCCAGACCCAGTCTGCCCAGCGCGCGGACTCCAGGCACGATCTGCAACGTGGGTGCCTGCCGGACCCACCGCGTTCCTCATCACCTGGGCCGGAGACAGCGATCTTGCCGACGGGAGGAGAGGTGAGAGCTGAGCGGGGCCCCGACTACGTGCGCGGGAGACGGCCGCCCCCACTGCCACTGCCTGCATTATCCAGGGGACTGAGCGCCCTGCCCCTGTCACCGGGTTCGCCGCGATGTTCCCCACTTCGGGGCCCTGACTTGGACCGGAGGGGGGGGGGAGCGGGGGAAGCATCTCCTCTTCACCCCGCATCGCGGGTGCCGGGATCCTCCCCGCACATCCGTGCTGCGTCCCTGGGCATGGTGGAGTGCCCCCCCCACAATGGCCACAACATAGCCCTCAGCTGCGCACGGGGGCTAGCGATCCCCGATCCCGCATCATAGCTCCCAGATGCTAGAGAGCCCTGAAGAAGGTCAAGCCTCGCACGTGAGCCCATCCAGCCGCAAATGCCATATTCCAGGCGCTCACCCCTGTCCCTTTCCGATGACAGAGAGTTCCCGCTAGTTTTTGAAGAAACCCCTATGTCGGGCAGTAGTGATCTATCTCAGCCCTTGGTGGAGGACGTCCGAGAGGGAGACCTGCGGAGTGCTCATGGGACCCCCTATCCAGTTGATCCGATTGTGCGAGATGAGCAGCTGTTGGCCAAATTTAAGCTCCTGCTGCAACAAGAATTAGCCGCCGCAGTGATCCAGCTTACCGCTAGCTTTTCCAGCGACATCAGGGATCTGGGAGACCGAACCAACACGTTGGAGGAGAGAGTGGATGAAATCGTGACGGTCTTGGAGTCCAGCGAGTCCGCTACCGGGGCCATGCGAGATGAGGTGGCTCTGCTATAACAAAAATTAGAGGATCTTGAAAATAGATCTAGGAGAGAAAATGTCCGGATCCGGGGTCTCCCGGAATTTATGGAGGATGTCCCTGCTACGGTCACTGCGCTGCTTCAGGAACTGCTTCCTTCCATGCCGGTTGATCGCTTGGAATTGGACAGAGCGCATAGGGCCTTGGGCCCAAAAAGATCGGACTGTCACCCTAGGGATATCGTCATCAGGCCTACATTCTACCGCACCAAGGAGGCCATCCTACAAGCTTCTATAGATAAAACCAACCTATCTTTCCAGAACCATGCCTATCAGATATTTCCCGACGTCGCCCCCCAGACACTCCAGCGTTGGCGGGAGATGAAACCGGGGCTGGACATTTTGAAGTCGCATAATATCAGGTACCGGTGGGGGTTCCCTTTTAAGCTGCTGTTCTCTTATGCGGGCCGACAATGTGCCGCTGGCTCCCTCAGCGAGTTACAAGGTCTCATTCGGGAGCTTGGTTTGCCTCTGGCCGACCCGCTTGCGGCCTCGCCTGACCAGGCGGCCCAGCGGATACCCGGGCACCAGCCCTTGCGGCCCATATGGGAGAAGGTTCACTCACGGAGGAGACGGGATCGGGGGGTTGACCGCAATCCGTGCCCTGACTCTGACCCGGGTTGAGGTTTTTTGTCCTCGAGATGGGTCTAGGTCGGCTGTCTCCACGCCCCGCTCCTGACTTTAGGGAGACTGGCGGCCGTCTATAGATTGCCCACATTAATCCCACTGAGGTTCCCTCCCCCCTGCACTGTTGTTGGGTAAATATACTATTCAGTTAATCTCTGCACTTTGAAAATGACGAGTTCAATACTGTTTTTGCCTTTGTTGCTGGGCCCTGGGGGGCCAGCGGAGGTGAGATGTGGTCCATTGAGTTCCGGCATCCGCCCCCCCCTTCTTTCTGGGGGTGGACGGACTTGAGCGGGGCCTGGCCCCTATCCTCCTCTTATTTAGTTGTGGTGCTGGTGCTTCTTGATCTGCCTTTGGTTGCCATTTCTTGTAACGGGGTGGCAACCGGTGTCTCCGAGTAATACCCCCATACAACACATGTCGACCCACATTGGGGTGCTCCTATCTTCAGTGTCTGAGTCACCTTCTGCTAAGGCAGAAATCTCTTGGACCACTTTGGGTCCAAAAGGCTACGTTGGATTTCGGTTCTTCTTATTCAAAATGTTTACGCTATTTAGATTGTTTAGTTTGTTAAGTTTTATCTTATTTCTCATTATAAATGTTCCTTTTTCTCCTCTCCCCCATCCGAAGTCCCTTTCTACCCCTATCCCCTCGCGCCTGGCCTGCCCTTCTTCTTTACTCACAGACCAATTCTGTTCTGATGGTGGGACTAAGCGTTAAACTAATTTCCCATAATGTCCAGGGCTTCAACAGCCCCGTTAAGAGGAACAAGGCTTTCCACTACTACAAATCTTGTAAAGCGGAAATACTTTTCCTGCAGGAGACCAGGTTCTCAATTCATTCTAAACCAAGGTACCTGAGTCATCACTACCCTGTGTCCTATATGTCGTGTGCTAGAGAAAAGAAATGGGAGGTACTGATAGCTTTTAGTAAAAATCTCCCTTTTATCTGTTGCAAAGAAATTATTGATCCGACCGGAAGGTATATTGTGCTTCAGGGGTCCCTATATGACATTGATATCACTCTAGTTACGTACTATACACCTAATTCCTTCCAGACACGTTTTTTTAAGCACCTGCTGACAGTAGTCCGAAACAACACCAAGGGTATTTTGATAATGGGTGGGGATTCTAATATGGTGGTGAATCCTAAGGTGGACAGACAGAGGACGGGTCAGCCCGCGAACGCAACGCAGGGATCGGACCTTCAATCTGGTGTCTTCAGGGACCTTCTGGACACCCACGGTCTTTGTGATGTCTGGAGGGAAAAAAACCCCACCACCAAGGATTTTAAATTCTATTCCAATCCCCATGGGTCCTTCTGTCAGATAGACCATATTTTTGTCCCTCAGGCTATACTCCCGGCAGTCATTAGCTCCAAAATCTACAACTCGACCTGGTCCGACCACAATCCTGTGATGGCGGCTGTCGACTTGTTGGTCCCAACTAAGCGCTCCTATAATTGGAGATTGAATGACTCCCTCCTAAAAATTCAGGATGCCCTTAAAGAATACTTTACTCTGAATGTCGATTTGGTCCGCTCCCCGATTACCCTCTGGGAGGCCCAGAAGGTTGTCATGCATGGTAGCATCATAGGCATAGCTTGGGTGGCTCTCCTTCACCGTAGATCCCCAGAACTTACCAAAAAGCAGAACAAATTATTTACTTATCTGCTCTTGGCGGCTAAGCAAACCATTACCAGGGCCTGGAGGAAACAGATCGTTCCGCTGTCGGAGGTGTCGTCTACGATGAATGGGTTTTTGCTCAATGAGAGGCTCTCAAGCATCCTAACTGACACCCAAGATAAGTTGCTCTCCATTTGGGAGCCCTGGATACAATATGTCTGGCCTAATGCGCCATCGGGTGCATAGATGACTGGCGTGGGCTAGGTTCCGAGGACCCCCCCTCCCTGTCCCCTCCTACCTCGTCCCCCCCTTCCCGCTCTCCTTTTTACTGTCTACTCTGGGTCTATCCCCTCACCCTTTGTGTTTTCTCCCGTGTTTGTTTGCCTTTTCCCCTTTTTCTTTTCTTCGTATTGTTGTTTCCTTTTCTTTTTGTCTCCTGCTTCTCGCTCTGCGGCTCGCCTTTCGCCGGTCTCCCGGGCCGCGGGCCTCGGACACGGGTGTGCTCTGTGGCGGCCGATGTGCCCTGGTACAGCGTGGTTCGGGTTGAGTGGCGGGAGGGTGCTGTGGTGAGATGCTAATAAGGGCTACTCGAAACTGCTATTTTCCGGCGCGGGAGGCAATATAATTGAAGACACAACACCAACAGATTTTGTATAACAATTGGTTATTCATGTCTCAGCTATGTTATAACTGTATTGCCATTTGCTTCTTAGATGGTCTGATTTGCTATGGCCTGTTCGTTTGCCAGAATAAGTTAAATTGTTGTGACCATTGTGATGTTTGCCTCCCATGCGCGGGATGGATTTCTGCTTGACTGACCACTATACCTGTGCCTTCTCCTTCAAAAAATAAATAAAAATATTGAAAGATAAAAAAGAGAGAACTTCAACAACCTTCACAGTCATCTCAACTGCAAGAATGAAACTGGTGGTGATTTGGAGGCAGCTGCTACTTACGGGCCAGGAGGGGCCACACCTTTTTTGTCTTGCAGTCACACCCTTCAGGCAAGGAAGTAATCCCAAGTGTTAGGAGGGTCTGGAATGGATCAGAAGAAAAAAACCCAATTAACTTGGAACAATCACCATAAAGAGGCAACCAAGAATAACGATAACAAGGGTGGGGCGAAGCGGGCCGTGCCATGCAAGAACAGAAACAATTCTACAGGTGGGTACTCACAGAATTGCTTTTTTTCTTATTGCATGGCACGGCCTGCTTCGGTATTCATAACAGTTGGGACATCCAAAAGCAGTGTCCAGAGTAGGATGGGATCCCCAAAGAGTAACGGCCAGTAGTTCAAGTCACTACCGCCTGAAGCACCTTGCAGCCAAAAGCAGCATCCGCTGAAGCCTTAACAGCAGATGCTGTTAAGGACGTTGATGGAAGCATGGGCCTCTTGTGGCATGGGCCTCAGCATGGGCCTCAGCCTCAGCCAAGCCATTAAAGCCAGAGTTTGTAAATTGGGATGGCGTAGCTGCCCCTGGGTGAGAAGATCTGGATCCCTGGGCAAGACCTGCCGGTCTACTGCCAACCGCACGACGTCTGCGAACCAAACTCTTCTTGGCCAACAAGGGGCCACCAGTATGGCTGGTACCCGCTCCTGGGCTATCTTGCGCATGACCCTGCCCAGGAGAGGAAACGGAGGGAACACATAGAGAAGCTGAAACTCCGTCCAAGGTATTGCCAAGGCATCCGTGGCGAAGGCCAGAGGATCCTGAGACAGAGAGACAAATCTGGGAAGTTTGTGACTGTGACGGGACGCAAACAGGTCCACATCCGGCTGACCCCAGCGGTGACAGAGGGAGAGAAACACCTGGTTGTTGAGAGACCACTCCCCCAGACGAGACGTCCCCCTGCTCAGGGAGTCCGCCACCTGGTTCTCCACCCCTGGGATGTAGACCGCTGAGATGCAGGGAACATGCTGTTCCGCCCAAGACAGAATCAGGGACACTTCCTTGAAGACTCGCTTGCTCTGAGTCCCTCACTGATGGTTGAAGTAGGCAACTGCCGTCTGGTTGTCTGAGCGAATCTGAACAGCCCGACCCTGAAGGTGAGTGGATAGGCGAGAAAGAACCAACCTGATTGCCCTCGTTCCAGGATGTTGATGGAAGCATGGGCCTCTTGTGGGCCCCACCGACCCTGGAACCTCAGGGACTTCCTGAAGCCCGGTCAGACTGGCATCTGTGGTAACCGTTTCCCAGCACGGGGGCAGGAAGGACCTGCCCCCCAGAAGGTTCCTTGAGTCCAGCCACCATGAGAGACTGTCTGGCCAGGGGAGACAGAACAAATTCTTGATCCAGGGACACAGGATCCCAAACTGACAGGTGCCACTGAAGAGGTCTCATGTGAAACTGAGCAAAGGGGACTGCTTTGAAGCAGGACACCATCAGGCCCACCAACTGCATCCCCTGATGGATGGAGGGATGAGGACACGACAGCAGAGCCTGAGCCTGCAGCTGAAGACCCTCCACCTTCTGCTGAGGAAGGAACACCTTGACCTGAGAGGTATCCAGAGTCATGCCCAGAAATGACCTCACCAAGGACGGGGGCAGAAAACACTTGGGGTAGTTGATCACCCAGCCGAAAGACTCCAGAGTGGATGTCACTATTTGAGTGTCCCGCTCGGCCTGAGGAAAAGACTCGGCCACAATCAGGATGTCGTCCAGGTAAGGAATGATGCGGATGCCCTGGTTCCTTAGCAGAGCCATCACTCCCGCCAGCACCTTGGTGAACACCCGAGTTGCCGAGGTGATACCGAAGGGTAGAGTCACAAACTGGTAATGCTGATCCTGCAGCTCGAACCTTAGAAATCTCTGATGACCTGGGAAGATAGGCACATGAAGATAAGCATCCTTGATGTCCACAGTGGTCATGAAGTCACCCGGGCGAAGGGTACTGACAGCAGAGCGCAGCGTCTCCATGCGAAAATGCTTGAATCTGACAAATTTGTTGAGGCCCTTCAGATCCAGAATGGGCCTCAAAGAGCCGTCCTTTTTGGGAACTGTGAAAAGATTGGAGTAGTACCCCTGACCTATTTCTTGATGAGGCACCAAACAAATGACTCCGTACTCTAACAGGCAATGAACCGCTAGAAGCAACCCCTGAGCGGACAGGGAGTTTAAAGACATCCGGGATATGATGAATCTTGAGGGGGGGGCCAGGCTGCAAACTCTATCTTGTAACCGGAGGACACTACCTCCTGAATCCACCGGTCTGAGACATGATGCCTCCAGACGTGAGCCAAGAGCCGAAGCCGCCCCCCCCCACCCGGATGGGTGAGGACGCCCCTTCATGCCTCAGGGGGCTTGGGAGAGGGTTTGGGCTTAGGATTCCAGGAGAGACCAAGACGTTCCCCAAACAGCCGCAGCCCCATGAAGGGGAGGCCAGTGAGAGCTTTCTTAGCTGCAGCGTCAGCTGCCCACTGGTGCAACCAGACAGAGCAGCACATAGCCACCAAGAGCACAGAGGTCCTTCCACACAGCCGCACAGCATCATCCATAGCAGTAAGGATAAAGGCCACAAAATCAGTGCAAAGTAAGAGAGTCCTATATTCCTCCCCCACACTACCAGCTGTTGTGCCATCAATGAGACGCTTCAGCAGTTTCTTAAGGGCAATAGCAGTAATGGCAGCAGCACATACGGGGCGCAAGCAAGCCCCCACACAGGTAAAGGCATGGCAGGCCACTTGATCCATGTGCCGGTCCTCAACGTCCCTCAGAGTGGGAAGGCATGACCGAAGTATTGGACAAGCCTAGCACGAGAGCGTCCACTAGAGGGGGAAATGACCACCTCTTAACAAGATCAAAAGGAAAGGGATACCTTTTATCCAAACCCTTGGTCACCGCAGGCAACTTGTTAGGATGTTCCCATTCTTTAAGCACCAAGGTGGTAAAATGTTCCTGCTCAGGGAACTCTAGACGCTGTTTACCAGGGCGAAAAAGCTCCCCCTGCTTTCTTTTAGCTACCTCAGGGGCAGCAATGTGCAAAATTTCAAAAATATGTGACAGCAGATTATCAGTGTCCTCAAGGTACCATGATTCCTCTCCGGACGCAGACCCAGGGTCACTATCGTAACCCTCCTGCTGGTTCCCAGAGGAGTCAGAATCCTGGGAGAGCTCCCCCATCTCAAGGGGGTGACAGTCACCAAGATCATCAATCCCCACATACATCTCAGTAAGGGGAGCAGGCCTGAGGTCCAGGTGTCTCTTCTTGCCAGAGGCCTTCCTAGGAACATTCCTGGCAAGCTGCTTTTCAATGTTAGCCACCCGCAGAGCCAAATCAGAATGTGACTCCCTGCCAACATTCCCCTCACTGGGGCCCAATTGCAGGAGCGGGGGAGTAGGTGAAGCCGAGTGAGGCGCAGAGCTGGGAAGCGAAGCAGGCAAACCAGCTTGAAGCGCAAGGACACTTTCAGAGCACGGCACGCACACCGTGACACTGTTACTCATAGAGGATACCCCACACATGGAACACAGCCGTGCTTGCTCCGAAGGGCCCCCAAGCGCGCTATCCCCAGAAGCCTCCATATGGTGATTAATACAGGTGCAATAGGCCAGCAGTGGGTACAGGCTTAAGACAGAAGCCACCCGGAATGCCCTCCCACGGGATGCCCCCAGAAGTTAATAAAGGGGGGATAAGGGGGAGGAAGGAGTGAAGCCGGGAGAAACCACAACCCAATGGTATCCCGCCTGAAAGACATAAGTAAAATTACACATGAGCATCCCGCAGCAAAATACCCCAATTCAATAAAAAACCCCTCAAGGGGGACTCACGGACCAAAGACACAGTGGGGTCACACAGGCACAGACCGCTGAATAAGGTGACCCACCGGAGGAAGCAGCGCTGCAGCCAGGAAGGGAGAAATCCAGACGCGCAGCTTGTCCAAAATGGCGCCGGCAGAGGTACCTCGAGGGGCGGGCGCGAGGTGAATGACACGATACGCGTCATCACCCCGCCCCCCCAAAGCACGAAAAATGGCGCTCAAGTGACCCAATCGGCGCCATGACAAAGCAAAAACACCTTAGGTTATAGCGCCCACAGCCGCGGAATGCAGTACAAAGCGGCGCGGCAGCTAAAAAAAACCAGAAAAAACACCAAAAAACGTAAAAACACCACAGATATGACTACTCACTGCTACCACCCACTTTTCCCCCAAACTAAGTTAGAGGGGGGGAGAGAGAGAGAGACGAGAAAGCAGCGGCGAGCAGCCATGGAGGGAGGGGGTGCGCAGGGGGGACCCAAAGGAAAATGAGGGGACACAGTCCCCAAATTACTTACCCCCTCAGAAGCTAGGACAGAAACTTTGCATCCCTATTAGGCTCACCATAAAGCCTATGGCCGGCAACTCTTTGTGTTACAGGGTCTGCAGCTTGGAGCTGCGCTCCAGGAGCACTTGACCCTAGTGCTCTTCTACCTTCACCCGATCTGTCAGCCAAGGCTGGGAGGCAGTGAGGGTCCAGAAACGGATGGAAATAGACTTGCAGGGCCACAGGCTTGGTTGCCCCGCTCACCTGCGCAAGAGCCATCTTCTAACTTCGCAGTTCCACTGCAGAGGAAACACTGGGGAACTCTATGGTTAAGCCCGTTTTTATAGGGAGCCAGTATAAGCCACAGCTTTTTTGCAGTACCACTGCGCCACCTTGTGGCGGAATAACCCAACTGTTATGAATACCGAAGCGGGCCGTGCCATGCAATAAGAAAAGCAAAGTTTGCCTCAGTGTTATGGTTATGTGCTATATTTTGTTGGCTCTTAAATCCAGTTGCCCAGAAGATATTTAATGCCCGGAGGGCTCGGGCGACAATTGCTTCTGGATTCGTCGCTAGACACTGTTCCCCACTTAGGTCCTTAGGTCGGTTTCAACTTTCCTCCGTATAGAGGAGAGCTGAAACTTAGAGCAGTTGCCAAATAGTTCATACCCCCCGCCCAGATTTGGGCACAAGTTCTGATTTGTTCTTTTGTCTTCCTGGTTACTTTACCCATCTCCCCCCTCTCCTGTCGTACCTTCCCCCTCTGTATTTGTCTCCCACCCGCTCTCATCTTTCTGTCCTTAATTGACTCTCTGACCTCCCACCTACAGCTAACACGCTACCGCAGTGATGTGTGAGCTTAACTTGGTCTCTTTTAACATGAAGGGCTTGAACACCCCAGAAAAAAGATCTGGTCCTGAACAGTCTCAAGGCATTGAAGGCGCAGGTGGCTCTTCTCCAGGAGACGCACTTCAAGGCCGCGAACCCTCCATCTCTCAAGAACAAATTATTTCCAACCTCCTACCATAGTTATTCCCTGGACTCTAGATCTAGGGGAGTGAGTATTCTGCTCGCCAGATCTACCCTGTGGGAGGAGGTGGGCACTCGGAGTGGTGGAGACGGGAGGTGGCTATTTGTTAAGGGGAGGATAGGACCCGAAATGTTCACCTTTGCAAATATTTACTCATCTAACACTGGGCAGGTCCTTTTCCTTGAAGAGGTGCTAGATAAGATGTCTGATTTTGCAGAGGGCAAGCTGATAGTGGGAGGGGATTTCAACCTCACCCTGGAACCCTTGATAGATATGTCAAAAGGCTACTCATATATCTCATACCCTAAACTTAGGAGGATCAAAAAACTTCTTCACTCCCACCAGCTGATTGATCCGTGGTGTGTTCTCAATCCAAGTGCGAGAGACTATTCTTATTTCTCAACACCGCACAATATGTATTCAAGGCTAGATTTTTTTTTAAATTCAACATTATCTGTTGCCGCAGGTGGCTGCAGCTACAATACGTAATAATACAATTCTGTGAAACTCACCTGTAAAATTGTTTTTGAATATATCCAGTCCAGGTCATCCCAGAAGTGATGACATGTGGGTAGTCCGCCACCAGGTGGCGCAGTTACTGCAAGATCCAAAGCTGTAATGCCTCCCGGCCCCCTATAAAAGGAGCTGTCTCAGTAGATTTCCCAGTGGTCAAAAAGCAGTAATAAAAGAGACAGGCCGGGAGGCCAAGAAACCATGGTACTTTACATAGCTTCAGCATGTACTCTCTCCAACAAAAAACCTTAAGGACAAAGTCCAATACAAAAAAGGTAATTACCATAAAAGGCAAACAAGGGATAATGAACAAGGGTGGGGTGGGACGACCTGGACTGGATATATTCAAAAACAATTCTACAGATGAGTTTCACAGAATTGTATTTTTCACTATATCCAGTCCAGGTCGTCCCAGAAGTGATGACATGTGGGACATCCAAAAGCAGTGTCCATAAGGGCAGAATCCCCAGTGCGGAATAGCATGTAGTTCATTTCACTACTGCCTGAAGCACCTTTCGGCCAAAGACAGCATCAGCTGAGGCCCTAACATCAACCTTGTAAAACTTTGTAAAGGTATGACCGAAGACCAAGTAGCGGCCTTACAAACTTGTTCAACAGAGGCCTGGTGCTGAAAAGCCCAGGAAGCACCAATAGCTCTAGTAGAATGAGCTGAAACACGAAAAGCGGGTTCCTTCCCCTTGGCAGAAAATGCTTGCACCACCGCCTGTCTGAGCCACTTACTGAGAGTGGACTCGGCCGGAGGAAAGCCCTTTCTGGAACCCTCAGAGAGAACAAATACCGAATCCGATTTCCTGAAGGATTCAGTCGCAACCAGGTGTATTTAATAGCTCTGACCACATCCAAGGCATGGAAGGTCCTATCCTTAGAATTAGCCGTTGTTGGACACAGTGAAGGTAGGACAACTTCCTCATTAAGATGAAGGGAGACACAACCTTAGGCAAAAAATCAGGTTAAAAGCGAAAGCACCACCTTATCCCTATGCTGCTCAAAGTAAGGAGGCTTCACACAAGGCGCGGCCAGTTCTGACCCGCGACGCACCAAGATGATAGCTACCAAAAGACCACCTTTAGGGTCAAAATAGACAATGCAGCATCGTACAAAGGCTCAAAGGGAGAGCAGAAATCACCATTCAATCCCACACCAATAACACAGGCTTACGCGGTGGACGTACATGGGTACCTCCTCTGAAAAAAGTCCTGATCAGTCTATGATTGACAAGGGATCTCTGGAGAAAAATGGGCAAGGTCGAGACCTGGCCCTTAAAGGTGCTAAGCTGTAGACCAAGTCTTAGCCGTGTTGCAAAAACTCTAAACCTAGCAACAGAGAATGTGCGACAAGGGAAACTCTTGGAATCACACCAAGCAATGTAGACATGCCAAACTCTGTAGCAATTCATGGAAGAAGACTTCTTCCACGCCTGAAACATGGTCTGAAAAAACGTCGCTGACAGCCCCTTCTCCGTCAGGTTTGAGGGTTCAATAGCCAGGCCATTAAGCCAGCGTCTGAAAATTGGGGTGCCGCAGCACCCCTGAGTGAGAAGTCCCGGGACGTCGAGGAGGATGTAGCGATCGACCGACAGCAGAAACTATGTCCGCAAACCAACTCCTTCTCGGTCAGCGAGGAGCCACCAGGATTGTTGGTACCCCCTCATGGGCTATCTGCGCAGCACTCGGCCCAGGAGTGGAAAAGGAGGCAATGCATAAGGGAGCCTGAACTCCGTCCAAGGAATTGCCAGAGCATCAGTGGCAAATGCCAGAGGATCTCTTGACAGAGAGACGAGCCTTGGGAACTTCTTCAAAATCTTGCTGTAGAGAGACATTCCCTCAAACAAGAGCCCCTCTGCTCAGGGAATCTGCCTCCTGAGCTCCCACCCCGGGGAAGTAACCGCAGAGATGTAGGGGACTTTCTTTTCTGCCCATTAAGAAACTGGGTCAGCTCCTTGAGGGCTCGCTTGCCCAAAGTCTCGCCCTGGTGATAGAAGTAAGCAACAGCATTCTGATTGCCCAAGCGAACCTGGATCGCATGACCCCTTAAGAGGAGAGTCATTGAAGAAGCACCACCCGGATTGCTCTCAGCTCCAGGAGAGTTATGGGCAAGTTGTTCTCCAGCGGACCTACTGACCCTGGAACTTCTGCGTCTGCCAGACGCCTCCCCAGCCGGTCAGACTGGCATCCTATGCAACTATCTCCCACTGGAGAGTCAGAGAGGAATTGCCCACCGGTAGGTCCCTGGATCCCAGTCACCACAAGAGGGACCTTCTGGCCAGCTGGGATAAGAAAATTCCTGTTCCAGCGACTCCTGCATCTGATCCAGCCGGTAGCAGGTGCAATAGAAGAGGTCTCAAGAGGAACTGAGCAAAGGGCACTGCCTCGAGGCAGATCACCATTAGGCCCACCAGCTTCATCCCCAAACGGATCGAGGGTCGTTGACAAGACAGCAAGGTTTGCACCTGCGCCTGAAGCCTCACCACCTTCTGCTGTGGTAGGAACACCTGGACCAGAGAAGTGTTTAGCGTCATGCCCAGGAAGGACTTCACCGCTGAGGGAGATATCGAAAACTAGGGGTAGTCGCTTTCGGCCTGCTGAAGGGACTGATCCGTAATCAGTAAAATCGTCCAGATAAGGCAGCACACGAACGCCCTGATTCCTCAGAATAGTCATGATGCCAGTCAGCACCTTGGTGAAGACCCATGGGGGCTGAAGATATCCCGTGTGGCAGAGTGACAAATTGATAGAGCTGGCCTTCCAGAGCAAATCTCAGAAACCTCTGAGCAAATCTCAGAAACCTGGAATATTGGGACGTGCAAATAGGCATCCCTGATGCCACCGTGGTCATGAAATCGCCGGGCCGAAGCGAACTCACCGCTGACCATAAGGTTTCCATGCGGGAATGCCGGACTTTTACAACCTGTTGAGACCCTTCAGGTCCAAGATAGGTCTTAACAATCCATCCTTTTTGGGGCCCGTAAACAGATCTGAGAAAATCCCCTGACCCTGCTCCTGAAGAGGTACATGGCAAAACACACCTAACCGCAGGAAATGCTGTATGGCCGTTCTCAGGCCCTGAGCCCTCGCAGGATTCTGGTACATGCGAGACTGAAGAAATCTTCAGGGCGGCCTGACTGGCAGCTCTAATTTGTAACCAGAGGACAACATCTCCTGAATCCACCGATCCCAGACGCGCTGTCTCCAGACGTGAGCAGTAGCAGAAGCCGTCCCCCCACCCAGATGGGTGATGGCGCCTCCTCAAGCCTGAGGAGCCTTGGCAGAGGGCCTGGACTTGGATCCCCAGAGGGATTGGGGCGGCCACGGGACCTACCTCGTCCCCAGGAATCTCTGCGGCCTCCTGAAAGAAGCGCCCTTGCC
Organism: Gastrophryne carolinensis; assembly: GCA_027917425.1. Classification (NCBI taxonomy): domain Eukaryota; kingdom Metazoa; phylum Chordata; class Amphibia; order Anura; family Microhylidae; genus Gastrophryne; species Gastrophryne carolinensis. Next base: position 69,340,237 of record CM051243.1, on the reverse strand, counting down.
GCCGCCAGAAAGAGCAACGGAGAGCAACAGGCAGGGCCGAACCCTGGCGCCGACACCAAAGTCCATAGCAGGGACAACAAGAAAATAAAATCCGCGCAAGCTTGAGGTCTTTATAATCCTCCGCCCACTAGCGAGGCATAGTAATATCTACAAGACGCCTCACCTTCTCCAGATGGCTAAGGAGAGAATAGCTGCGGCACACACAGAGCGAAGCCAAGCACCGGCAAAGGTGAAAGCATGACAGGCCAGCTGATCCATGCGCCTGTCAGCAGGATAGCGCAAGGAAGCAGAATCGGATGACGGCATAACCATAGTGTGGAAAACCCCGACAAGGGGGAGTCCACATCGGGGGACGGGATCAGAGGCGGACCAGCTCCTCCAGGAAGGGATACCGCCTGTCCAGGCCCTTAGGCACCGATGTTAGTTTAAGAGGCCTTTCCCATTCCATAAACCCAATTGGAAAAAATGGGCCTGCTCAGGGAAGACAACCTCGGTCTCTCAGGCCAGAATAATCACCCTGCTTCCAATTCGCCGCATTAGGAGGGGCGATATGCAACGTTCAACACAGAAGTCCGTAACTTCTCAGTATCGTAAGGAAGCCACATCCTCGCCCGAGGAGGAGCTAGGCTCGCTGTCATAGCTGGCCGAATGATCCCCTATGGAAAAGAAATCCTTAGCAACTAGCCTTCCTCCATGGAGCCCAGACCTCCAAAACGATCATCATCATCGGTAATCCGAGTAACCAGGCTAGATGTGCCGCTTCTTACTCGTGGCCTTCCCAGGAGTCGTGCAAGTCACCCAGTAAGGGGACCCCCTGCTGGCTTTCCCCTCGCTGAGGGCTGAATGCAATAGTGGGGGTTCCGGCGAGGCCGCAGGCAATAAGGGGCTAGGGGCGGATACGCCCGCCCTATCATGCTCCAAAAAGACGCTCCTGGCGCAAGTGACACAGACAGTGCTGAGTCCGTCCAAGGACAGGTACCACACATGGGGCAGAGCTTCACTCGCCAGATGGGGCACCTAGCTCACTATCCCCAGAAGCCTCCATTATGGTGATTAGCAGAAATTTAAGCAGGTTACAGAGCACTAACGGCCCAAACCGCTGATCCTTCTGTTTAGTCCCTCTTTTTTGTGATCCCTCTTACTAAAAAGGGGGGGAGGGGGGCGAGACCGGGAGGAACCACAACCACCGTTATCAGGGCCCGAACTGAAGATACAAGCACAAGGGGCCAGGTATCCCACAGCACATGCACAGAAAAAATACAGCCATGACTAAAAAAGACCCATGACACCGACGGAGCACAGGGAGTCCCGGCAATAGCAATGGAGGCCGACAGGTCACGCCTCTCTGGGTGTAGCACAAAAATGTTCATCACAGGTCTGCGGAGGAGCATTTTACTGGGCACAGCATAGTAACATAGTCAGCACTGGTATATATATGTAATAGCATTACCTCCGCTCACCATTACCATGGCGACCTACTCAAGATGGCGGCCGTAGAACAAACAATCCTGGAGGGGCGGGCTGCACCCGCGGTGACGCGAAAAACGTCACTGCGCGGCCCCGCCCCCCTAACGTCGCAAAGACGGCACCCGCCTCTCCTTCCCTCAGAAGGCCAAGATGGCGAAGGCCGCCGCCTATACAAAAGCAGGGTAGCCCGCGGCGGGGCCCCCGCACACCGGATGGTGTAGGCGGCCGAAGCACCCAGGCTGACGACACCCCCCCTCACACCGTTCAGATGGAGGAAGAGGAGGAGGATGAGGCACCGGAGGGAACGAGGGAGGTAAGTAAGAGCAGTAGTAAAGGTGTAAAGTAAAACACACACACACACCAGATAATAAAGCTGTGGGATAAAGAAACAAAAAGGATTCCCTGAGGTGATGCCCCGCTCAGCTGCCGTTCCAGAGAGAGTATCCAAGACTATCCTAGCAGCAGCTTACTGCAAGATGAACTCTGGGAAATCTACTGAGACAGCGCCTTTTACAGGGCGCCGGGAGGAGTTACAGCTTTGGATCTTGCAGTAACTGCGCCACCTGGTGGCGGACTACCCACATGTCATCACTTCTGGGACGACCTGGACATAGTGAAAATTACTATATCGGACCACGCACCGGTATCTCTCAAGCTTGTGACACAAGCCCAAGCGCCATGGCCCTGGACATGGAAGCTAAAAAGTGCCCTTATACAAGACCCTATAATCAAGGAGGATGTGAGAAAGAAGCTCCAGGAATATTTTGCAACTAATACCACCCCTGACACGAGTCTTCCCATAATCTGGGAAGCTCACAAATGTGATGTCCGAGGGTTGCTGATCCAACACGGGGCCAGAGTTAAGAAGGAAAGAAGTAAACAAATAGGCGAACTTCTCTGAGAAATCCGAAAATTAGAGACCCTCCACAAACAGTCGCTGGCAGCGACACATCTGACCACCCTGACCTCCCTCGGAGAGCGGTTGAAAGGAATATACCACAACAGAAATAAACTCCAGCTTATAAAAAGCAGGAAAGTCTATGAATCAGGAGACAAATGTGGTCGTCTCTTGGCCTCGGCTCTGAAGGGGGGAAAGGGCTAAAGCGTACATTCCCAGAATTAGGAACAGGGAGGTAAACATGGTGCACAAAGATAGAGATATAGCAGGGGTCTTCAGGGAATATTACAAACCTCTCTATAACATTCCCTCCAGCCACCCAGGTCCTGGTCAGATGGGAATCAGTGAATATATTCAGCAATCGGGAATGCCCAAATTACCGCGGGTACTGCTGGAGGACTTGGAGGCCCCAATTACGCTGGAGAAACTAGCCCTGGCCATTAAGGGATCGGCTAACGGGAGGGCACCGGGGCCGGACTCCCCCTGCTCTACTATAAAACATTCACAGAACCACTCTCGATTAGGCTTCTTGGGGTATTCAACTCCCTAAAAGCAGATAATACCCTCCCAATGGATAGTCTACGTGCTCACATCTCGGTGATACCAAAGGAAGGGAAAGATCCCACTATGAGCTCCAGTTTTAGGCCAATCTCCCTTCTTAATACTGACATTAAGCTCTTCGCTAAAATACTTGCCAATCGCCTCTCCCCCCATCTCCACCAGGATATCCACCTCGATCAGGTTGGATTCATGCCTCATAGAGAGGCTAGGGATAACACAGTGAAGGCGCTAAACCTTATCCACTCTGCCCTTAGGGGAAATCTACCCTCAATCCTCCTTGCGACCGATGCCGAAAAGGCATTTGACAGGGTGCGATGAGACTTCATGTTTGGAGTCCTGGATAATATTGGTCTAGGGCCCAACATGATGTCCTGGATTGCCAACCTATATCAGCATCCCACGGCTTCAGTGAAGGTTAATGGAATGCTGTCGGAGCCCTTCGGTATCGGAAACGGGACGAGGCAGGGGTGCCCCCTTTCTCCTTTAATTTTCATATTGACATTAGAGCCACTGCTATGCAGAGTAAGAAGGAATCCTAATATACAAGGGATTTACCTACCATCCGGCCACTGCAAAGCTGCGGCATTCGCCGACGATTTACTGTTCTTCATAACCGGCCCTGAGGTGTCACTCCCAAACCTTATAAAAGAATTGGAGTTATATAGGAACCTGTCCAACTACAAGGTGAACATGCAGAAATCTGAAGTACTGAATCTTAGCACAACAGCAGCGAGGGAGGAGAATCTCAGACAATCCTTCCCTTTTAAATGGGCTAAGGAATACATCACGCATCTATGTATGAAGCTAGGTAGGTCCTTGGAGAAAATCTACTCCTTGAACTTTCCCCCTTTGCTTCAAGCATTCTCGAAGGACCTAGAGGCCTGGTCCCTTAAAATACTCTCGTGGTTTGGGAGATGAAATTCCTTCAAAATGAATATACTCCCCCGCCCTCTCTACATAATGCAAGCGCTACTGGTGGTGGCCCCTAGCATGTTTCTGAAAAGAGTTGGGGCACTCTTCTCTAAATTTATTTGGCTAGGGAAAACCCCTACAATAAGCAGAAAGATTTTAGTTAGGTCAAGAGACTAACTAGAATAGTAGATTGGTGTAGGCACTCGCAGCATAAGCAATGGGTCCAGATAGAGCAGGGGGGTTCATCGTTCCCACTGGTGTCGCTCCCTTGGCTGCATTAAACGTAGAATTGAAACACCCAACAATTGGAGCATCACTTAAAATCTGCCACAAATATTTCCCATGGGGTCGCCGGCCTTCTCTCCCTTGTTTCCGGTTCTGGGAAACCCAGCGTTTCCCCCTGGGACAGGGGGGGGGGAACTGCAAAAAGTTGGTTGCGGAAGGGAGTTAGTAGGATTAGGCACTTCTGTGGCTGGGATGGTTGGGAGTCCCTGGATGCTATTGCGGAATCCGGAGAACTGCCGAGATGGGACAACTGGCAGCAAATGCAATTTAGTCATTTCCTGTCCACCCTGAAGTTGCAGGCTCTGCGAGGAAAAGGGGCCTATCCAACATGTGCTATCATTCACTTATAAAATCCCCAGGATCAAGATCCTCTGCCGTCTATCACAAAATGGGAAAGAGAACTGGGGGCTACCTTCTCGGCTGAGCACAGGAAGCAAATTATTCGCCTGGCACACAAAACTGCTACTTGTACTAGGTACAAGGAATGTAATTATAAAGTTCTCACAAGGTGGTACAGGGTCCCCACGCTACTACACAAATGGTTCCCCGATGTCTCCCCCTTGTGCTGGCGGTGTAATGGAGATAAGGGTAATCTCCCACATATCTTCTGGTCGTGCCCTAAGTTGACTAACTTTTGGGCAAAGGTTAGAGATACAGTGCGGCGCATGATGGATTGGGAGGTCCCCGAGGGCCCGGCCTTTTTCCTTCTCCATCACTCGGAGCTGCCCACCAAAAGGTACCAGTGATTGTTCTTAGCCAGATGGTGAACGCCGCAAAGGCATGTATCCCTTCGCTCTGGAGAGTCCAACCCCCCCCCCCCCCCCAAGCATCTCTATGTGGCTGAGTAAGGTGGCAGAGATTGAGAGGTTTGAGGGCCTAATTGCAGCGCAAAATGAAGCCTCGGAAGATCACCACCTTAAGCCGACCAATTGGGTGATCTTTACGACCTCACAGTAATTTAAGATGCTGCTGGAGGCGAGTCAATAGTGGGCGTGGGTTCACAGTTTCTTTTCCCCACTCTCTCCTGTCCCTTTTTCCCCACCCCCTCTCTCCCTTTTGTTTCCATGTTATCATTTATCCCCCCCTTGTCCTAGTTTCCACGACTTTCAGTTTCGCTGCAGAGGTGTTGGCGCCAGTCCCCCCATAGAGGTGACTGGTGTTGTGATATCCAGTTCTACTTGGTTGAGGAGTCAGCTTGGGGTAGTCATCCAGGTGTCTGGATGGAGGTTGGCGGGCAGACTATCCCTAGGAATTCTCTACAGCTACGACCATGGGTTGGACGCCAAGACCGTCCCCCTCCCTCATGCAGAACGTAACAGTAGTTCGGGGGGTGATGCTCTGGCAGCGGCAACGTCTTTCTGATTATCGTGATTGTCTGATTTTATACACGACTGACAATGCTGTGCATTTACTGTCTGTGGAATACACTTATTTTCTTCTATGACTGTTGTAAAATCTTTGAAAATGATAAAGAATATATATATAAAAAAAATTAAATAACAGGCTTAAAGGAGAAATATGCTGAACAAGCAAAAACAATTAAGGCTCATCACAAATGCAGAAAATCAACAGCCTTTTCGTAAGGCATCTAACGGCTGTTTCTCCTCAGCTGGCTTACCCAACAGCCTGCTTCATCACTGCAGCTTGGGTTAATGTAAGGGTCCCTTAGTATTCACCAGGCCCCCCACCTCTGCCCCGGAAGTGTCTGGAGGACTCAAGCTCTGGCATTGCTGAAACTACATCAGCGTGACCCCAGCAGCGCACATTGACCCAAGTGCTGCCTGGAGACCCCAAACCAGAAATCCCAGCAACTTGAGACCTGCGTATGCCAAGGCCTGCTGGTGACTCAGGATCATCAGCACTCTGGCAACAGGAGGGAAAGGGGGGGATTCAGCTGCTCCTTGGACCACAGGAAAAATACAATTCTGTGAAACACACCAGTAGAATTGTTTTTGAATATATCCAGTCCAGTCCGTCCCAGAAGTAACGACATGTGGGTATTCCGCCACTAGGTGGCGCTCAACTTCAAGATCCAAAGTGGTTGCTCCTCCTGGCCCCCTATAAAAACAGGTGTCTCACTAAGATTCCCCAGTGGTTAAAAAGCAGTAAGCATAGCTTCAGCATGTACTCTCTCCAACAAAAAACCTTAAGGACAACGGTCCAATACAAAAAGACAATTCTGTGAGTACTCACCTGTAGAATTGCTTTTACTATGCATGGCACGGCCTGCTTCCAGAAGTCCTTACGTTTGGGTCATTCTGCCACAAGGTGGCGCAGTGTACTGCAGAAGAGTTGTGGCTCCTCCCGGTACCATATAAAAACGGAATCACCATAGACTTGTGTGTAGACAGTGTTGACAAGCAGTTATTCAAGAAACCGGGAGATAATAAAAGTAACAAAGGTAACAAACCCCAACTAACTTGGAACAATCACCATAAAGAGGCAACCAAGAATAACGATAAACAAGGGTGGGATGAAGCAGGCCGTGCCATGCATAGTAAAAATACAATTCTGTGATTACTCACCTGTAGAATTGGTATTATATGTATACAGCACTTCCTGTTCCAGAAGATATTCCTCACACTTGGGATATACATCCAGTTGATGGCGATGGACTGCAGAGACAGAAAAGTGGCTCCTCCCGGCCCCATATATACCAGGGACCTCCCACAAAATCCCCAGTATTGAAAAGCAGTTAAAATGAGGCCGGGAGAACTATAACCATTCTATGAAAATTTGAACATAAGAACAATCACCATAAAGAGGTAAATAAAGATAATGATAACAAGGGTGGGGGTGGAACAGGACGTGCTACCAATTCTACAGGTGAGTAATCACAGAATCGTATTATTCTAAGTATACAGCACGTCTGTGATGCCCAGCGGGACACCAGCCTTCTGTAAGCAGGCAACCCCCAATCTCCACCGCCGCTTCTGCCTATAGTCAAGCCCCCGCTTGCCGGGACGCTAGGCACGCCTCACCGGACACGGTTGCCCCCAGGTCTTAATAGGCGCAAAGGATGGCTGCTTACGGTGAAGGCCGATGAACCACGAGGGTATCCCGAAGCCGAGGTCGTTCACAGCTAGTCAATCCGGAGGGTGCGTCAGAGTACAGGGATGAGACAGGTGCGTAGTCAGGGGTAGCCAATGGGTCAAGCCAGGAGGTCAGAGATCGCAGGGTATCCAGAGGGGCAGGCAGGTTCGCAGTCAGACAAAGCAGAGGTCGGTACAGGCAGCAGACAGGGATGGTCGATCAAGCCGGGTCAGGGTCAGATAACAGCTAACAGAATCACACCCTAATCACAAGAGACTATCACGGGCACTGAGTACTGGGCTGACTCCATATTTATTTGGGAATCGACCAATGGCCACCCTGGGGGGGGGGAGTGTATGTGCTGATTGGTGTAACTTACAACACTGTGAGTGATTGGACACACTATCCAGGGGCTGGTCAGTCTTGGCTGCAGGGCTGATCAGCCCCTGATTCCCATCAGGTGTGGAGCACTCTGCGCTGCCTGCCACTCACAGCACAGCACCTCCTAGTGGCAAAATTTACAGACTGCGGGACGCGCGCCTGCACAGCTAGAGAGGGGCGAGGGAGGCTGCCAGAGGGAGACTGCCAGAGTGACGCGCCGCGCTCCCAGCAGCAGGAGTGCTGCGTCGCCCTGCGGACGCTCGCCGCCGGCCCCCTGGCAGAGGTAAATTCCTTACATTACCCCCCCCTTGAGGAGGGGCCCCAGGACCCTCCACCCTGGGTTTAAGAGGATTTTCTTTATGAAATCTTTTAATTAAACGGTCTGCATGCACATCTCTAGCTGGAACCCAACTCCTCTCTTCTGGCCCATATCCCTTCCAGTCAACTAAATATTGCAAGGAATTCTGGAGGAAACGGGAATCCAGAATTCGTGCGACTTCAAACTCCTGCTCACCATCAACTAGGATAGGAGAAGGAGAGGAATCCTCCTCCACTCCCCTGGCAGGCTTAAGGAGGGAAACGTGAAAGGAATTACAAATCCTCAGAGATGGTGGACGTTTGAGTCTGTATGTGACTTGGTTAATTTTCTGTAAAATGGGATAAGGGCCGATATATCGTGGTCCCAATTTTACAGAGAGTTGGCGTAGCGCTAAATTTTTGGTAGAGAGCCAGACCAAATCCCCCACTTTATAATCTGGATTCTTGGATCGGCGCCGATCCGCAAAGACCTTCTGCTGACTCGATGCCTGGACCAAATGCCGCTGAATCTTGGCCCATAAATCTGGCCACTGGGACAACCAATCGTCTAAAGAAGGCAAACCAGAGGACGAGCCTGAAAGTGCTGAGAACTTAAGATCCCTCCCATATACACATCGGAAGGGCGATACCCCCGTGGAGGAGTTAACTGCATTATTGAAGGCAAATTCAGCAAAGGGAAGAAATTGGGACCACTCTGACTGAATATCAGAGGTGAAGCAACGGAGATATTGTTCTAATGACTGGTTGGTCCTTTCCGTCTGCCCATTGGACTGAGGGTGAAAAGCTGAAGACAGAGAAACAGTGAAGCCTAGCCGGGTGCAGAATGCCCTCCAGAAGCGTGACACAAATTGGACCCCCCTATCTGAGACCACATCTTCTGGAATTCCGTGAAGTCTAAAAATATAATCTAAGAAATATTGAGCCAATTCTTGGGCTGTGGGCAGCTTTCTTAGGGGGACAAAATGCGCCATTTTGCTAAATAAATCTACCACAACCCAGATAACGGTATATCCCTGGGACTGTGGTAAATCAGTAATAAAATCCATTGCCAAGTGCGTCCAAGGCTTTGAAGGAGTGGACAGGGGCACCAGAGGTCCGGCAGGAGCTGACCTGGGGGTTTTGCTACGGGCACAGATCTTACAGGCCTGAATAAAGGCCTGGGTATCTCTCCTGTAAGATGGCCACCAGACATGACGGGCTAGAAGGGCCAAAGTCTTTTTAACCCCTGGATGACCCACCGTCTTGGAGTCATGAAACTGCTGAAGTACTGCCGGACGGTGGGACAGGGGTACAAAGAGGAGGTGATCGGGTTTGCCCGGAGGAGAATCCGATTGAAACCGACTTAGTTCACTTGACAGGTCAGGTTGGATGACAGCTATGACCTTGTGTTGTGGGATTATGGGAAGGATCTCCTCTACAGGGACTTTATCAACTCTGAAACTTCTGGAGAGAGCGTCAGCTTTAACATTCTTTGTTCCTGGTTTGTATGTTATGGTGAAATTAAAACGGGAGAAGAAAAGAGACCATCGGGCCTGACGGGGGGTTAACCTTTTAGCTGATTCGATGTATTCTAAATTCTTGTGATCTGTGAATACCGTAATTGGGAACTGGGCCCCCTCTAACCAATGTCTCCATTCCTGAAAGGCTAATTTCACAGCTAGAAGTTCTCGATTGCCAATATCATAGTTCCGCTCAGCGGAATTAAATTTTCTCGAGAAAAAGGCACAGGGATGTAGCCGTTCAGGAGACCCACTGTACTGTGAGAGAACTGCCCCTACCCCGAGCTCAGATGCATCTACTTCGACTATGAAGGCTCGGTGGATATCAGGGTGGGTCAACACAGGTGCTGAACTAAAGGCAGACTTAAGGTTCTCAAAGGCTTGGATGGATCGGCCCGACCAAGTAGGGGTAAACGCCCCCTTCTTAGTGAGGTCGGTGAGTGGGGCTACCAAGGTGGAAAAGTTTTTTATAAAGCGCCTATAAAAATTAGCAAACCCCAGAAACCTTTGTAAACCCTTCAAATCTTTAGGTTGTTCCCACTGGAGGACTGCAGACACTTTGGCCTGATCCATTGTTAACCCAGTATCGGCAACAATGTATCCCAGGAACGGAACCTCGGAAACCTCAAAAACGCACTTTTTTAGCTTGGCGTAGAGGTGATTTTCTCTCAATTTCTGTAGAACCATCCGCACATGCTCTCTATGCTCGGTTAAGGTCGGGGAGAATATTAGGATGTCATCTAAGTATGAAGCAAAAACCGTTGGCGGGTGGCACACAAATTGATAAGCAATTTATATCCACAGGGTGCGCTGCCCAGACTGGGGCCCTATTGCATATGCATACTAAATGTGCTAGTAGTGGAATGTCCTCCTAATCATTCCTCACAGGGTCCCTGGGGACTAACCCTCGCACTCCACAATAAACTATTGGTACTACTGAGTTAATTAATGTACTATTTTATTCAAAATGACAATTTAAAAACATGATTTATGAGCAATGATACATGGTGCAATACCGAAAGTATCCTCAAGGGGGAGCCCGCCGGCTAAATACAAACATACAAATAATGTGTAAAATATAAGGTGACTACCTCTCTTTGGAGCTGTCTAATAAAGTGCTACGTGCTTTCCAACATATTATATACAAACAACACAGCAGGACCCTAACAAGAGACGGGCCCAGCGAGAAATAAAAGTGCGAGGTGCAACATCAGGCAATATACAATTGATCATAAAGGAATTCTTACTGTGTTAGTGACCCGGCGGGGACCCCATGGTAAAGCCAAAGCCCACGCGTTCCGAGCCTCTAGGGCTCTTTATCAAGGCTCAATAATGTCAGTGATAACCCTCCCTGCTCACCTTAAATACCCCACAGCTCCCCAGGTCCATGATCGTCCGCAGGTGTGCCAATCCAGCCCCCACACGCTCCGGCCGGAAGCGTGCTGGTCCGGAACCGGAAGTTCTGGTCCGGAACGCAGGAGAACTTCCGGTTCCGGACCAGCACGCTTCCGGCCGGAGCGTGTGGGGGCTGGATTGGCACACCTGCGGACGATCATGGACCTGGGGAGCTGTGGGGTATTTAAGGTGAGCAGGGAGGGTTATCACTGACATTATTGAGCCTTGATAAAGAGCCCTAGAGGCTCGGAACGCGTGGGCTTTGGCTTTACCGTGGGGTCCCCGCCGGGTCACTAACACAGTAAGAATTCCTTTATGATCAATTGTATATTGCCTGATGTTGCACCTCGCACTTTTATTTCTCGCTGGGCCCGTCTCTTGTTAGGGTCCTGCTGTGTTGTTTGTATATAATATGTTGGAAAGCACGTAGCACTTTATTAGACAGCTCCAAAGAGAGGTAGTCACCTTATATTTTACACATTATTTGTATGTTTGTATTTAGCCGGCGGGCTCCCCCTTGAGGATACTTTCGGTATTGCACCATGTATCATTGCTCATAAATCATGTTTTTAAATTGTCATTTTGAATAAAATAGTACATTAATTAACTCAGTAGTACCAATAGTTTATTGTGGAGTGCGAGGGTTAGTCCCCAGGGACCCTGTGAGGAATGATTAGGAGGACATTCCACTACTAGCACATGTCATCTAAGTAGATGACCACAAAACGGCCCAAGTATTCTCTAAAAACTTCGTTAACAAAGTCCTGGAAGACTGCTGGGGCGTTACATAGGCCGAATGGCATAACAAGATATTCATAGTGCCCATCCTGAGTATTGAAGGCAGTCTTCCACTCGTCTCCCTGACGGATCCTGATTAAATTGTAGGCTCCCCTCAGGTCAAGCTTAGAAAAAACCTGGGCCCCAATGACCTGGTTAAAGAGTCCCTCTATTAAGGGAAGGGGGTATTTATTTTTAACTGTAATTTTATTCAGGCCCCTATAATCAATACAGGGGCGCAAGCCGCCATCTTTCTTTTCCACAAAGAAAAATCCGGCACCCGCTGGTGAGGTAGACGGCCGAATAAAACCTTTCTGCAGATTCTCAGCAATGTATTCTTTCATGGCCTTATTCTCAGCTTGGGTTAAATTATAAATCTTTCCCTGAGGCGGCATAGTTCCTGGGAGAAGATCAATCGGGCAGTCAAAAGGCCTATGAGGAGGGAGTTCATCAGCGGCTTTTTCAGAAAACACGTCTGCGAAATCTGCATAGGGGGTAGGGATGCCCTCAGCAGTCAAGCGAGTGGCACGTACAGGGAGCTCAAGACAAGACTGGAAACATTGTGGCCCCCACTTGATAACCTGCCCAGAGACCCAGTCAATTTGGGGATTGTGTTTAGACAGCCAGGGGAGTCCCAGAACCAAAGGGGTAAGTGGCATCTTAAGAAGCAGGAAGCTCATTAGCTCGGTATGTCCCGCCCCCACTCTAACAAACACTGGTGGAGTACGGTACTGAATCAGGCCCCCCACAAGGGGGGTATTATCAATGGCTTTGACTCTAATTGGATTGACTAAAGATTGCAGCGGAATCTTTAATGCTTGAGCCAGGCCCCAATCAATAAAATTCCCGGCGGCCCCACAATCCAAAAGAGCCCCCACAGACCTGGACTCAAAATCATGAGTAATCTCGACAGGCAATGTAATTTGTGTGCAACACAGAGGAAATACCTTGCAGCCTAGGTGGGTTTCCTCGACCCCACCTAGGCTCTGAAGTTTTCCGATGCCTGTTTCCGAGGGCAGGAGCGGACCAGGTGACCGACTTCTCCGCAATAAAGGCATAGACCTTGCGACAGACGCCGATGCCTCTCAGCTTCAGAAAGCTTGGTGGCCCCAAGCTGCATGGGTTCTTCAGAAGAAGAAGGGACTAAGGCCTCAGGCTTCATACTGACTTCAGACTGGGCCCCTTTTTCCAGGCGTCTTTCTCGTATGCGTCGGTCGATGCGGATAGCCAATTGCATGGTTTCATCCAAGGTGTTAGGTACTGGGTGATTTACCATGACATCTTTTATGACCTCTGACAGACCTAGCCTGAACTGCCCACACAATGCTGGGTCATTCCAGCGAGAATCCACTGCCCAGCGTCGGAATTCCGAGCAATATTCTTCTGCCGGTCTTCGCCCCTGTCTAAGAGATCGTAGCTTGGCATCAGCAGTTGCCCCTCGGTCTGGGTCATCATACAGGATCTCCATGGCCTTGAAGAATTCCTCAACAGATTGGCGGGCGTAATCCTGAGGGGAGAGGCTAAAAGCCCAGGATTGGGGATCCCCATGCAAAAGGGAGATGATAAGTCCCACCCGTTGCTCCTGGGAGCTGGAAGCATGAGGGCGAAGCTGAAAATAGAGCTTACAGGCATCCCGGAAGTTGGCAAATTTACTCCGGTCCCCTGAAAACTTCTCTGGAAGGGGAATCTTGGGTTCAACTGGAAAGGCGGCTATTGCCCCCTGGGGCACAGAGGGTGCAGGAGCTGGAAGGTTCTCCTGAGCCGCCACTCGAAGTGCCAGGTGCTCCACGGCCGCGGTCAGGGCCTGCACCTGTTCCAAAATTTGGTCCATTTATGGGGCCCGTGATAATGTGATGCCCAGCGGGACACCAGCCTTCTGTAAGCAGGCAACCCCCAATCTCCACCGCCGCTTCTGCCTATAGTCAAGCCGCCGCTTGCCGGGACGCTAGGCACGCCTCACCGGACACGGTTGCCCCCAGGTCTTAATAGGCGCAAAGGATGGCTGCTTACGGTGAAGGCCGATGAACCACGAGGGTATCCCGAAGCCGAGGTCGTTCACAGCTAGTCAATCCGGAGGGTGCGTCAGAGTACAGGGATGAGACAGGTGCGTAGTCAGGGGTAGCCAATGGGTCAAGCCAGGAGGTCAGAGATCGCAGGGTATCCAGAGGGGCAGGCAGGTTCGCAGTCAGACAAAGCAGAGGTCGGTACAGGCAGCAGACAGGGATGGTCGATCAAGCCGGGTCAGGGTCAGATAACAGCTAACAGAATCACACCCTAATCACAAGAGACTATCACGGGCACTGAGTACTGGGCTGACTCCATATTTATTTGGGAATCGACCAATGGCCACCCTGGGGGGGGGAGTGTATGTGCTGATTGGTGTAACTTACAACACTGTGAGTGATTGGACACACTATCCAGGGGCTGGTCAGTCTTGGCTGCAGGGCTGATCAGCCCCTGATTCCCATCAGGTGTGGAGCACTCTGCGCTGCCTGCCACTCAAAGCACAGCGCCTCCTAGTGGCAAAATTTACAGACTGCGGGACGCGCGCCTGCACAGCTAGAGAGGGGCGAGGGAGGCTGCCAGAGTGACGCGCCGCGCTCCCAGCAGCAGGAGTGCTGCGTCGCCCCACGGACGCTCGCCGCCGGCCCCCTGGCAGAGGTAAATTCCTTACAACGTCCTGTTCCAGAAGATATTTCTTACACTTGAGACATCCAATAGCAGTGTCCGTAAGGTAGGGCGGGATCCCCAAAAGTAACAGCAGACAGTTTAGACCACTGCCGCCTGCAGAACCTTGCGGCCAAAAGCATCAGCTGAGGCCCTAACATCAACCTTGTAAAACTTAGAAAAAGTATGAACAGAAGACCAAGTAGCGGCCTTGCAAACTTGTTCAACAGAAGCTTGGTGCTGAAAAGCCCAAGAGGCACCAATAGCACGAGTAGAATGAGCAATAAGGCAGAAGGGAGGCTCCTTCCCCTTAGCAGAGTAGGCCTGTATCACAGCCTGACGTATCCACTTGCTGATAGTGGACTTAGCCGGAGCCAGACCTTTCTTAGGTCCAGACAGAAGCACAAAAAGAGCATCAGTCTTCCTGAAGGACTCAGTAGCCACCAAATAGAACTCTGACTACGTCCAAAGAATGCAAAACCCTTTCCTTGGGGTTACTAGGATTAGGACACAGAGAAGGCAAAACAATGTCCTGACTGAGATGAAAGGCAGAAACAACCTTAGGCAGAAAATCTGGCTTAAAACGAAACACCACCTTGTCCTGGTGTCTCTCAAAATAAGGAGGCTTGATGGAAAGCACCGCCAACTCAGAAACACGCCTAACAGAAGTGATAGCCACCAAAAAGACCACCTTAAGCGTAAGAATGGACAAAGGAGCCCCTTGCAAGTTCTCAAAGGGAGACCCCTGCAGGGCAGATAAGACCAAGTTCAAGTCCCAAGCCAAGCCCTGTAATAGATGGAAGAAGAGAACCTCTTCCTAGCCCTGATCATTGTATTCACCACTGAGGCAGGTGGCCCTTTTTCCATCAAGATGGAGGTTTCAACAGCCAGGCCGTCAAAGCCAGCGTTTGTAAATTGGGGTGGCGCAGGCGTCCCTGAGAGAGCAGATCTGGAACCAGTGGCAGGGCGTACTGATCTACTGCCAACTGCAAGATGTCTGCGAACCACACTCTTCCACAGCGCTCCTTAGCACCTGACAGCGGTGCTGCCTACCTTCACCCGAACCAGAGCCGCCTGAGCTGGGAGGCAGTAAAAGTAAACGGGTGGGAATAGTCCTACAGGGCCGCAGGCTAATAGCTCCGCTCACCTGCGAGTAGAGAGAGCCATCTTCTAGTCATCGCAGCCAGGACTGCAAAGAAGAACTGGGGATTTTGTGGGAGGTCCCTGGTATATATGGGGCCGGGAGGAGCCACTTTTCTGTCTCTGAAGTCCAGCGCCATCTACTGGTTGTATATCCCAAGTGTAAGGAATATCTTCTGGAACAGGACGTGCTGTATACTTAGAATAACACAATTCTGTGAAACTCACCTGTAGAATTGTTTTTTCTGGGGATCCATTCCAGACCCTCCTTACACTTGGGATTACTTCCTTGCCCGAAGAGTGTGACTGCAAGCCAAAAAAGGTGTGGCTCCTCCCGGCCCATAAGTAGCAGCTGCCTCCTAATCAAAACCAGTACTTAAAAAGCAGTAAATCATAAACCAGAGGCAGGCCGGGAGGCCCCCTTATAGGAGACAATGTTACCTCACACCGAACTCCACTTGAATTCTCTCAATATATACTTTTTTTTTTTTATGCCAATGAAATAATAAATGGACTAAACACCATCAAAAAAGCATCCAAAGATAGATCATGGCCCACAAAGGGTGGGCCGGAGGGTCTGGAATGGATCCCCATAAAAAACAATTCTACAGGTGAGTTTCACAGAATTGTGTTTTTTTTTCCGATCCATTCCAGACCCTCCTTACACTTGGGATCTCCAAAAGCAGTGCCATCTATGGGCGGGATCCCCAGCGCAGAACAGCAGGTAGTTTATTTCACTACCGCCTGAAGAACCTTTGGACCAACCACAGCGTCAGCTGAGGCCCTAACATCTACCTTGTAAAATTGGTAAATGTATGAACCGAAGACAGGTGGCAGCTTTACAAACCTGTTCCATCGAGGGCTGATGCTGAAAGGCCCAGGAAGCACCAATGGCCATAGTGGAAAGAGCTGTGACCCAAACAAGGGGCTCCTTTCCCTTGGCAGAATAGACTCTTACCACTGTCTGTCTAATCCATCGACTGATGGCAGACTTAGCTGGTGGAAGACCTTTCCGTGGACCCTCTGGTATGACATAAGAAGTCCAAACTATGGAAAGATTGTGTAGTGCTCTCACATCCAAACCAGTGAAAAAAATCCCTTCCTTATTAGACACTAGAGCAGGAGCAGGAGCAGGACATAAGGAAGGCAAAAACCATCTCTTCATTAAATTATGCAAGAGACCTACATCTGGGATTCCCCAGCACATGCATACGGATTAAAAAAAAACCCTGGCTAAGAGACCATGCCCTCTGATGCAGGAACGTTCTGCTGAGATGATCGGCCTACAAGTTGTCCACTCTAGGTATGTGTACCACCAAAAGACAAGTAAAAAACCCAGCTCACTTCCATCAGGGCTCATGGTGGTTGATATATACCACCACCAGACAATTGTCTGTTTGAATCTGGACGTGATGCCCCATCAGATGGGATGTCCAATGTCTGAATACAATAGAATAGCTCTCAGTTTCAGGATCTTTATGGAGATTCTGCTCTCCTTCGGACTTCACTGTCCCTGGATCCTTTCTGACTCCATGACACTCCCCCAACCAGATAGACTGGCATCCATGGTGATGATCTTCCACTGTACTGGAAGGAAGGATTTGCCAGTCTGAAGAGGCTGAGGACCAGGCTAGAGCCTGCCTTGCTGACGGTGTCATGCAAAAAGAGCGAATCAGAGTGTGTGGGTCTCGATCCCAGATTGTGAGCAATTCCATCTGCAGGGGTCTTGTGTGAACAGTGCAAATGGTACCGACTCAAGCAAGATACCATCAGGCCCAACAGACATATTCCTTGATGAATCGTCGGGTGAGGGCAAGACAAGAGACCCTATACCCTGGCCTGGAGTAAGAGTCACTTCTGTGTTGGAAAAAACACTTTTGCCTGAGGCGTGTCTAATGCCAGTCCCAGAAAGAATAACTCTTGAAGCTATGATATTTGACTTAAGAATTCAACTGGATAGTCAATTATCCAATGTCGATCAGTCTGTGTATTCTCCTGGGCCCCCCTGACATGATGGGGCCCATATTAACAGATAGTCTAAGTAAGGGATTATATGTATACCCTGACTTATTAGAGAAAACATGAGAACAGCCAACACCTTGGTAAACACCCTTGGTGCTGAAGATAGACCGAAGGGTAACACCACAAACTGAAGATGTAGGCCACCTACAGCAATGTAGGTATGTATCCTTATATATACACTGCCCGGCTGAAGTAACTTCACTGTGGATCAACAACTCCAATCTCTAAAAAGCCGAGATACGGCAGATCTCAATGCTTCTGCTTATTGCGGAATTTGGGATACCCCTGACCAAGAGAATCCCCAAGGGGGTCTGGCTCCTAATTTGATCTTGTAACCTGAGGATACAACTTCCCGTATCCAAATATCTGTTAATGAAGCTTCCAAATATGAGCAAAATGCAGAAGTGGTCCCCCCACACCTGCAAGTGCGGGGGCACCCCTTCATGCCTGAACAGGCATTAAAGGGGGTCTGGCTTTATTCTGCCAGACACCTGTTGCCTTAATTTGGAACTTATACCAAAAATCTCTTCCGTATCCCGAAGAGGCCGAACCTCTAACCGGAACCCCGGAGTATTAGAGGCTCTGCGGAAGCAGTATTAGACTTCGGCTTCTGTGGCAGATTAAATGACTTACCACTAGTAGCATGCTTTACCAAGTCAACAAAGCACTCCCCAAACAGACGCCCCACCTTAAAAGGGGAGTCCCGTCATATTCCTTTTTAGAGGCTATGTCAGCTGGCCATTGCTTAAGCCATAAAGCACGCCTTAAGGCGACCACCAGAACTAGGCCTCTGGCCCACAACCAGATCAAACCTCCATAGCCTGGATAACATACCTGTTAGAGCCAACTGGCTTTGATCAATTGGGAGCATGGCTTCCGTGAACGAGCCATACAAGTCTTAGAGTCCAGTTGCTTTAACAACCTCCTGCTCACAAAAAATGCTATGGATGTAGCACAGGCCGGCCGCAAGGTCGACCCCATAAAAACATGACATGTCACCTGATCCACGCGCTTATCTGCTGGATCCTTTGGAGAAGCACTATCAGAGGATGGCATAACCAAAATCTTAAAGAGACCTGGCCCCAGAGTGTCCACCACAGGAGGGTGAGACCATAATTCAATCTGATCTGGAGGAAAAGGATACATATTATCTAGTACTTTAGGAATGGTCGGAAACAACCTGACTTCTGCCATTCCCTATTGATCAGATTATAATAAAGCATATGCTCTGCAAAATCCTCCAGAATGGAGGAAATCAACCATCCTTTTTTTTTTTATTACCTTTTTTAGTAGCCAATACACCATAAAGACTCTATAGGTTTAGGACCATTTGAGGGCTGCCGACAGAGTTTAAAGTCTCAGAAGGAGACCATGGCAACCACAATATCCTCTTCAACTCAGAGAAAAAATTATTTTCTATAAAACCCTTTTAGTAGCCAATACTCCATGATGACTCTATAGGTTTAGGACCACTTGAGGGCTGCCGACAGTTTAAAGATTCAGAAGGAGACCATGGCAGCCACACTATCCTCTTCAACTCAGAGGAAAAATTATTTTCTTTAAAACCCTTTTAGTAGCCAATACTCCATGATTACTCTATAGGTTTAGAACCACTTGAGGCCTGCCGACAGAGTTTAAAGATTCAGAAGGAGACCATGGAGGCCACAAAATCCTCTTCAACTTAGAGGAAAATATTATTTTCTTTAAAACCCTTTTAGTAGCCAATACTCCATGATGACCCTATAGGTTTAGGAACACTTAAGGGCTGCCGACAGAGTTTAAAGATTCAGAAGGAGACCATGGCAGCTACAATATCCTCTTCAACCCAGAGGAAAAAATATTTTCTTTAAAACCTCTTTAGTAGCCAATACTCCATGATGACTCTATAGGTTTAGGCCCACTTGAGGGCTGCCGACAGAGTTTAAAGTCTCAGAAAGAGACTATGGCAGCCACAATATCCTCTTCAATACTCAGAGGAATCATTTTTTTTTTTTTACAAATCTTCTAAGTAGTCACACTAAAGGTTTAGGTCCGCATTAAGGCTGCAAAGGGGGTTTTTAAGTCTCAGAGCACCAGCAATAGGGGTCAGAGCCCCCTCAGGAAAGAGACAACTGTCTCCCTATCCACTACAACCATAGCATAATCCCTGCGCACCGTGCTATCCTTCTCCAGTGCCACTGCATGCATATTGGACATGGGGTAAATCTGTTAAGACCAGATCTGCTACCCCAGATGCCTCCGACATGGTGAATTTAATAATACTAGTCTAAGACCCAGGGGTTCTGACCAGTATAGGTAGGTTCTCGACAGTCACAAGAGTACTGCGAGTCCTCTGGGAGGGTACCATCATATATAAATTATATAGTAATATTATATTTGCACTTTTCCAATCTATAATAGTATCAAACAATAAAAAACAGTATTAAAAAACAAAATGACCTGCCAAAAGGTCCACTTGAGGGTGGCCGTGCAGTGGCTAAGGGCAGCCCCTTTTTGCTGGCCAACAACCTCAGCTTAAACACATGGGAAAGAGCAATAAGAAAGGGAAAATCCATTAGTCCCCCCAAGCAGGCTCACCAGAAAAAAACCTGCAGCTGACTTGCTTATTAATGAAAGCCTGCAGCCCTGAGGGTTTAACCTCAGAAGGCGCCCCAAACCCCGGCGCTTCACCTTACCTTCACGGACCCCAATTTAAACAGCAAAAAGCTGGGGAGGCATAGAGTTGGGTCAGAGGAATCCGTGGGAATAAGCGTGCAGGAAGCCGACAGGATGCATTCCCCCGCTTGCTGCCAATCTTTAAGAGAGAATCTTCAACAACCTTCACAGTCACTTCAACTGCAAGAATGAAACTGGTTTTGATTAGGAGGCAGCTGCTACTTATGGGCCGGGAGGGGCCACACCTTTTTTGGCTTGCAGTCACACCCTTCGGGCAAGGAAGTAATCCCAAGTGTAAGGAGGGTCTGGAATGGATCGGAAGAAAAAGCAATTCTACAGGTGAGTACTCACAGAATTGTCTTTTTCCTATTGCATGGCACGGCCTGCTTCCAGAAGTCCTTACGTTTGGGACGTCCAACAGCAGTGTCCGTAAGGTAGGGTGGGATCCCAAAAGAGTAACAACAGGCAGTTCAAACCACTACTG
Organism: Gastrophryne carolinensis; assembly: GCA_027917425.1. Classification (NCBI taxonomy): domain Eukaryota; kingdom Metazoa; phylum Chordata; class Amphibia; order Anura; family Microhylidae; genus Gastrophryne; species Gastrophryne carolinensis. Next base: position 69,319,743 of record CM051243.1, on the reverse strand, counting down.
CCTGAAGTACCTTGTGGCCAAAAGCAGCATCAGCTGAGGCCTTAACATCAACCTTGTAAAACTTGGAAAAAAATATGAACAGAAGACCGAGTTGCGGCCTTACAAACTTGTTCAACAGAAGCTTGGTGCTGAAAAGCCCAAGACGCACCAATAGCACGAGTGGAATGAGCAGTAACCCTAAAAGGAGGAACCTTCCCCGTGGCAGAATAGGCCTGCTCCACCGCCTGACGGATCCACTTGCTGATGGTGGATTTAGCAGGAGGCGAACCCATCCTAGGTCCAGCAGGAAGAATAAAAAGAGCGTCAGATTTCCTGAAAGACTCAGTAGCAACCAAATAAAACTTCAGAGCCCTGACAACATCCAAAGAGTGAAGGATCTGCTCCTTGGAATTAGCAGGGTTAGGACACAAAGAAGGCAAAACAATGTCCTGATTGAGATGAAAAGCAGACACAACCTTAGGCAAGAAATCCGGCTTAAGCCGAAACATCACCTTATCCTGATGCCTTTCAAAATAAGGAGGTTAGATGGAAAGCGCCGACAGCTCAGAAACTCGCCTGACAGAAGTAATGGCCACCAAAAAGGCCACCTTAAGAGTCAGAATGGGCAAAGCAGCCCCACTGCTTGGGGCCCCATGAGAGACCGGGACGACCACGTGGTCTGCCACGGCCCCAAGAATCCCTGGGGGTACCTGAGAAGATGGAGCCACGACCTCCTCTGGGAGCACGAAAGGAGGGGAGGGAAGAGTAGGGCCCCCGGAAAGGCCGAGGGCCAGTGAGAGCCTTCTTATCGGCAGCATCAGCCGCCCACTGACGCAGCCAAACAGAGCGGCGCAGAGGCCCTACCACACAGCTGTACCGCATCATCCATGGCAGTAAGGACAAAGGCAACAAAATCAGAGCAAAGTAAAAGGGACCTATAATCCTCCCCCCTGCTACCAGCCGTAGTGCCATCAAGGAGACGCTTGAGCTGTTTCTTAAGGGCAATAGCTGTAATGGCAGCAGCGCAGACTGGATGCAGCCCAGCCCCCACACATGTAAAAGCATGGCAGGCCAGCTGATCCATGCGCCGGTCCTCGCCGTCCCGCAGTGTAGTAGTGTCAGGGGAAGGCATGACCGAGGTGTTGGACAGCCCTAGAACGGGAGAGTCCACCTCAGGGGGACACGACCATCGCTTGACCAGGTCGGCAGGAAAAGGATACTTCTTATCCAACCCCTTGGGCACTGCGGGCAATCTACTAGGACATTCCCACTCCTTGAGCACCATATTAGTGAAATGGCTCTGCTCAGGGAACTCCAGACGCTGTTTATAAGGACTAAAGAGCTCATCCTGCTTCCTCTTAGCCACCTCAAGGGGGACAATGTGCAAGATTTCAAAAATGTGAGCCAACAGGCTATCAGTGTCCTCAGGGAACCATGAGTCCTCCCCAGACCCAGACCCAGGGTCACTGCCGTAATCCTCCTGCTGGTCCCCAGAGGAGTCAGAGTCCTGGAAGAGTTCCCCCTCCTCTAGGGGACAAAGGCCAACAAAATCATCAGGTCCCTCATCCTCCTCAGGAAAGAGGTATGGCAAGGGAGGTAGGTGCCGCTTCTTGCCCGAGGCCTTACGTGGAACAGGCCTGGCAAGCTGCCTTTCAATGCTGGCCACACACAGTGCCAGATCAGACTCTGACCCCCCGCTAGTATCCCCCTCACTGGGGGCTAAATGCAGGTGTGGGGGGGGTAGGCAATGCCGAAAGGGGCGCAGAGCTAGGAAGCGAAGCAGGTAACCCAGCCTGGGCCGCAACAATACCCTGGGCGCACGGCACGCACACCGCGGCACTGTTACATGGCACACAGCCGGGATTGCCCCGAAGCACCCCCAAGCACACTATACCCAGAAGCCTCCATATGGTGATTAACACAGGCGCAATAGGCCAGCACAGGGTAAGGGCTAATAAAAGCCACCCGGGATGCCCCCCCAAGGGATGCCCCCAGAAGCCAGTAAGGGGAGATGAGGGAGGGGAAAGGGGTAGGACCAGGAGAAACCACAACCCGCAGTTGTCCTGCCTGAAAGACACATAAGCATCCCGCAGCACATGCCCCAAGGAAACCCAAAAAATCCACAAAGGGGACTCATGGACCAAGCAGGGCAAAGGCACCGGCCGCCAGACCACAGGAGGAAGCGACAACAGACAGATCACCGCCGTAGCTCCGGGATGAAGAAGGGCCCCAGACGTGCAGCAGAAGCAAAATGGCACCGGCAGAGAAACCTTGAGGGGCGGGCCGTGGGAGGACGACGCGATACGCGTCATCCGATGCCCCCGCCCCCCGAAGAGCGCAAAAACGGCGCTCACGTGACCGCGCCAGCGTCATCACACAGTAGAAAAAAATGCCTCACAGTTATAGCGCCGCCAGCCGCGGAGCATAGTACAGAGTGGCGACGGCGGTGTAAACAGTTAAAACACAGTTAAAAACAGTTTAAAATAGCTAAACACCCTCGCCGCTACCACACGCCCCCCCCCCTCCCCCGAACACACGACGGGGAGAGGAAGGCGAGCGGGCAGCGGCAAGAGCCCAGGCCAGGGATGGGGGGGGACCCCAAAACGCCAGAACAAGTACATAGTCCCCAAAACACTCACCCCCTCAGAAGCTAGGACAGGAACTCCACATCCCTAGTAGGCTCACCATAAAGCATATGGCTGGCTACCCTTTGTGGTACAGGGTATGCGGCTTGGAGCAGCGCTCCTTGTGCACTTGACCCTAGTGCTCCTCTACCTTCACCCGATCCGTCAGCCATAGCTGGGAGGCACAGAGGGTCCGGAAACGGGGGGAAATAGCCATGCAGGGCCGCAGGCTTGGTTGCCCCGCTCACCTGCGCAATATAAAGAGCCATCTTCTATCTTCGCAGAATCACTGCAGAGAGAACACTGGATAAGTCTATGGTGATTCCGTTTTTATATGGTACCGGGAGGAGCCACAACTCTTCTGCAGTACACTGCGCCACCTCGTGGCGGAATGACCCAAACGTAAGGACTTCTGGAAGCAGGCCGTGCCATGCAATAGAAAAAAGGTAATCACCATAAAAGGCAAACAGAGATAATGACAAGGGCGGGGTGGGACGACCTGGACTGGATATATTCAAAAACAATTCTACAGGTGAGTTTCACAGAATTTTATTTTTCACTATATCCAGTCCAGGTGGTCCCAGAAGTAATTACATGTGGGACATCCAAAAGCAGTGTCCATTAGGGCGGGATCCCCTGTGCGGCACAGCATGTAGTTTATCTCACTACTGCCTGAAGCACCTTTCAGCCAAAAACAGCATCAGCTGAGGCCCTAACATCAACCTTGTAAGACTTGGTAAAGGTATGAACTGAAGACCAAGTGGCGGCCTTACAAACCTGTTCAACAGATGCCTGGTGCTGAAAAGCCCAGGAGGCACCAATAGCTCTAGTAGGTTCCTTCCCCTTGGCAGAATATGCTTGCACCACCGCCTGTCTGATCCACTTACGAAGGGTGGACTTGGCTGGTGGTAAACCTTTCCTAGAGCCCACTATTAGGACAAAAAGCAAATCCGACTTCCTGAAAGATTCAGTCGCAACCAGGTAATACTTAACGGCTCTGACCACATCCAAGGCATGGAGGGTCCGTTCCTTAGCATTAACCGGTGCTGGACACAAAGAAGGCAAAACTACTTCCTTATTAAGATGAAAGGGAGACATGACCTTAGGCAAAAAAATCAGGTTTAAAACCACCTTATCCTTTTGCAGCTCAAAATAAGGAGGCTTCATACAAAGTGTGGCCAGCTCAGACACGCGACGCACCGAGGTTATCGCTACCAAAAAGACCACCTTGAGGGTCAAAATAGGCAAGGCAGCATCGCACAAGGGCTCAAAGGGGGGGGCCCCCAGAGAGCAGGACGCACCAAATTCAAGTCCCACACCGGTAATACAGGCTTATGCGGTGGACGTACATGGGTAACACCCTGGAAAAAGGTCTTGATCAATCTATGATTGGCAAAGAATCTCTGGAAAAAAATTGCCAAGGCAGAGACCTGGCCCTTTAGGGTGCTCAGCTGGAGAGACCATTCCCCCAGACGAGAGGCCCCCCTGCTCAGGGAGTCTGCCTCCTGATTTTCTACCCCGAGGATGTAAACCGCCGAGATGCAGGGAACATTCTCCTCTGCCCAAGTCAGAATCTGGGTCACCTCCTTGAGGGCTCGCTTGCTCCGAGTCCCGCCCTGGTGATTGATGTAGGCGACAGCTGTCTGATTGTACGAGTGAACCTGGACCACACGACCCCTTAAATGGGGAGTCAAGGGAAGAAGCACCAACCGGATCGCTCTCAGCTCCAGGAGATTTATGGGCAAGTGGTTCTCCTGCGGACCTCACTGACCCTGGATCTTCTGCGTCTGCCAGAATCCTCCCCAGCCGGTCAGACTGGCATCCGTGGTAACTATCTCCCACCGGGGAGTCAGAAAGGACTTGCCCACCAACAGGTTTCTGGGGTCCAGCCACCATAAGAGGGACTGTCTGGCCAGGGGAGACAGAGAAAATCCTTGTACCAGCGACTCCTGCATCCAGTCCCAGACGGTTAACAGATTCAACAGAAGAGGTCTCATGTGGAATTGGGCGAAGGGCACTGCCTCGAAACATGACACCATCAGACCCACCAGCTTCATCCCGACATGGATCAATGGTCGCTGACAGGACAGTAAGGCTTGCACCTGCGTCTGAAGACCCACCACCTTCTGCTGTGGTAGGAATACCTCGACCTGAGAGGAACCTCTGATGTCCCTGGAATATCGGGATGTGCAAATAGGCATCCTTCATGTCCACCGTGGTCATGAAGTCGTGGGCTCGAAGCGAGCTCACTGCAGAACGCAAGGTTTCCATGCGGAAGTGTCGGACTCTGACGAACCTGTTGAGACCCTTCAGGTCCAGGATAGGTCTCGGCGTTCCATCCTTCTTGGGAACAGTGAACAGATTGGAATAGAACCCCTGGCCTTGCTCCTGGCGAGGCACCGGGCAAATCGCTCCCAACCGCAGAAGGTGCTGCACGGCCATTCTCAGACCCCGTGCCTTCACTGGGTTCTGGGCTATGCGAGACTGAAGAAATCTTGAGGGCGGCCAGACTGCCAGCTCGATTTTGTAACCGGAGGAAACCACCTCCTGAATCCACGGATCCGAGACGCGCTGTCTCCAGATATGAGCAAATAGCAGAAGCCATCCCCCCACCCGGATGGGTGAGGGTGCCTCCTCATGCCTGAGGAGCCTTAGCAGAAGGCTTGGACTTGGATCCCCAGGAGGGATTGGGACGGCCGCAGGACCTACCTCGTCCCCAGAAATATCTGCGGCCACCTGCAAAAAGACAATTCTGTGAGTACTCACCTGTAGAATTGCTTTTGCCATGCATGGCACGCCCTGCTTCACGAAGTCATTACATCTGGGTATTCCGCCACAAGGTGGCGCAGTGCACTGCAGAAGAGTTGTGGCTCCTCCCGATACCATATAAAAACAGAATCACCATAGACTTATCTAGTGTTGACAAGCAGTTATTCAAGAAACCGGGAGATAATACAAGTAAAAAATGTAACAAAAAAACCCCAATTAACTTGGAACAATCACCATACAGAGGCAACCAAGAACAACGATAACAAGGGTGGGGTGAAGCAGGCCGAGTACTCACAGAATTGTCTTTTTCCCATTGCATGGCACGGCCTGCTTCACAAAGTCATTACATCTGGGACATTCAAAAGCAGTGTCCATAAAGTAGGGTGGGATCCCCAAAGAGTAACAACAGGCAATTTAAACCACTACCACCTGAAGTACCTTGCAGCCAAAAGCAGCATCAGCTGAGGCCCTAACATCAACCTTGTAAAACTTGGAAAAAGTATGAACAGAAGACCAAGTTGCGGCCTTACAAACTTGTTCAACAGAAGCTTGGTGCTGAAAGGCCCAAGACGCACCAATAGCATGAGTAGAATGAGCAGTAATCCTAAAAGGAGGCTCCCTCCCTTTAGCAGAATAGGCTTGTACCACCGCCTGACGGATCCACTTGCTGATAGTGGATTTAGCAGGAGGCAAACCCTTCCTAGGTCCAACAGGAAGAACAAAAAGAGCATCAGATTTCCTAAAGGACTCAGTAGCAACCAAATAAAACTTCAGGGCCCTAACAACATACAGAGAATAAAGGATCCGCTCCTTGACATTAGCAGGTTTAGGACACAAAGAAGGCAAAACAATTTCCTGATTGAGATGAAAAGCAGACACAACCTTAGGCAAGAAATCCGGCTTAAGCCTAAACACTACCTTATCCTGATGCCGCTCAAAATAAGGAGGTTTGATGGAAAGCGCCGCCAGCTCAGAAACTCGCCTGACCGAAGTAATGGCCACCAAAAAGGCCACCTTAAGAGTCAGAATGGGCAAAGCAGCCCCACGGATAAGCTCAAAGGGAGGACGCTGCAGAGCAGACAACACCAGATTCAGGTCCCGAACTGGTAGCTTAAGCTTACGTGGCGGACGCACATGAGTAACTCCCTGAAAAAAAGTCTTAACCAACCGGTGATTGGCAAAGGATCTTTGGAAAAAAATTGCCAGAGCCGACACCTGTCCCTTGAGGGTACTAAGTTGCAGGCCCGAATCCAAACCATGTTGCAAAAATTCCAGAATCCTGGGGATAGAATACACCGGACAAGGGAGAGACTTGGACTCACATCAGGCAATGTAAGCATGCCAAATCCTGTAGTAGATAAAGGACGAGGACTTCTTCCTAGCCCTAATCATGGTATCAACAACTGAAGCCGGCAACCCCTTATCCATCAAGATGGAGGTTTCAGCAGCCAAGCCATTAAAGCAAGCATTTGTAAATTGGGATGGCACAGTTGTCCCTGAGAGAGCAGATCTGGATCCTTGGGCAGGGCATACTGATCTACTGCCAACTGCACATCTGCGAACCACACCCTCCTTGGCCAACAGGGGGCCACCAGAATGGCTGGCACCCCTTCCTGGGCTATCTTGCGCGGCACCCTGCCCAGCAGAGGGAACGGAGGGAACACATAGAGGAGTCAAAACTCCGTCCAAGGCATTGCTAGCGCATCCGTGGCGAAGGCCAGAGGGTCCTGTGACAGGGAGACAAACCTAGGAAGCTTGTGATTTTGACGGGACGCAAACGGATCTACATCCGGCTGACCCCAGCGGTGACACAGGGAGTGAAATACCTTGTTGCTGAGGGACCATTCCCCCAGCCGAGACATCCCCCTGCTCAGGGAGTCTGCTTCCTGGTTCTCCACACCCGGAATGTAAACCGCCGAGATGCAGGGGACATTCTCTTCCGCCCAAGACAGTATCAGGGACACTTCCTTGAGGGCTCATTTGCTCCGAGTCCCTCCCTGATGATTGATGTAGGCAACCGCCGTCTGGTTGTCCGAGCGGATCTGAACAGCCCGAACCCGAAGGTGTGTGGTCAGCTGAGACAGAACCAACCTGATCGCCCTCAGTTCCAGTACATTGATGGGAGCATGGGCCTCCTGGGGGCCCCACCGACCCTGGAACTTCAGAGACTTCCAAAAGCTCCCCCAACCGGTCAGACTGGCATCTGTAGTGACAGTCTCCCAGCACGGAGACAGAAAGGTCCTGCCCACTAGAAGGTTCCCTGAGTCCAGCCGCCACGAGAGGGACTGTCTGGCCGAAGGCGGGACAGAGCAAATTCCTGATCCAGGGACACAGGGTCCCGATCCCAAACTGACAAGAGATACAACTGAAGAGGTCTCATGTGAAACTGAGCAAAAGGGACCGCCTCGAAGCAGGATACCATTAGACCCACTAACTGCATCCCTTGCCAGATGGAGTGATGGGGACACAAGAGCAGAGTCCGTGCCTGCTTCTGAAGGCCCTCCACCTTCTGCTGAGGCAGGAATACCTTGACCTGAGAGGTGTCCAGAGTCATGCCCAGAAATCACTAAAGATGGAGACAGTGAAGACTTGGGATAGTTGATCACCCAGCCGAAGGACTTGAGAGTGGAGGTCACCACCTGAGTATCCTTCTCAGCCTGATGAAGAGACTGAGCCACAATCAGAATGTCGTCCAGGTAAGGAAGGATGTGAATGCCCTGAATCCGCAGCAGAGCCATCGCGCCCACCAGCACCTTGGTGAACACCCGAGGGGCCGAGGTGATACCAAACGGTAAGGCCACAAATTGGTAATGCTGATCCTCTAGAGCGAACCTGAGAAATCTCTGATGACCTGGAAAGATTGGCACGTGAAGGTAGGCATCCTTGATGTCCACTGAGGTCATGAAGTTGCCCAGGCGCAGGGTACTGACCGCTGAGTGTAGAGTCTCCATGCGAAAATGCTTGAACCTGACAAACTTGTTGAGACCCTTCAAGTCCAGGATGGGTCTCAGAGACCCGTCCTTTTTGAGTAGAACCCTTGACCCCGTTCCTGGGAAGGCACCAGGCAAATGACTTCTGATTCCAACAGACGTTGAACCGCAAGGCGCAAACCCTGAGCTGACAGAGGGTTTTGAGACATCCTGGATCTGAGGAATCTTGGGGGCGGCCAGGCTGCAAACTATCTTGTAACCGGAGGACACCACCTCCTGAATCCACCGGTCTGAGACGCGTAGCCTCCAGATGTGAGCAAAGAGCCGAAGCCGTCCCCCCACCCAGATGGGTGAGGGTGCCTCCCCATGCCTCAGGGGGCTTGGGGCCCCATGAGAGACCGGGATGACCACGGGATCTGCCACGGCCCCAAGAATCTCTGCGGGTACCCGAGAAGAGGGAGCCACAACCTCCTCTGGAAGCACGAAGAGAGGGGAGGGAAGAGGAGGGCCCCCGAAAGGACGGGGCTGCCTCCTACGTTGAGGCAGCCTACCATCCTTGGCTAAAACATCCAGACGCTCACCAAAGAGCCGTAGCCCTGTGAAGGGGAGCCCAGTGAGAGCCTTCTTAGCGGCAACATCAGCCGCCCATTGACGCAGCCAAACAGAGTGGCGCATAGCCACCAAAAGGGCAGAGGTCCTACTACAGATCCGTACCGCATCATCCATGGCAGTAAGGACAAAGGCAACAAAATCAGAGCAAAGCAAAAGGGACCTATAATCCTCCCTTGTTACCAGCCGTAGCACCCTCCAGGAGACGCTTGAGCTGTCTCTTAAGGGCAATAGCTGTAATGGCAGCAGCGCAGACCAGGCGCAGCCCAGCCCCCACACACGCAAAAGCATGGCAGGCCAGCATGCGCCGGTCCTCGCTGTCCCGCAGTGTAGTAGTGTCAGGTGAAGGCATGACCGAGGTGCTGGACGGGAGCATCCATCTCCGGGGGACACGACCATCGCTTGACCAGGTCGGCAGGAAAGGGATACCTCCTATCCCACCCTTTGGACACCGCGGGCAATCTACTAGGATACTAGGACGTTCCCACTCCTTGAGCACCATATTAGTGAAATGGCTCTGCTCAGGGAACTCCAGGCGCTGTTTATCAGGACGAAAGAGCTCACCCTGCTTCCTCTTAGCCACCTCAGGAGGGACAATGTGCAAGACTTTAAAAATGTGAGCCAACAGGCTATCAGTATCCTCAGGGAACCATGAATCTTCTCCAGACACAGACCCAGGGTCACTGCCATAACCCTTCGGCTGGTCCCCAGAGGAGTCAGAGTCCTGAAAGAGTTCCCCCTCCTCTAGGGGGTAAAGGCCAACAAAAGTATCAGGTCCCTCCTCCTCCTCTGGAAAGAGGGATGTCACGGGAGCTAGGTGCCGCTTCTTGCCAGAGGCCTTACGTGGAACAAGCCTGGCAAGCTGCCTTTCAATACTGGCCACACGCAGTGCCAAATCAGACTGACCCCCCGCTAGTATCCCCCTCGCAGGCACGGGGGGGAAGGCGACGCCAAAGGGGGCGCAGAGCTGGGAAGCGAAGCGAGCAACCCAGCCTGGAGCGCGAGGACACCTTGGGCGCACCGCACACACACCGTGACACTGTTACTCACAGGGGATACCCCACACATGGAACACAGCCGGGATTGTCCCGAAGGACCCCCAAGCATGCTATCCCCAGAAGCCTCCATATGGTGATTAACACAGGTGCAATAGGCCAGCACAGGTTAAAGGCTAGCAAGAGCCACCCGGGATGCCCCCAGAAGCCAGTAAGAGAAGATGAGGGATGTTAAGGGATAGGACCGGGAGAAACCACAACCCACAGTTGTCCCGCCTGAAAGACATAAATAAAGACACATAAGTATCCCGCAGCACATGCCCCAGAGACCAAAAAACCCCCGAAGGGGACTCCCGGACCAAGTAGGGCAAGGACACCAACTGCCAGACCACAGGAGGAAGCGTCAAGCAGACAAGGATCACCACTGCAGCTCCGGGATGAGAAGGGCCCCAGACGCGCAGCAGAAGCAAAATGGCGCCGGCAGAGGAACCTTGAGGGGCGGGCCGCGGGAGGACGACGCGATACGCGTCATCCGCCAGCCCCGCCACCCCCGAAGAGCACGAAAATGGCGCTCACGGGACCTCGCCGGCGTCATCATAGTAGAGAAAAAACGCCTCACAAATATAGCGCCGCCCGCCGCGGAGCGTAGTACAAAGCGGCGAGGCGGCGAAAAACAGTTAAAACACAGTAAATAACACCCTAGCTGCTACCATCCACCCCCCCCTCCCCCGAGCACACTACGGGGAGGGAGCGAGGAAAGCAAGCGAGGAGCAGCGAGACCCCAGGCCAGGGGGGGGGGGGGCCCAAAACCCCAGAACGAGTAAACAGTCCCCAAAAACATTTACCCTTCAGAAGCTAGGACAGGAACTCTGCATCCCTAACAGGCTCACCATAAAGCCTATGGTCGGCTACCCTTTGTGGTACAGGGTCTGCGGCTTGGAGCAGCGTTGCTTGAGCACTTGACCCTAGTGCTCTTCTACCTTCACCCGATCTGACAGCCAAGGCTAGGAGGCACAGAGGGTCCGGAAACAGATGGAAATAGACATGCAGGGCTGCAGGCTTGTTTGCCCCGCTCACCTGCGCAATATAGAGAGCCATCTTCTATCTTTGCAGAATCACTGCAGAGAAAAAACTGGATAAGTCTAAGGTGATTCCGTTTTTATATGGTACCGGGAGGAGCCACAACTCTTCTGCAGTGCACTGCGCCACCTTGTGGCGGAATACCCAGATATAATGACTTTGTGAAGCAGGTCGTGCCATGCAATGGGAAAAGAAGAGCCTCTTCCTCCTCAAAAGGAGCGATAGGCAGAGGAACCCCGAAAGGGCCGCTTCCGTCGCCGAGGGAGTCTACCGTCCTTAATTAGGAGGTCCAGACGGTCCCCGAACAATCTGTGCCCCACGAAGGAGATACTAGTCAGTGACTTCTTGGCCAGGGCATCAGCCGACCATTGCTGCAACCAGAGTAAGCGGCGAAGCGCAACAAGCAGGGCCGAAAACCTGGCACCGAGCCGGACACCATCATCCATGGCAGAGACAACAAATGCAATAAACTCTACACAGGCTTGGAGCTCTCTATACTCCGCCCGCTTGCGAGACTTAGCAATGTCCACAAGACGTCTCACCTTCTTTCTGATGGCTAGGGAGACAATAGCTGCGGCGCACACAGGACGAAACCAAGCACCAGCAAAGGTGTAGGCATGACAAACCAGCAGGTCCATGCGCCCGTCGGCTGGATAGCGTAAGGAAGCGGTATCGGGTGAAGGCATAACTGTAGTGTTGGACAACCCCGACCCTGGGGAGTCCACCTCGGGAGGACGGGACTGTAAGCGGACCAGCTCCTCAGAAAAGGGATACCGCCTGTCCAGGCCCTTAGGCACTGACGGGAGCTTGTTAGGCCTCTCCCACTTCTTAAATATCACATTAGAAAAATGGGCCTGCTCAAGAAAGACTAGCCTCTGTTTTTCAGGCCTAAACAATTCACCCTGCTTCCTCTTAGCCGCTCTAGGAGGGACAATGTGCAATGTCTCAAAAACTGACGCCAGCAGCTTATCCGTATCATCAGGGAGCTACGTTTTCTCATCCAAGGAAGAGCCAGGCCCGCTGTCATAGCCGGCAGAATAATCCACAGTGGAGATGGAGCCCCCACCTCCAAAAAAGTCACCATCATCATAATCATCATTATCCGAGTAAACGGGCTCGATGTGCAGCTTCTTACTCGTGGCCTTCTTAGGAACCGCATGCGAGATCTGTCTCTCAAGGCTGGCCACTCGATATGCCAAATCAACTTGGGACCCCTTGCTGGCTTCCCCCTCACTGGGGTCTGAATGCAGCAGCGATAGGCAATAAAGGGTTAGGGGCAGATACGCCCGCCCTATCATGCTCCAAAAAGACGCTCCTGGCGCAAGCGACACAAACCATGCTGAGTCCACCCATAGGACTGGCACCGCACATGGGGCAGAGCTTCATTCGCCCGGATGGGGCCCCTAGCTCACTATCCACAGAAGCCTCCATTTTGGTGATTAGCAGACAAAAAACCTACGTTACTTACTGGTAACGTCCTTTTTAGGAATCCTTCAGCTTGACCACATGGAGATATTATGCCCCACCCCCTGGGAGGAAACACAAAACAGGAACAGAGTTTAAAAGCCCCTAACTCCCCACTTCAGTTATAGAACAGTAACCGAACTTCAACCCTTGTCATCTGGGTGGGTAATAAGCGGTCAAGCTGAAGGATTCCTAAAAAGGACGTTACCAGTAAGTAACGTAGGTTTTTCCAAGTTATCCTTCAGCTTGACCACATGGAGAGGATTAGGCAAGTAATTAAACCTTAGCGGTGGGATGCTGCAAGGAGTACCCTTCTACCGAAGGACTGATGTTTGCAGATAGTAGACAGAGCCCTATTTAGGATTTGAGCTGCCCTAGGCACTTTTTGGTCATGCCCCCCCTTGGCCCGCACATATACCATGATAAATTTGCCCGCCCTCCCATGAAAGCCGCAAAGAGGGACACGAGAAGACATTTTTTAACAATTAAACCATGCTCCCGGCCACACCCGTAAAGGGAAACACCACCTAAGAGTTAAATAAATAATAATAATAAAAAAACAGGAAAGGCCTCAGCAAACATATGACAGCCAGGGGCTGTAGTGAGAGGGGCATTCCTCCATTCCAGCCAGTGTGGGGCATTCCTCATTGCAGCCAGTGAGGGGCATCCCTCATTAAAGGTGACACAGACACCCCTCCAAATCATATCTATTTTTTTTTTTTTTATATATAACAATATCTTTTTACATGACGCTCCTCCAGTACCATTTCCTCCAGGGTCTCAGTTCTGGGGTCTCTGGAGTCAGGAGGGATTGAAGTACAGCAGCCCCGGCGGCACCTAGTCACGCATCTTTGGGCCGGCTCCAGGTTTCGATGGGCCCTTGGGCGACAGTGTCACAGTGAGCTCCTTGCTGTGAATCAAGTCACATTCAGTTACCCAGGACGCAGCCATGCAGAGCCTGAAAATGATTTGAGAGATGCAGCTACCGGCCACGCATGTGCATGGGCTTGTTGGATATATAAAAAAAAGTGGGTGATTGGCAGTATTTCACACGGCGGGGCATGCCATTCCGGGTGCTCCAGGGGGTGGTTGTCTAAATGGACCTAGCGTCTGCTGGATGATCCACTTTAATAGTGCAGGCAAACCCCACCCTAGACCTAGATGTTAAGGTGGCCCAAAACCCAGGTTTTCTTCTCACCTAGGTTTTGGTCCCTTTTACTGAACCCCAGTGGATTGCCAGTATTCTTCCAGCTAATCAGAAAAGATTATGTAATCCAGCAATCTATTCTGAAGTTAAAACAAAACCCTGTGGGGTCAGCTCTGAAGTCTAAAAATCCCCTAGGGCATCCCAGATTGGGTCACCCCGCTGTGCGAAACCCTGTTGCCCGCAAAACACACCTTTGCCAGCAGCTCCCACAATGAGGTAAACAACTCCGGCTGCATCTTCTGCATCTCTGGGCAAAGGCCCCCGAATGCTGAGCTCTGTGTGTAAACAGAGCCATATTGCCATCATTAAGATTCACGGCATACAATTTTGATTAAACAAAAGCCCCCTCGTGCACCATAGGATTGCGGAAAGGTGTGTTTTTATTGGTGAGTCTGACCTGGGGGTTTCAATGTCAACAATGTGGGAATTCCACAGGAACGCCTGTATACTCACCTCTCGTGTGAACCCCCAGCACCATTCCTGTCACTCATCTAGCTGAAGTGCTCATCTACTGCCAGCGCATCTGAATGGCCAGCAATGGCTGTGCACAGCACAGGGGAGTGGCCAGAGGAAGGCGCCCAGCAATCCATACATTCAGAATAGATGTGTCTGCGCATGCACTGTGGGGGCATGATTTGAGGTTAAAGGGGAACAAAACCCAGGAATTTGATTGGGGATGCCCCGCTGTGTGAAACCCCCCAGTTCACCCAGTAAAACTGACCTCTCTTCAGTCCAATGGTGCATGCACGGGCTCTCATCCAATCAGAGTCCTTTGTCATGTTTACTTCCTTCGGCAAAGGGCTCTGGTTGAATTAAATGGGGAGACTATCTGAATGGCGGGGCAGGAGAGTGTATATCCTACGAGGGATGCACAAGACGTGGCAGTGAAAATAATCAAGAGCTGTTTGCCTTTCTGATTGGATGAGTGCCCCGGGCATGCACCGTTGGACTGGGAAAGGTGAGTTATAACTGGTGCTCTGGGGGGTTTCACAAGGCGGGACATCCCGATTCAGGATGTCCCAGTGGAAAGTCCGCAGCTGACTCTTTTAGAATCTTTTAGATTTCAGGCCAGTTGCTGGTGGGTTTAGTTCTGCTTTAACAGCCAATCCCAGGATTTGATCAGTGAAAAAAAACAGCCTGTTATGTGGTGATTAGGGGGTGCTATGCCACACTGCCTGTTATGTGGTGATTAGGGGGTGCTATGCCACCCTGCCTAGTATGGGGTGATTAGTTGGTGTTCTACCACACTGCCTGTTATAGGGTGATTAGGGGGTGTTCTGCCACACTGCCTGTTATAGGGTGATTGGGGGGGATC